>JAJOZX010000010.1:72500-515000 GCA_023014485.1 Bathynomus jamesi | reverse complement strand
GACGTCCTCTATTTTGATGTAAAGTTCGTGTAGTGTAGTTTCATATGAAAAAAGTTATAGCCTTCAAAAGATCCGTCTGCGAAGTGCTAGTCGGGGTTAAAAAAGATTTATCCACGCGATTTTACGCGATAAAAATACTTCCCTCTCTACTTTCTCTGGCTGTCATAGGAATCATCAGGGCATGTAGAAGTGCGGAAGGGAAGGTGGGTTTGCAGCAATATATTAACTGCCTGTAAACTAAAACGGCGTTATTATTGTCACAACCATTAGATCTACCATTCCTATGTTCGGATAGTAACCCCCTTTGTGTCATCAGATATTCGCTCTAAAAGTGAATGTCCTTTATTTCATCTCCAAATGCATATAGTTTACTAAATACTCTTCTATATATTTATTTACTGTTTCACTCACTCTGGTACCAGGGCCGTAAAGTCTTTACTACCGTGTCTCTCTAACTTATTTCCTTTTATTTCTCCTTCTAATGACTTATATTTCCAAATTAAGGAACTAAACATATTAATTATGAATTTACGTATATTGCATACAGTAATTTGATGGACTAATTGGACTATGATGTCATAAAATAAATTAATTCCTTTCACATTTTTTACCTTGAATACTAAATCCACATACTGATATCTTAGTATTCATTGTATGGTAAATTCTTTCGGACAATAATAAAGAATTTACACTGTACAATAGGGTGGAGCGAAAAATACTTTTTCTCTAGTATGAAGTTCTAATAGTGATTAGAAGTTGCATTTAGTAGACGATATATACCTGCCAAAATATGAGTTCATTTGTTTATTATTTTCAGCTGCCACCAGGGGGCTAAAGTTAACACAATTTTGGGTAAAAAGGAAAAAAAATGCTTCTATTTTAGGTTTATCAAACTATTATAAACTTTTATCTTAGAATTATCTAATAGTTTGATTAAGATTCTTATATGATAAGAATTCGTTTTGTAAAAATGCCTTTTCATATGCTTAATATCTTCAGCTGCCACAAGAGGGCTGAAGTTAACTTAAAAATGACAATTAAGTATGATTCTGTATTTACTTGAAAAAGGGAACAGTAATAAATTAGGATGTCTCTCCTCCTTTATACTGGCTTGAGACAGTTAAGAAACGTTATTTCGTGCCTTAGCGGAGTTACCACCCTTTCCCCAACCAACCTCCCTCTAGAAAGGGTTCTTGCTGAAGACTATTTAGTAATTTGCTTTTGTGTCAAATTTTGGCTGTTTTTTCCTTGATTCTAATGTAGCACGAATCCAACCGTCTCTGTTTGTAGGTCCGCAGACTGATCCAGCAGCGTCTGTAACGAGCTTGACGCATCTCTCTACGGCTTGTGTATGACATGGAAACTGAAATCATTCTGAATGAAGAGTAGTACCATGTTTGATGCATGATTCAATATCATCAAGAGAAACTCCTTTGGTTATCGGTGGTTCTGCTATCTGAAAATCTTGCCACATAATGAGATCTGTATAGTTTTTGGCATAAAAATTTATTTCTGGCACCTTAAAATACCTGATAACATCTGTTTCTTGAATGCATGCCCTTGCTTTTATGATACGCCTAAATCCCAACTGACGCACATGCTCCCTTTCATCAGCTATCATTGCAATGAGAATGTTTTCTTGATTTGCGTAATATGCATTTCGCTGAATGACTGAGTCATGTACTCTCCTAAGCTCTTCACGGAGATACCGGCTTCTTGCAATCATATGCCACATATGTTTAGCACCATATTGGCATAATGGTTTACGCTTTATCTGAAACCACATTGGTGCGTATACCCTAACAATGAAAGTAGCTAATTCTTGTAAATTGCCTGAAGGATTCTCTGTGCTTGCATATAACCGCAGAGTCCTGTTTGCTGTGGTGAGTCCCACCTTGAATGTGATATATTGCCTGGACTCTTATGACTAAGACTCTTTGAGAATGTTCCACTTGATATAGCCTTGTGAATTTCAAGAAGGTATTTCTGGTCAGTACTTATGTCATCTACATCAACTTCACACATGTCCTCTTGAATTTCAATGGGTTTGAAGTTAACTATGGGAAGCTTTTCACAGTCTGAAAGTGCTCGGCCAATTTCTCCTGAAAATGCTCTTGGTCCAGTAGTGGTACCATCCAAGTGATGAAACAGATGGCGCAATGGAAGTTCATTAAGGTGTAAAAGGCATATCAGCCACAGCAATGGCTTATTAAAGGCTTCTTCCAGTAATCTTATTGTGCCTCCAATACTACCAGTGTTAACCACTGTCGAATCACAGCCAACTGCAACGATGTTCCCTATATCAACATTCTTTTCTTTCAAGCAATTCACTAGCGCTGTGCAAATGTATTTAGCTTTGCCACTGGAAGGTGTCACATGTGCAAAGTACAGAGAGTGTGGTTCAGATATTATGCTGATATGCTCTTCGCGTTTGGTTCTTGGTGGTTAGAGCCATCACTCTCCTGGACTTGAATCATTGTTTTATCCTTTCTGGCATCAAAGTATAATCCCCGCATGGTTTTTGGCTCTCCTCTCTGTTGTAGTTCCTTTCTCTTTTTGTCTTTCACGTCTTAGCTTACTTCTGTCTATAATGTTCCCTTTGTCTTCGGGAGTAACAATTTTAAGATCTGCCAATACTGCAGAAGCAATAGCAGCCGCAGCTCTGTCCGACATTTTAAATCTATCACAAGTAATTGCTAATGAAGGCAGTGGCTCACGCATCTGTTGTTCTGATATTACATATTGAGTCGAGGTTGTATCTTCCTCATTATCTTCAGATATCTCTTCTAGTTGTTGAAGTTCACTTGTCTCTGTTTCGATTTGTAAGTTGGACGTATTGGTTATAGCAGCACTAGTTGTTTGTGAGGATTCCAGACGTGCTTTTTCCATTTCCTTTCGATGTTCTCTTGCTTGTAATCGTCTTGTGTGTGCTATGTCAATGCTTCCTATCACCATTATTCTGCGTGTTCGTTGGTCATTTAAAAAATCCTGCTCTTTTGGAGGGACTTTCTTACTCTTTTCACATGAGCATCTCCTAAACTCCTTACATTTGCAGGTGCAGATGTCAAACAAAGTGCATTTTGAAGAGTTTTCAAATTCTTCAAGCTGATTTTTGTACTTAGGCTGATCCTTGCGTGACTTGTATGGCTTTAATAAGGACCTGTATTTATCATGGTACACTCGCATCATCTGTAAAACGCGTGTATGTGAAACTATTGGCAAAGAGGCCTTCTTCCAAATATTTTCTACCTTTTTGGAAACTGCCTCTGGTATTTCAGAAAATGAAGGCTCCTTGTTATTCATCTGCTCCTTCACTAAATGTTTTGTGAACAGGTAATCTTTCTTAATGCAGTTATAAGTTGGTAGTTGCATATCACTCATCTCACAAGGTACTTCAAATATGGCACACTTCATATGTTCTCTAGTGAAATGTTTGTATTTAGTATTTGATGCCATAATATTTTTAAGAAAAATTCACAATCACAAAATATCCTGTAACATCAAAACATTATATAATTAATATATTAATATATTTATAAGTATATATAATATATTATAAAATATAATATATATATAAATAAACTAAAATTATATAATACATTATAACAAGCATTTTATAATAAAATCAATATTATCTCTATATAAATCACTTTAAAATAAAGTTTTATAATATTCCGATCATATTAAAAAACTCTCCGATCAACTGAGCGACTAGGCCTACACTCTGTTCTAATGACTCACAGAAAGAAATTCCTTCACACCAAAACCCTCCCCCACAAACCTCCCCAAACCCTCTCCCACAACATTCAGTGTAGTCTCAACATGACTCAGTTACTCTAAATTGTGTTAAATTCAGCTCTCTTGTGGCAGCTGAAGATATTAAGCATATGAAAAGGCATTTTTACAAAACGAATTTCTATCATTTACGAATCTTAATCAAACTATTAGATAATTCTAAGATAAAATTTTATAATAGTTTGACAAACCTAAAATAGAAGCATTTTTTTCCTTTTTACACAAAATTGTGATAACTTTAGCCCCCTGGTGGCAGCTGAAACTTTTAAACAAATGAACTCATATTTTGGCGGGCATATTTTGTCCACTACATGCAACTTTTAATCACTATTAGAACTTCATACTAGAAAAAAGGTATTTTTCGCTCCACCCTACTGTACAAGTCATTATTTATATGTTATGTTCAGCCTAATATTATGCAGTATAAATGTTGTTGGTCATATTCATTCATATATTAATGTTCCTTCTTGAGTTCATTAATGCTAAATTAATATTGGTAAATATGCAGCAAATAGCCCCACCTCGACTTTTGGTACGAAAGTTAGTTATTAGGGTGTGTTTTCATGTGCTTTCCTCAGAAATGCCACTCATTTGCCCCGCATTTAATTGAAAGTATGAAAAAAATCCTTTTTTGTCGTTTTATTTTCAAGTAAACACGGGGCAAATGAGTAGCATTTCTGAATAAAGCACATGAAAACACACCCTAATAACTAAATTTCGCTACCGTTATTGCTAACCTAACCTAACCAAACCTAACATAAATGAAGAGATTTTGAAAAAAAAATAAATCGTTAAACTAACGAAAATATCATGACAACGTAACCAATCGTCAAGGGTGTACAGTTGACCTAACCGGGTCAACGGGAGTTGACCTAACTGACCTAACTTTGATATACTGTACCTAACCAATCATCATACTACCGAATGCTAACATCAAAAATTATGAACTCGAGGTGGGGCTATTTTGCGGCGCTAACTGTAGGTATTGCTCACAGCAGGATTGGGAAAAATGTTTTCGGAGGAAAACGCTTATGAAAGCTAGATTAACACTTGCCGGAATGTGTGACTTCGCCAGCCACGTGCCCTTGAAGGGAGATATTGAGCCCGTAAATTTGCACGGAAATAAACTCTTCTGCTTGTTTTTTTTAAAATTTGCGTTTACACACGAAAACGTCTCGGTCACTACGGAAATAAAGGGGCTGGGAACACTCTGGACAGTTTCGCGTACGGGGAACGACACCGTGTTCTTGAAAAATGTGAACCGCTCGTGAATCGTCTCCTAAAATTTTCAACACTTCAACGTAGCCAAGGTCACAACTTCCACAAATCTCACTGCACATGTTTACACGACAAAAATTAAAAAAGAAAGAAAGATCTCAGTTGTATCAAAGGCCGAGGTTTTTCCGTGACTAAACGGTCGGGAAAAAAACTTGACAAGTTCTTTAAAATTCCTAATTAGTTGTCATTGGTTCATTAAGGCGTGGTTGTTTTTGAGTGTTTAATAGCTTTAAAATTCCTAATTAGCTGTCATTGGTTCATTAAGGCGTGGTTGTTTTTGAGTGTTTAATAGCCTACTATTGGTTAAAAAAGGTGCACTGTGATTGGTCGTCCACACATTTCCAGAAAATTGTCTGAGGGCGAAGATGTCTTATGCCTGCTGGCAGGTCGCGAAACAAAAAAATGGTTAGAAGCTAAAAAATCAATAACTTCGTTAATTTTGAATTGCGGGGAGTCTGGCTTTCAACAAATTTATTCTATTGCTGTATACTACCGAATGCTAACATAAAAAATTATGAACTCGATGTGGGGCTATTTGCTGCATATTAACCTTAATATCTTTCGCTTTACCTTCTTCTTCTTCTTCTTCTTCCGTAGCTTATTATCCCATCTTTACATGGGGTCGCTGTTTTTGGTTCGTCTTCTCCACTCTCCTCTGTCGTATACCACGTCCTCCTCCAAGTCCTTCTCCCTGATGTCGCTTTACCATCATCTACTTATTACCTACTTGTGCCCTATCAATCTATCAGTTTAAGTCTATTTGTGTTAATCCATCTTCCCTACACAATGCACTCGGCGACGTACAGTATGTGTACTTTCTGCTTGCATACATGTGTGTCTGCTCATGACTTTGTATATGATGTCCTTACATTACCAGGGCCCTTACCGAGTGTGCTGAGCGCATCACGAAGATGATTCCTACGGGTATGGAAGCATACATTCCATATTCTATTCGTATTACTAATGCAAAAAATCTCGGTTTAACTTTACTTGTTAGACTGCTGTCCGCAAAAGAGAGGAGGCTTTCAGAAGGTATCGTTGCCATCCAACTCCTGATTCTCACTTACCTTATATTTCTGCCTGCAATCGTGCAAAATCTGTTCTTCGACTCGCCAAATATTCCTTCATCCGACAAAAATCTGAAAACCTATCCAATTCTAATTTTTCTCGCGCTTTTTGGCATCTAGTTAAGAACCTCCCTAACAACTTTACTTCCTCTTCTTCCCCTCCTCTTTGCCATTCCGACGGCTCAGTTGCTGTCTCTTCTCCTGACAAATTTGAACGCTTCGCTAAAACTTTCGCTTTCAACGATTCCAGTGCTGTTCCTCCATATCCTCCCTTTGACTTTATGATGTCTGAAATTAGAATCTTTTCCAAAGATGTTCTTTCTGCCCAATCTGGGCTCAACTCTTGGAAGCCGTACAGTCCTCCTGTTGTTCTCAAGAACTCTGTTTCTGCGCTGACACCCTGCCAAGGCAAACTCTTTTGTCTTTGTCCTTCATCTGGTACTTTTCCTTCCTGCTGGAAGTTCCGTTTCATTCAGCCTGCCCCAAAGAAGGGTTACCCTCTCAACCCTCCAACTATCGTCCAATTGCTTTGATTTCTTGCCTTTCTAAAGCTTTTTAATCTATCCTTAATAGGAAGTTTCTTAAGCACCTTTCTTCTCACAATCTTCTTTCAGATCGTGGGTTCCGCACGGGAGGCTCTACTGGCGATCTTCCTGCATATCTCTCTCTTAGTAAGCTCTTGGTCATCCTCCTTTCGGAATTTCGGTGAAACTTTTGTTATTGCGCAAAAATCTTTAATTTCCAAACTGCCCTCCTTCGGTTTCTATCCTTCTATCTGTGTTTTCATCTCTAATTTCCTTTCTGGCTGATCTATAGCTGTGGTTGTAGTTCTTCTCCTAAAGCTATTAACAGTGGTGTTTCTCAGGGTTTCGCCCTTTCACCCAGTCTTTTTCTTTTATTTACCAATGACCTATTACATAACACTTCCTGTCCTATCCACTCCTATGCCGATGATTTCACTCTTCACTTCTTCACCCGCTTCCCAAAGCGTCCCTCTCAACAGTCACTCCATGATTCGCGTTGGAGGCTATATGATACACCTGACCGCTGGTCTTTCTACTATTTCTGATTGGGTCAGAGAAAATCTTGTGGCTTTCAGTGCCTCAAAAACTCAGTTCCTCCATCTGTCTACTCGTCACAATCTTCCACATGACTATCCCTTTACCTTCAACAATACACAACTCAATCCTTCCTCTTCTCTTAACATTCTTGGCGTTTCCTTTTCTCGTGATCTTTCCTCGATAGATCACATATACTCTCTTTCTAAAACAGTTTCTAAGAGGTTAGGTGTGCTGTACCGCCTCCGCAGTTTCTTCACCCCAACTCATTTGCTGTCTCTGTACAGAGGTATGGTTCACCACTATATGGAGTACGCTTCTGATGTGTAGGGTGGCTTAACCCACACAGCGTACTTGACCGGGTGGAATCAAAGGCTTTTCGTCTCATCAATCCCTCTCTCTTCGCCGCAATGTTGCCTCACTCATTTTTTTACTATTGCTATTATAACGGACACTGCTCTTCTGAACTCTCTAACTGCATGTCTCCTCCTTTACGGAGAGCACGCAGTACCAGACTTTCTACACATCTTCATTCCTCTTCTATCTAACTCTCTAACGAAAGGCTTAATCAGTAGAGTAATCCCTCGCTTTACGGAAATTCAGTTTTGGCATTTCGCTTTAACGGAAATTATTAATAAGGGGATAGTCATTAAAATATCTAATCTATTCTAATTTTACACAGGCAGTGGCTCGTACTAGCGGCTCCTGCTCACTACAACCTTCCCTCCCGTCCTCCCTCCCGCCGCCTCACACGTCTCCAGTTATAGTCAGGCACCCTTATTCTTACACTTTTCTCACTTTATTATTAAGTATAGGGTGATCAAAAAGTTGCAGTGCACTGAGTTTTTTATTTTTTATCTTTTTTATAATTACTGTATATAACGTAGAACTTATAATAAGTAATAATAATAATAATAATAATATAATAATTAATAATAATAATAGTAATAATGATAATAAATAAATAATAATATAATAAATAATAATACTAATTATAATAAATTACTATAATAATCTGAAACAAAAAAAATTAACAAATTACAATCAGTGCACTGCAACTTTTTGATCACCCTGTCCTATACAAATAGAATATACAGTAATAATGTACAGAGTATTTTAATAAAGTTTGTTGCGTTATTATGTGTATGTGTTACATCGTCGAGTTAAGATTTTGTTCCGTGGGAACGTATCTCCAAATATATAATGGGAGTCTATGGAAAAAGATTATTCGAAATACGGAAATCCGCTTTATGGAACGTAACCCTTCCGTAAAGCGAGGGATTACTGTATTTTCAATCTTTCATCACCTCAACCAATGAACTCTGGAACAATCTTCCTCAATCCATCTTCCCCCCTGCCTATGACCTTCAATCTTTCAAACGTAGCAATTCACCTTCCCCCTGTCTATGACCTTCAATCTTTCAAACGTAGCAAGCAACTTGAAACCCTGGATCTTGATTTTGGCTCTCTTCTTCATCTATGGGGGCGCTTTTGCGGGCTTCGCCTTCGGATCCTCCTTCCTGCATAAAAATAATATATTTAAATTATTACGAGCAAAAGCATTAACATAATCAGACACAAGCTGAACTAGTTCACTAAATACTGAATATTAGAACTATGATTCTCTTCTGGTTTAGCAACAACAGCTAACGCCTAACGGGGATGCCGAAGATTGGGGCAAACTGTCCGATGCTCCTTCTGAATGTGAGGACTTCTGGATTGGGACGCAGTACTTCACTCGTAAGCAAGGACGAAATATGAGGAGGAGAAATATGAGGATGAAATGGGATGGTAGAGACGTTAGCATAAGTCAGGGATTGAACGTGGAACAGAACATGAAATCTTTCTTGGAGGGTCACATTGGGGGCAGTCCATTTTTCGATCCCAGAGAGGGTATTTCAGAGGTGATAAACTAGTTACTAAAGAAAGAGAAAGATTAAGAACAGAGCTTGATCTAGGGTTAGCATAGGGTGTGTAAGGTTGAGGATGTTATAAGAAAATCTTCTTGCGTTAAAAGAAATAAAAGAGGGAGTGATTCTAGGGAAATTCTTATGATTTGATCCAATTGAATGATGATACGGCTAGTTGGACAACCCACGAATGCTTCACCGCCAAGTATGGGGGGTAAAAAAGGTAAAGTTTACTGAGGCACGAACAGCCAAGGAGGTCGGCAGGGCCCAATTAAAAAAAAATTGTTTTAAACCTTTTTTTGTAGCTTTTTCTCAATATGGCTATTAATTCTGATCTGATAAAAAAAAAGCGTAATGTAATGCATTTATTTCAATAAAAATATGCAAAAATCTGTGTGAATGATCTTTCTGAGAACAGGCGTCACGAGTCAGAGGCAAGTGGGCCTAGCATGTAACTGTGTACCGGGCCCGAGGAACTGATGCTTGGGCTCTGGACAGAAGAAGGTCAGATTCAATTTTCAGTTGTTCAGAAGTGGAAGAGTCGAATGGTTGAAATGTATACTTTTCATTAGAGTAATTTTGTAGCAACATTAGGAAGTATGTTTCATTAGAATGAACACTAGTTAAGGGTTGTATAAGGGGACAAATCAAAATTTAATAGAGAAAGGCGTTCCGCAATGTGTAATAACTAGATATAAATTTAGTGTAATATTGGAAGGTTTTTGAGAGGAAAATATATGGTCGTTCAATGTTCAGAAGAAAATGTTTTATGCCTTGGTGTGGAGTAGGGAAAGGATTGAAACGATAAGTATCAAAGAATTGAGTGTCAAAGAAGGGTATTATGGTGATGTTGGAATGTGGCCGAATACCAGGAAGGGTCGGGGTGAGTATCTAGGAATTAATGAATATTTGAAGTATGTAAGAGGTAAATGGGTATTAATTAACTCCTTACTGCCTTCGTTTACCAGTTCATTTAATGTGGCGAAGGGGATCAATGAATGAGGGATTTATTTTGTCATGGAGGCGTTAAGCGCACTTATAATAATTTACCGAATTTTCATGTACCTGATCTACATATTTGTCAAGGACTGAAATTTGGAGGTTTAAGAGGGACATGTATTTAATTCGGTGACTATACCCGCGTTGCGAAGCAAGTAAAGAATCTAGCTTGTTAACATGTGTAATGAAATTCCGCTTTTCCACAAAAACGGTACGTTTAAGGGAATCTCCTTTAATGAAGCTGTTATTCGCTACGAATTGTACGAGGGTGGGCTGAAAAGTAATGCCTCCACTCAAATAAATTTAAAATGTGTTGAAGGATTTTATCGAAACAAAAGCAGATGTGTACTTTAGTGTTTATTCTTCAAAACGACACATTTACTTTTCTATAAAATCACCCTCTATCTCGATACATTTACGTCAATGATAAATGGGTTTTTGAAATCTATCCCGGTAAAACTCGGAGCTTTGATTACGAAACTAAAATTTCACAGCAGTCTTAACTTCTTCGTGAGACTCGTGGCGATTTCCATGATGTTCTTTAAGTTTAGGAAAGAGGTGAAAATCTCATGATGCTAAATCGGGGCTAGTAGTATGACTGAAAAATGTTAGAGTGCAATTGCAATGCAATGTTGATCAACGGAGTGCCAGTGCCAAACCCCACTCCCCTTGTTGCAAGGTGCTAACCCCCTCCCCCTCCCCAGAGTGCCACAAAAAAGATGCAAACAAGGGGGAATCCACCAAGCCGCCACAAGCGAGAGGGAATCCCCCAAGCTGCCACCCAAACCTAACCTAAGAGAGAGGAAAGGAGGAGAGAGTAGAGAGAGCATCCTTTGTCTGGACATCCCAGACGCATAGTAAAGCTCTTGGCCTCCTCACTCGGCTTAGAAGGTGTAAATCAGCGAACTGGCTTAAGCAGCCAGTTGACATAGAGGGCATAACCAGCCATTTGGCATAGTGTATACATATACGGGGTGATAAACAATGATTGCCCCCCTTCACAGATGAAACTAATAGAAGTACAAAAAACTGATTGTTGCATCTTTTAGAGAATTTAATTCTACGTCTAAACAAAACCACTCAATAGTTGGTGTTGCCTCCTTGTGCTTGGCGGACGGCTTTAAGTCGGCAAGAGTACGAGGTAAGGAGAGACTCGAAAAGGTCAGTGTCGTACTCAAGATTTCGGAGGATTGTTTCGATGTGTTGCTCCATGGTCCGGCGGCAGAATCTTTCAGGATCCATCCCGAAAGACCGAGTGGAATCCCTGATGTTTGCTGAACCACCAGCCACCCGATTCGTCTCGTGTATCCACCTTTCTTTTGTAAACTTGACTTTTCATCCACCCCCACAAACAATAATCTAACGGAGAGAGGTCTGGAGACCTTGGTGTCCATTGAATGGGACCACCGCGGGTGATCCATCGACCAGGGAAAGTTTGTTTTAGGTACTGCATCACCAGACGGGTAGAATGTGGAGGAGCTCCGTCATGCTGAAAGTACATACCAGCGCGTGTAGCCAAAGGAACATCCTCCAATAGTCCTGGCAATTCATTTTGCTGAAATTCTAGGTAACTTTGTCCTGTAAAACAATTCTCTAAAGTAACAGGGCCAATCAGCTGATCATCGATGATACCGCACCACACATTGGCAGAGAAGCGATGTTGAAAATTTGTTTCCACAGTGGCATTTGGATTTTCGTCTGACCACCGATGAGAGTTACGAGTGTTGTTGATACCGTCACGGGTGAAAGTAACTTCATCGGTGAACAGTATTAATCGAAGCAATCGGCGATTAGCATTTACCCAATGACAAAATTTAAGTCGCATGGCAGCGTCTCCTGGTTGAAGGTGTTGTACACGCTGTACATGATATGGATGCAAGCCTTCCTTACGTAATGTTCGCCATACTCTTGTGTGGTACACCGAGACGCAGAAATTCTTCGTGAGCTAGTAGTAGGACTACGCTCTACCAACTGAAGAATGTTTTCCACTTCATCCACATCTTGTTGACCTTCACGTTCAGATGAAACATGAGCGTTGGGAAGTGTACCAATCTCACGCAATGTGTTGAAAACCCTGGTAAACACTCTTCGATCCGGAATTCTGCGGTTCGGAAACCGTCGACGGTATTCTGCAACAGCAGCTGTTTCACTTCCATCGCAAAAACCGTGGATATACACCATATCTGCATATTCAGCATGTGTGAAGGTGTGTGACATTATTAACACTGCTTCAAACACCAAACAATGTCACTCACAACAGACAGCTGTCGATTGGCTTATGTTACATGCTTACATTACAGCTTACATGGTTCAAGGTTATAGGGGAGGGAAGGGGGAGGAAGAGCTGCGCGCGCATCAGATTTAAACGGCTCTATCTCCGTAACCATTCAGAATTAGACACACGTTCATATGAATTTTTTTCTCACAATGACCAATACTATCACTTCCCGAAGTATTGACCTTTCCTCCTGAAACACCCTGTATATACTAGAATACTGCTGTATGCACTGTACATTTATTCATTAACATATTCTGCTTGTATGCTATTACTTGTGATTCCATATTTAAATACACATAATCAATATCTGACATGGTAATCATACTTTAATCATATTTAACTGTGGCAAACAAACTCAAATTTTAATCAACATTTTTAAGCCATGTAACCATAAACTAATCATAATAAAAAATGTTAATCAAAATCAAATCATAATAAATTTTTCGAGCCCACTAATCATAATCAATTCATAATCAACATTTTTGCAAATCCACTAATCATAATCAAATAAAAATTAAAAAATTCGCACCCCACTAATCATAAATAAATCATAAGCAAATTTTGGAATCAGCCCCATGTCTGCTCAAGGTATGCGGATGCCTATACTCGATGTAAAGGGCCTTCAGTTCATTCAATACTATTTTTGTGCCCACTCTACAATTGGTTGGCAAGTTATCACTCTCTTTAAACACGGACAAAATACAATTAAAAGTACGCACAAAGAGGGCATCGTTTGCCACAACATCATTATTAAATTCAAGTTTATAAACACTCCTTTCCAATCAAGGGTTTATTCTTTCCAATCCGACCTTTTCAACCGTGAACTCTTCTTCTTCACAACGCATATCAGCAGTTGAAATAATCTTGTAAGTCGTAGCGACAGCTGCTCGTTATGTAAAGAAATAGCCCTTCAAGATGAACAGTGTAGGTGAGCTCTTCCCTGTACTGCCCAAATCCTTTGTATCAAAGTTCAAGATATTTCGAAGTGTCTATACCTTTTAAATACGCATCCAGTTCCAGACCATTCTCGCCTTGTGCAGTCCTACACTCGGAAAACGGTTTTAGGAAAGTTAATCGTCCACAATTCACCGCCCACAATTCACCGCCCACAATTCACCGCCCACAATTCACTGCCCACAATTCATCGCTCATACATTTCACCGCAACACAATTCATCGCCCATACAATTCACCGAACATACATATATACATTATATATATATATATATATGATACACACAGACAGTGCATGGAACAAGGAACTCTTCTAGGAAAATTAAATCCACTATAGTCCAAATAAGTAATGGTAAATGACAAATACTATAGTTTTTGCTTTTTCATGAAGCTAGCCCGACGTGGGCAACGGGTCACTCGCAAAGAGGTCCCAAAAATATAGCTTCCCTTACCAGTTATCTGCAAAGCAGATAGGATCCAGCTTTGGGACAGGATCTAGGGTTTAAAGCAGCCTAGCCCAGCTACATTTAGAACCTCAATATAAGCAAAAGACTCGCTGCCTTCACGTCAGATTGAATACATCAAAGAAAAAGGGGTAGCTATTATATTTTTAGCCAAAAACCAAAACTTAAACCTCAACTGGCAGAATTGAGCGTCCACTTTTGGCACATAACATGCGCACATAGCATGACATAATACCACTTGTCACACCATTCATCAACAAGATTCACTACTCATACCCGTTGCTTCTGTTCTGCACGTGTTGTTTCTTTCACTTCATTGTATATGTACGCCTTTACACAGTTTAGTCCTACTACGTAGTCCATTACATCGTTTGTGCCACGAAATCCGGCAATGATCTCGCCAGAATATCCATAGAGTATTTGAACCTCTTGCTCCTCAAGCTTCGCACGGTTCAATGTAGCCTGAAAAACCTCAAAGGAGGGGGGGGGGCTAGGGATTCTTTCAGTAGTCACCACATCTATAGACTTTATCGAATACCACTTCATAAATGTCGAGCACGCAATATCAATGGTAGCCATCACTATTTATCATCTACGCGAGAATTCTTCAAAATACACGTCTTAGATGCAGGGCTTGCTGCAGTCAACTGAGCACGCAGGGGTAAAGGTATGCCCAGGAAGTAGCAGCAGTCACGTGACCCTTTGATTGATCGTACAGTGGGCAGAGCTTAGAATTTTTCCTGTACACACACACACACACACACAGGTGTCAGTTTTTCAACATCTGCGGATGCGGATTTTTAATTTCAGTATCCGCGGATGCGGATATTCAGTTAATCTATCAATATAATATAGAATTATGAATATATGACAATTTTTCAAATTTCGTGATATTACTATTATGGCAGGCATGCATAACAATTAAAATTAATATTAATGTTTTCATTATGATAAAACTAATAACTTTCTCAAGAGTTTCAGCCACAGAAAATTCAATGAAACAAGTTTCATTCAATTTTCTGTGTTACCAGGTATTTATATTTTCAGGTTTATATATTTGTTTGTTCATTAATAATTAATACTTTACATGAAATGTGCATGACTGGGCCTTATAAGCTACTTTATAAGCTAATTTAATTGTAAATTGCATAATTTATTAGAGGTAATATCTGCATAACATCCGCAGTCAGAAGTGCGGATGCGGATGTTAAAAATTATGCGGATATCCGGTCCACCACTAAATTTTATATATATATATAACAAGACAATCAAGGGCTATGGTACCCAAAGGGTACAGCATCGTTGGTGCCAGGCACCTGATAACGTTTCCTATAGGTGTTACGACACACTTTCGTACCCCTAAGTTCCTTCATGCACACCAGTTTCTGTGCCCGAAAATTATGGGTCTCTACAGTCAATTGGGGTGGTTGGTCACCCTCATCTCCTAAGCACACTAGCTCCTTCAACGAGTCAAAGTTAACGATCCGTCTGTTCGCCTAGTTAAGCGTGATGCCCTTCGCCTTCACAATATATTTCACCTCCTGCACCCTCTCCCGTACCTCATAAGTTTTTGGATCTGTTCATACAAAAGAATCAGCGTATGCACTATTACCATACTCATCCTTGATCTCATCAATCAACTCTCCGAGGAATTCACCAATAGGCATGTATTCACCCTCCCTCTCTGTGAATATCACACTAGCTGTGTCGGCGTACAGAACCCTCTGCCCAAGAGAATGCAGTAGTCCCCAAAGTTTGATGCGAGCGTCTGCGGTTGTGAAGCTGGCTACAGGTATGTTTGTAACACGTGATGTATCTGTAGCCAATTCGGTAATGTTGTACTTTATTATGTACGTATCCCCTACAATACCTACATCCACGATCTCCATGACCTCTTTATCGGGAGCATTGGCATAATCCCACACCTCGTTTTAACTTTGGGCTGGATGAACGTTCCCTTTGCCTGTATTATGTGCAAATTTTCCCCAAAGACTATTTAGGCACAACTTTGCACTAAAGTGCTTGCTCGGGTTCTTTAAAATTTGGGACCGGTCAAGTTGTATCCCTTCACAGTCACGGTAGAGCTGAATATACGCCGATTTTTCATTTTCGGTCTCAACTCCTCGCGGATACCCTGATGCTTCTACCTTATCCTTCAAAAAAGTGTTATATACGGCGTGAAAATGATGGATAGCTTCTGAAACCTCCACACCTCATATATCTTCACTATTCTGTAGCCATGGCGAACGGCTAGGGACAGCTCAGGGCTTGTATATACACCTCAGATCTTCCGCTGGTTGGCTGTGATTACAGGACCCATTGTTCTCCTCTGCACATTTCACGCACAGGGGAAACACGAGTTCTTGGTCTATAACGACGGGTAAGATCGGCATCCATAAGTCGTGAGGGGGCAGCACGTCTAAAAAAGAAAGACCGAAATAGTTCTCGTTCAAATTTGCTGAGAACTCTTCGATGGTGGGCAGAGCTGGACCCACCAGCTTTACAGATGCTCCTACGGGTTACGGATTATTCTTCATCAGGTAGTAGGGGTATAAAGAACAGAAGTCGTAGTAATGGAGTTTCTCTCACTCCGCAGGTGGAAAGTATAGCTTGAAGGGATTTGTACGCCCACCGAACAAGCTATCGTCGCATCTGAGAGGATCCAACACCACTGAACGTTTGATGGTGTTTATTTCTTCACAGTACTGCCCATGTGTTTCCACCCATGCATCATATTCATGCTCCCACAAGACCTTGTGAGTGAATTGGGAACCTATAAGCTGATCGCGGGTGCGGGTCCATGCAAGAATGTCGGCAGGAGAGCTACCATGGATATCTCCCACGATACCACACTCAGGATGTGGGCATCCATGCCACCAGCAAACGTTAAAGGAGTACACTGTCTTCTCACCAGTGACACGGTCTTCGCTTAGACCGTCCACCCATAAAACACGACCACTGACCTTGATGGGGATTTCTCCCGTGTTGCGGGCATGTTTTATGTATCCACCGGTCTGCTCCTGTAGGTGTATGAGCCAGTAAATAGCCTTATGCCCATAAATGCGTGGATTCTTTCTGTGAATGTACGGCTGGTGTGTCTTTGGGCATGAAATTGTTCTTGAACACCGAAATCACAATGAGGCGATCGTGGTTGTGACTTGCAGAGGATCGCAGTTGAGCCGGTCTATGTACAAATTGTACATCCTTCTAAAGGCCTGGAAACATACTCTAAGCACGCGCACATCATTCACGTATTAACGCTCACATTCATTCACTATATTGTATGGAATTTCTCCATTAAAACTATTGTACAGGAGGCAGTCAGAAAATAAGTTTACACGGCGTGCAATTTCGTAACTAAAGGACCTACATTGATTATGTTTGTATCAGGTGAATTCGTTAGTCATTGTTGGCAATACTACACGTCGATTCGGCTGCCATCTACCGTACATTGGTTATATGATTCAGGTGAACATGGCGGCTCGACTGGAACAGTGCTCTGCCCTACGGAGTATTCCAGGACGTTTACGAATGGGCGCTCGTAAACGTTCCAGTGTTAAACAATATGCAGTTGCATTGATTGCTGTACCTTTTTGCATGAAGTCTGTGAGCAAAACGCCTTTGTGGTCCCAAAACACGGTAACCATCACTTTCCCAGCGGACCTCACAATCTTGACCTTCTTTGGTCTCGGGAACCCAGGATGTTTCTATTCCATGCTGGCACGTTTTTTTTCGGAGTACGGTGCTGAACCTATGTCTCGTCTCCTCTGACAATGCGCTCGAGAAATTCTTGACCACTGACAGACTTGGAATATCGTTGCAGAAATGACAGGGCACTGTTCCGGTCGAGCGGTCATGTTCAACTGACTCATATAACCTATGTACGATAGATGGCAGCCGAATCTACGTGCAGTGTTGCCAACAATGATTAACGAATTCACCTGATACAAACATAATCAATGTAGGTCCTTTAGTTACGAAATTATACGCAGTGTAAACTTATTTTCTGACCGCCCCTTGTAGTAGCGATCAAAATCTTCACGTTCACTATCACTCATATTGGCGTAGTTAAAGTAATGCTTGGGGGAGGGAGGCATGCCTACGTAATTTAAAGTGTCGCTATTGAGGAAAGTGTAAGGGAAATATTCCTTTGAAACTTCGGCGGCTACGCCCATCACCTTGGGTAGTTTGGCTAATTTACAAGGTGTGAATAATAAAGTGTCTTTTAACTGAACATTACCTCTTATTTACATATGTATAAGCTTTGTTTCCTCTTTTCAAGGGATCGCCTGTAAATAACTCTGATGACTCGTGTTCAAGCAGCTCCTTATAAAGGAATTGTGTGTCAAATTTGCGCCGTTATGGGCAAGAATATATAGTCATTTTTTTTAACTTGTCTGCTAACTTGACAATATACGACACAAAGAGTTTCACAAGGTTGTCCTGTGTGTTCGTTTTAAACGAACTCAACTTCCAAGCACTCATTGCAGATAGTCTGACTTACAAGTAGATGTGAGATAACCTCTTTGGTTTCAGCATTCGTATATATATTTCTATATCGTAGTACACAGTTATACAAGGTCTATTTTTAGGCTTAGCATCTTTCATATAACATACATGCTTTACTCCATCCGCCTTATATTTCTCATGGCATGTAGAACAGTGAATTTCATCCCATTTATGCGTGAATTTCCCCCAATTATCCACCATATGAAACATACCACATTCACAGATTTTCATTTTCCTGCAAGTGCCAATTGACTTGTGGAGAGCAAAACAGTTATTATTGAAAAATGTACGTTTACACACATTACAGTCCCTCTTCTCAGCTTCAACTACACAACTTTAACATTTGGCGCCTTTACACTGTTCACACACCATGTGGCATTCCTTACAATGTTTTACTATATCATCCGCAAACTCGAGACAACCCTTACACAAATCATGATGCCTTCCATATTTTCGATTTTTATCATAACTCGCGTAAAGGCTCCTTATATTACTGATGGGGAGATACGTTGTTCCTGACACCCCTAAAATAAGTAGGGATCTTGTACGCTCTCTCACACAGCTTTTAAAAACGTACACAGTCCTACGACGATCATCCATTCCAAATACAACTATACAAACATTTATTTCCTGTTCTACCCTTCTCAGCTCCTCAAGACCCATATTATACAGTCAAACTCAAGCTTGCAATCTGAGGCCAGTTTACGAGAACGCTGCACAATCGTAGGCAGCCAGATATTATACGCGATTGTATTTAGCACAGTAAACATATGAGTTAAGACCACTGTTATAAAGCCGCAACCACGCTCCGAGTTTATATGCCGTCAGTAAATATTCTGAGAATTGAAATTAAGAGCATAAGGTGTGGCCGTATGACCCGCAACACAGAACACCCGGTCAATATCTATCGTGAAGTTGTCCATATTGAAGGCTGTACTACTTTGAGAGGCCTGCATTATACGGCCCATAATATATTCTATATCTACAGCGGCCATGCGTCTGTCTGGTATTACTACCCAAAAATCATCTACATCTACATCATCTACATCTGACCTAAACCAAAAGGACAGCCTCGTCCTGACTTCACGTCCGTCGCTGTTCTGAAGGGCAAACTACACAATGCGTTCAACTACCCATCGCAGTCAGTGTTCAACATCATTGCTATACATGGTTCGCTCGTCAACCCTGACTACGTACTGATTTCTAGTCAGGGCTTGGGTGGGGATGCCGGTGCGCACCAGTTTGAATGTTATACTAGCTTCTACAGAACGAGAAGCTGGTGCTGCTGTGGAGGATACGACCGGAATTGAACAGGAATAAGGGGCACATTTTTATTTGTGGGAGTAACTAGTGTGGAGGTTGTGTCGTAAGATGTAGAGGGCTGGGGGCTCTATTAGTGGGGGTCTAACAACCGGTGCACTCCTGGCACGCTTTATACATGAAGTGGAAGGCGATTCATCATCATGCCTCCTCTTTGAATTGTCGCGTTGGGACGCTACAGGTGTCGCTGGTGTGGGTTCGCTAGCGGGGGGAAAGCCTGTAGCCACAACTACACTGTCATCGGAATCGTCTGTAATGTCGATGGTGGGGACATGATGCTGTACCTCATCGTCATTCACGGTTCTGTGGAAGAAGAGGAAAAACAAGACTAGAATATAAGGAACATCACTTTTATAGGCTGTTTACTAATTGTCTAGAGAGGTGCCACTATTTCTCTCTCGTCATAGCCGTTTCATCCATCCGTGTAGTTCACAATGTTGTAAATCGGAGCTGTCCCTCTTTGACATGCCCCCAACCCAAGTTTCTATTGAGCACAGTGACTTTATTACAATTAACCCGTGAAACACAATTAGCTCCCCGAGTGCCCCTATAGAGTTCGTGATCCCCAGCTCAGGCCCTTACTTTTTTTATCCAAACTGTGTGCGTGTAGCACATTCAGAGAGAACGGATTGCGAAGACAAATACGCTGTATTTTCAGAAACAAAATTTCTACACTCCATATTCAGTCAGTGTGACCTGTATTTAAACCAGGTCACCATCTCTGCAGGAACGGGTTACTATCACCTACGAGCTTATCTGGAAAATGTCCTCAACTTTTCTAAAGAAACGCAAGGCATCTTTTTAATTCCCGAGGGTTATTATAAAGCTAAAGACGAAAGGAGTTGGATCAATCCCAGAATAGGCACCTGAAATCATTTTTAGGTGCTTAATCTGGGATTGAGGCAAAACACAGGTGCTTAATCTGGGATTGAGGAGAAAAATATATAAACAGTTTTTAGAGATATAATTTCATTGTTTTTATCAATATTTGAAAAAATCAACTCTAACCTAACCTAACCTAACCTAACCTTCAGGTTTTTTTTATTTAATTCCTTGCAAGGTGCCTATTCTTGGATTGAGGTTGAACGCAGGTGCTTCATCTGGGATTGAGGTACATCAGGTGCCTATTCTGGGATTGACCCGAGGAGTATAAAGGACGAATTTAAAAATTCTAAAAAGATATATGAATGCTTTGGACGCCTGCAAACAGACTTCACATTCCAGGAGAAGCTGCTTATGAATGGGGTCGATGTGAAAATAAAGCTCACTCGTACGAATCCTGAAATCTGTTTAAATGTGGGGGCTGACCAAGAAAAGAGCGCAAAGCCCGTGGTGATTCATGTTATATTATATAGTCGGTGTATTTCAGCTCATCGTTCAAATCTCGCTGTAACCCTTTTGCATATCCCCAGAGAGTAAACTCGTGTTAATTTTATTTATTAAATTGTAGAAGGTGCAAATAATTGTGTTATGCCATAAATCCCTTTTTTTTATAAATATGCGTAGAAAATTATATTTACTGAGTATGCCCTACTGAAACTAATTATATAAAGCTATACCGTAACATTACTACGATAAATAAATTATTTTATCGGTATACATTAACTAACTACTGTTTTTTATTAAAAATAAAATCGTATATTAAGGTGAAATTTTTTTAAATAATACGTTAGTTTTTGTAATATGAATACAGAGATGTTCTGTGTTAAATACATACAAATTAAATAGCGCAATCTGGCATCTAATCTTTAAACATGATGGGGATAAAATGCGAAAAATTAAATAGTTATCCCTAATTTAATTTCTATTTTGTTTTAAAAATTATATTAATTTTTTTTTTTATAGTTTAAGGATAAATTCGAATATTAAAGTGAAAATTTGTTTTTGTATTAAATTTGGTTCATCATATTCGATTTTTTGTTTAAAAGATTGCTTACCAAACATCAAATTGGCCTTGTGGTGGTTTTCAACCATGAGAAGCTCAACAGGATAAAACTATTGGCGTTGCTCTTTCTTTGAGACCATATCGGTCTACTCCTGGCTCCATAAACGTATTTGTTTATGTTTACTAGCTCTCTCTATTAATTGGGTCGTATTTAGAGACCTTGTCCGTCTATCAGGAGCTGGTAAGTAAAAGTGGTAGGTAAAGCGGCTTTGGTCAATCAGGTATTGGTAAGTAATGCCGTAGGTAAACCGGCTGTGTAATACTGTTACTGCTGAGAGGTCTTAAGGTCTAGACGATTGGTTGTAGCCCCACCTCGGCCTCGCGCTACTGATGGGTGGACTCCTAATGTCTATACTGGAGGTCATAAAATCTATGCTTAGACGATTAGTGTAGCCCTCATCTCGGCTACGTGTTGTTGGTGTGATGAGCTCCTTAAAGTTTATACTTAGACGAGTGGTGTAGCCCTCATCTCCACCATGTGTTGTTGATGGGATGAGCTCCTAAAAGTCTATACTTAGACGATTGGTGTAGCCCTCATCTCCACCATGTGGTGCTGATGGGATGAGGTCCTAAAAGTCTTTATTTATTCCGTGTTACGGATATTTATACTGTGGCGACATTCTAAGGTAACTGGCGGTTTAAGCCTTCTAATGGCTGCGATGCTGAAGCATACTACACCAAATGGCTGGTTAAGCCTTCTAAGCCAACTGGCTGATTTACACCTAAACCGAGTGCGGAGGCCAAGAGCTTTATTATGCGTCTAGGATGTCCAGACGAAGGATGCTCTCTCTCTCATCTCTCCTCCTCTCCTCTCTCTTAGGATAGGTTTGGGTGGCAGCTTGGGGGATTCTCCCTAGCTTGTGGCAGCTTGGGGGATTCTCCCTAGTTTGTGGCAGCTTGGGGATTCCCCTTTGCTTCCTTTTTTTTTTGGTGGCACTTGCACCGTGATGGAAGGGGGGTTGGCACCTTACAACAATGGGGGTGAGTGTTGGCACTGGCACTCAATTGATCAACATTGTATTGCAATTGCACTCTAACATTTTGTGGTCATACTACTACGGATGCGGCAAGACGGTGAATTGCAGATCCTCAATTGCTTCTCGCGTTTGAACACTGGTGTGAGGCCGTGCGTTGTCATGGTGAACAATGACTGCGTTTTTGTGGGTGCGAACCCTCCTGATCCGATTTTTCTTCTTCAGAGTTTCAGTATAACGTGCAGAGTTAATTGCTGTCCCTCTTTCCGTGGTCTTCGAGAACAAAACCATTGATATCCCAAAAAACAGTCATCATCACTTTTCCAGCCGATTTTTGAACTTTGAACTTTTTTGGTTGTGGTGAATCTTTGTGCCGATGTTCCATGGATTGCCGTTTATTTTCAGGGTCATAATGGTGGACCAACGTCTCGTCTCTTGTCACATTGCTGTGCAGAAATTCGTCTCCTTCATTTTCGAAGCGCTGCAGATTTTCTTGGCAAATGAATGCGTAGTCTCTCAGTTTTCATCTCAGCAGTGAGTATGCGAGGCACCCATCTGGCGCAGACCTTCCGGTAACCGAGAATATTGATAATGTGTCCCACTCGCTCTTTGGAGATATCGAGTATTGTAGCAATTTCAGTTTGTTTAATGCGACGATTTCCACGAATCAGTTCGTCAACGTAGTTCCGATGAGACTCGTCGGTTGCCGTTACAGGTCTTCCACTTCGCGGTTTGTCTCGCAAATCTTCTTGCCCTGCTTCTTCTTTACACTGCGTTGAACTGTACTCACATCAACACACTTTTTGCCGTACACAGCTTGCACTCACCGATGAATGTCTATGGGAGCAACACTTTCCGCGGTCAAAAATTCAATTACGGCACGTTGCTTGAAGCGAACGTCTTTACTCCTTTCCATTATAATCGATACCAAATCAACATGTGGGCTAAGTGTAGACTATATTAGGCTATAACACAAAACCGGCTTTACCTGGTTACCTCTACAAAATCTGGAATGGGGTGGGGATATCAAGTTACAACACAAAACCGGTTTTATCTGGCTACCTCTACACAATCCAGAATTATTCAAGTGGAGACATTAATTTTCAGCCCACCCTCGTATCTCGCGTCGTACGTTACGCAGATCCGCCGAGATAGCGACGCCGAAAATAGGTGTCCACCAAGATCAAAGAAAGCGCGTTTGGTAAGTTTAGAAAGGGAACGTTTTTTATGCAGGAAGGAGAGGGTTAAAGGTGAACACCCACAAAAATGCCACCCCATAGAAGGAAAAGGAGAGAGCCGAAATCAAGGTCTCTGAGGCTGTTAACAACTATGCCATTTTTTAAAATTTTTTAAAAAGAATGTGTAGTGTATACGATGCCTGTATGTGTAGTGAGGACTAGAGGAAGAAGCGTATGTTTGAGAGCATGCTGGACCCTCACAATACGGATACGGACCCTCACAGATACGGAAAAAGATCAGCTAAAGAAGACAGTGACGCGAGAAACGGGAATTCCAGCACTCCCTGTCTCCTGCCTAACGTCCCCCTAGGAGTACTTCCCTGGTCAGATGGTGTCTACAATCTCCTCATTTGAGGATATGATACGACATGATCACGTTTCTAAAGTTCATCTCACCCTTTAAATGTACAAAATTAGGAAAAAATTAACATTATCATGTTCTAAGACAAAATTACCGAAAATTACTCGATCCTCCGCAATCATACAGTACATCTTTTGCTGTTAGAAAAGGTTAAACAAGTATTCACACGTACAAAGTTTAACTGAGAAGCTTGTCACACAAACTTAATCTCTAACTCTACTTTTGTCCTCGATTCTCTATTTAGTTTTATCTGACGCATAATGCTTTTATTAAAGATATTTCTGGTTTAGTTTTCATTTAACATTACTCGTACAATATTCCTTACTTGTGCAAAAGATTTTCATCTGTGAATTTTTATTTTCTTTGTACTTTTGGTACATTTCTCTCCAGTACAAAATTTAGATGTCTGCAACAATATTAATAATAACCTCGTTCATAATAATTCATACGAACTAGAGATGAAATGATTTTCAGTGTATACCGAATTATGTTATTCGTAAGTCAGAACAAATGTTTTTCAAAACTAAATATGTAAAAAATAAGCTCCGCTCACATTACTAAACAGATCAAACACAGGGACTTAAATTTACCAGACGTCTCCATCTCATTTTTTTCCCACATCAAAACATTTAACCGTTCCTACGTATATAACAAGCATTTACGATAGAGTATTGATAGAGTATTGATATAATTATGATAGAGTATTGATAAAGTATTGAATGTAAACAGGTTTGATTATTTAAAAGAAAGGTCAATATATATTATATATATATATATATATATATATATATATAGGGTGTCCCAAAAAAACTATATACTCTTTATAGCATCATATATTTTATAATTTAAAAAATATATATATATATATATTAGGGTGTCACTTAAATGCAAAGTTTGAAATTTTCATGCTGACACCCCGCGAATCTATTCCATTGGTAAAAAAAACATGGTGACTGAAAAATCTTTTTATTTGAATAACTATAAAAGGTCGCCCCCGCCTTCCAAACTTTAATGCTTGCGCGGCGTCTCCATAATCGTTCATTAGATATCTATATATCTCTATATATGTGTGTGTGTGTATCTGTGTGTGTCTGAATATCTGAGAAATAAAGTGAACAATACTTAACGATTCACCGTTTCTCATTTCAGCTACGTGATTTCTGGTGATGGAAACCCGGAAGTGTATATACCTATTAGGGGCAGCGGTTGATGAGGTGAAAGGATGCAAGCTTCCTTCCTACAGGCAAGCATTCGGTTACTTCCTTTACCTTCACCATGAAAAGAAAATGACAATACGTGACGCGTTGAGGAAGTCACTTCGAGCAGTGATGTCCTTCTGGGAGAAAGCTCACATTCCAACCAGACTCGAGACACACTGCGTCAGCAAACTGGATAAAGTCTTCGAGGAATGGGAAGGACTCAAAAAACACGCCTCAAGGACGAGCGATTCACACAAGACGAAAGAAAAAGAATTCATTGAACGCCTCGATCGTCTCTTTGACATCGCCCACGCTGATTGTGAGAAATTGGTCAAGTACCCAGAGGATTGGGAGTTCCTTCAGCAGCAGCGCCAGAAAGGACGTCCAGGTTCAATGGCAGGTTTGGACATGACCCATCAGCGCCAAGTCAAAGATTGTACTCGACGTCGGGAGGAAGAGGAGAAACGAAGAAAGCGATCAGCAGCTGAAATGGAGGCAGTATCCAACGAAGCGGTTTTGGAGTCCTCATCCTCCAGCTCAGATGATAGCGAAGAAAAAGGAGCATGTGGTGGTTCGTTAGCGTCTAAACAAAGAGCAACGAAGAACATCATGACATCGGAATTGGCGGCAGCGCTTGATCGCACGCAACTCTCGTCAAGAAAGGCCACATATCTGCTGTTTGAGGCAGCTTCCAGCTTAGGGCATGATGCTAGCGACTACAACATCAATCGTGGATCCATTCATCGTCAGCGTGAAAAATTCCGTACCCTTAAGGCTCGGCAACTGAAGAGCGAGTTCCAAGGCAATAGTCCGTTGACTGTTCACTGGGACGGAAAACTCATGCAAGATCTGACGTCACGAGAATATGTTGACCGCTTACCTATTCTTGTATCTGGCTCCGGGACAGAGCAGCTCCTCGGGGTGCCAAAACTTCTGTCAGGAACCGCGCTGGCACAAACAAATGCCATCATAGATTGCCTGAATGAATGGGGAGTGACCGATCATGTCAAATCTATGTGTTTCGACACAACCGCGACAAACACAGGCCACCGTGGAGGAACTTGTGTTCTTCTGGAAGAAAAAGTTGGACGTGACCTGTTACACTGCGCGTGCAGACACCATGTACTGGAGTTGGTGCTACAGGCGGCATTCGCAGCATCGCTAGATTCAGTATCTACCGGTCCAGAAATTCTGCTTTTCAAGCGCTTCCATGATTATTGGACCCGCATTGACCAGCAACAGTTCCAAACTGCGGACACAGATGCGTTCACCAAAGCAGCTATTTTTAAGCATAGAACGGAGCTCATTGAGTTTGCAAAATCACAAGCACTTCAAGTTCGTGATGACTATCAGGAATTCTCGATCTTTCCGTCATCTTTCTTGGAGGAGTTCCATACAAGGGACTAAACTTCCGCGCCCCTGGTGCTATGCACCGGGCGAGATGGATGGCTAAGGGGCTCTATGCCATCAAGATCTGGCTCTTCCGAAGACAGTTTAAACTGACGAACACTGAGGAACGCGGAATTCGAGCTATCTGCCTCTTTTCTGTTCTAGTTTACATGAAAGCGTGGGCAACAGCTCATCTGTCCATCGAAGCTCCGCTGAATGATTGGGAATTGATGAGGACGCTCCTTCGATACCCGCACAAGCAGATCTCTGATGGTACCACCAAGAAGCTGTCTGCGCACCTGTGGTACCATTCGGAGGAGGCAGTGGGTCTGGCGTTCTTTGATGAGAGGATATCGATGGAAGTGAAGTGCAGCATGGTTGCAGCGTTAGATCAAGAAGCCCCTCACATGCCGCCAAAACGACCTTTGGTTCTTGATACTACGTTCCTCAGTGACAGCAAAGGACTGGAGCAACTGATCACAAAGAACACCCGAGGATTCTTCTCAAAACTTCAGTTGCCAGATTGCTTTCTGCTCCACCATCCCAGTTCATGGACGTCAAACTCTGAATACGTGCAAGCTCGGGATGTGGTCTCCAAACTTGCAGTGGTGAACGACAGAGCAGAACGGGCCGTGGCTCTGGTGAAGGAGCTGAACGGAAAGTTGACAGTGAAAGAAGAACAGCTCCAGTTCCTCGTTCAAGTTGTCACTGACCACAGAAAGCAACACCCAGCTCCGAACAAATCAGCATTAGTGAGGACGCGAAAGAACTAATCACTGATCAGCGTATGAGCACCAATTATTCTGCTACTGTATATGTATTTTATTTCTCAAAGTTTTGCTTTTGTTGCTTCTCCATTTTGTACCATTATTCGCCAAATTATGTCTTCTATTTTGATTATATAATAAACTGTTTGTATTCTTTGCGTTTTTAAGTGTCTTACTTTCGTTATTTCACCAAATTGCCTTGTTTTTTATTATCTGGTTCGGCCCAAGCTGTGAACACTGAACAGCTTGTTGACGTCAACAAATGGGTCTTGTTTTCAGTGACGAGGGCGACCTTTAAATGATGACCAATCAGGACCAAATTTCTCTAACGTATGTTTTACACCAAATGGAACAATTTTAGGGGGTGTCATAGGAAAATATCCATCGTTTAATTTTCCCCCTATTGCCTAGTGACACCCTAATATATATATATATATATTATATATATATATATATATATATATATATATATATATATATATATATATATATATATATATTGTTATAGCAATTGCCAATGAAAGGTAAATTAGTAATCTAAGTGATCAAAATGTTATAGCGAGTTGTTTGCATATAAAATTTAATTAACTACGCCAAGTGCTCAAAATGTTCTCCGGCGGCATGAATGCACTTTTGAATGCGTCGACTAAGCCTGGCCTTGTTTTATCAAAGGCCTTGTAATGGCGAAGCCTATGGACCGAACGTAGTCTAGTCACTCACTAGCTTGCTTCGGACTTAGCCTTCGCACTCTTTCCACGATACAAACTCTACAGCATTCAACTTTATTCAGTTCAGCAAAAGAACCCATGTTGCGTAAACGTTTGACACTGGAGCAACGAAAAGTGTTCTGAAATGGTATTGGAAATTTGAGAATGTGTCCGAAGTCCAGCGGCAATGGATCCGGGAATTTGGTACAAAGCCACCGACACGTCTCGCCATTACAAGCATCCGTGACAAGTTTGAGGCAGAGGGATCTGCTCAAGATATGCACAAGCGAAGATCTGGACGACGCAAATCAAGTGCGAGTGAAGAAAACTCCGTTTTAGTGTTGCAAAAATTTAATCGATCACCACAGAAATCAGTTAGGCAATGCGCCCGTGAGACCGGAATCAGCAAATCAGGTGTTCACCGGATTTTAAAGTCGGCAAAATGGAAAAGCTACATTCCAAGTCTGTTACACGCCATGACTGAAGATGACCCTGATCGCAGACTCGAATTTTGTGAATGGTTTCAGTCAATGGAAGCCGAAGACGTACAGTTTGCCAACAAAATCGTGTGGTCTGATGAAGCTACCTTCAAGCTGAATGGCACAGTAAATCGACACAACTGCAGGTACTGGTCACTTGATAATCCACACGTTTATGTGGATAAACATGTTAATTTACCAGGATTAACAGCATGGTGTGGTTTATCATCCAGGGTTTTGGTTGGACCATTTTTCTTTAATGGGACAGTTACCGGTGCCGCATATCTCGACATGCTGCGGACAGAAATTATACCTGCAGTTCGGAAGTTGTTTGGAAACGACGACTTTTACTTTCAACAAGATGGAGCCCCCCCCCTCATTATCATTGTAATGTCAGAAGGTACCTCGATGAAACGTTGCCTAACCGTTGGATAGGACGAAGAGGAAGCGTTGAGTATCCTCCACGTTCACCGGACTTGACTCCACTTGATTTTTACTTGTGGGGCTACCTGAAGGATGCAGTTTATGGTACAAGACCTGCAACACTCGAACACCTTAAGGATGCAATTAGGGAGAAGTACAGGACCATCACAGCATCCACATTAGTCCATGTCTGCGAATCAGTTAGTCGACGCATTCAAAAGTGAATTCATGCCGCCGGAGAACATTTTGAGCACTTGGCGTAGTTAATTAAATTTTATATGCAAACAACTCGCTATAACATTTTGATCACTTAGATTACTAATTTACCTTTCATTGGCAATTGCTATAACAATATATTGTTTGGTTTTTTTTTTAAATTATAAAATATATGATGCTATAAAGAGTATATAGTTTTTTTGGGGACACCCTGAATATGCGTCTCGGTGGTGTAGTGGCTAGCGTCGCTGACTACGAATCCATCGGCCCCGGGTTCGAGACCCGACGGCAGCCGGCGCGCAGCAAAACCCAGCTGTTCATCCTTCCACACAATAAAGAAAGTGGTTTGTAGATAAATGGGTACCCTAGGTGGCCTAGTGGTTAAGACGCTGGGCTGCTGATGGGGGGTGGTTCGGATTCTACGTTAAACTGTAGGTCTAAGGTGGAGTGAAAAGCTTGACCTTCGTCAGAATGAACAATTCGGGCGGAAGCTAACCAAAGGTTACCAAAGGTATATATATATATACCTCGTTAACCTCGTATAGGTTCCCTGTGTTGGTCTCTCTTCACACGGAGGTCAAGCTGGTGGCCCCGCCTGGTGGAGAAGCGAGTTGCTCTCTTGCGCTCTACACCGCACATAACCAGGTACACCATGCTCATCTGGTACCGTCCTGAGCCAGGCATCTAGTCTTCTTTTGAAGACGTCAACTTTGACCCCTGTAACGTTTCTGAGGTCCTTTGTAAGCTGGTTAAAAAGTCTTGGCCCCTGACAACCAAGCCATTTTCCTTCAGTGTTGAGGAGGTCCCCTTGTCGGACCTTTAATTAATTTGAGAACACTCCCCATTTTGCCTTTCCTATTTTCCAGAGTTGTTTGGATGGGAATTGGGTTTAGTTTGAGGTTGGTAGCAGTTTTTGATCAATTTCCAAATGTAGATTATGATGTACTTCTTTCCTCTTCTTTCCAGGGAGTACAGATTCAATTTACGTAGTCTTTCCCAGGAGTTGAGTTCTTTGCAGCCATCAATCTTAGCTGCGAAATGTCTCTGCGTTTCTTTTAGTTTATTAATTTCTTTCTTTTTATAAGGGCCGTCAAAAGTGAGCAGTATTCAAGTTTTGGTATGATCACTGTTCTCAGCAGGGGAATCATTACTGTCTTGTCCCTCCTTTTGAACGTTCTTAGTACCTGTCCCGTGACTCTTTTTGCTTTGTTTATTGCTATCTGATTTTGTGTCTCAAATTTGGCATCATCGGTCATTATTACCCCCAAGTCGACCGCTTTTGTGCTTCTCTGAATTTCCTGTCTATCTGGAGCATGATATGTAGTCTGTTTAAGTTCCTCATTTCTACCATAACTCAAGAACTGAAATTTCTCGGTGTCAAAAGTCATATTGTTGTCTTCTGATCATTTATATATTTTGTTCGTGTCCCTCTGCAAGGCCTCCACTTCATTTGCATCGCTGATTTTTCTACTGATCTTGGTATCGTCCGCAAATGATGTTACTATCTGTTGCTGTTTACTACACTATGTCTGTTGCATGATAATGAACAGGAGTGGGGCCAGCACTGTACCTTGTGGTACTGAGCTGCGTGCTTCTGATTCTGATCTGATGTGATACACCTTGAATTTTGACGACCTGTAGACGTTTTCTGAAGAAGTTGTAGATCCATTTTCCCACTTTGGCTGTTATTCCCATATGTTTCATTTTATGTGCTATTATACTATGATCGCATTTGTCGAAAGCTTTAGTAAAATCCGTGTGTATGACATGATAGTTTTCATTGCCTTCAAGTGCATCTAGGATATTGTTATAATGAATGTTATAATGAATTGTATATGAATCTATAAGTTGTGATAGGCATGACCTTCCTGATCGGAATCCGTGTTGATTTTCGTTGAATCTTTCCAGTGTATTCAAGAAGTCATAGATTTTGTCTCTGACTTTTCTTTCAAATATTTTGGTGAGGTGGGACGTCAATGACACTGCTCTATAGTTGTTTACTTGAGATCTATCCCCGCCTTTATATAAAGGGACAATGTTCGCTCTTTTCAAGATGCTCGGTATTTCCCCAGTGTCTAGGGATCTTCTCCATAACCAGTATAAGGGTGTAGCTATGACATTTAATTTTTACAGTTTTTAATCAGTAGTGCGTTCCATTTGTCTGGACCTGCAGCTGAATGTGAGTTCATTAGTCCTATAACTCTCGCTGGGGTAAAATCAAAGTCTGTTATTCATTCTCCTTGCAATTTCTCTTCGAAGAATGCATCTATGTCATGTATCGCTTTCTCATTTTTGGGGTACTGAAGACCGATTCATATAGGGGCTCTCAATGTTTCAGATATTTCTTTTATATCGTCTGTTAGTTCAATATTTTCTTTCCTTAAGGGCCAGATGGTAGCGCGTGTTTTTGTTTTATTTTCGCATAGCTATAGAAGTATTTTGGATTTTCCTTTATTGCTTGTACTGTCTTTTCCTCTACCCTCTCTGTATGGCCCTTAATTAGGGTTTGTATTTCCCTAGCGATACTCTCCAGTTTTGCTTGTATTGCTTTCCTGGCGTTGTCGTCTCCGCAATTAGCTAACTTCGCCGCTACTCTCTTTCTTTTGCGGAATATTCTCCTATTTTGCCTCTCTAGCCAGTTCCTCTTTCCTTTTGGCTGAGCCTTCGGAGCATATTTTTCTAAAATTTTCAGCGTCTTTTCTTCCAAGATTGTTAACATTTCCTCCGTTGTTTTATTCTCTAAGACTGTTCTCCACTCTATTTGGGCCATGTATGATCTGATTTCTTCCCAATTTGTGGTCTTGGAGTTTAGGTTAAAAGCCCCAAATTTGATTCTTCCTTTCGTATGTGTATTGTCTTTTAATGTTATTGCCATATTTGTTGATAACTCGATTATGTTGTGGTCTGAAATAATGGTTGGGGTTGTTTTTATATCAGCAATCAAGTTCGTGTTATTTGTGAATACCAGATCTGGTAGTTATTTTTTTTCTGTTATTTTCTATTATAGCCTGTGTCAGCATAAGCTCGATTGTGGGAGCCATCAGCATTTTTGCTTTCTCCTGGTCCTCTCTTGTGCCCCCCCTTATCTTGTATATATATACAGGGTGTCCATAAATGTTTACCCTGAAAACAGTATGCTCTCATGTTTTAATGACGAATCTTACATCCGTTTTCTTTTTACAGGTGATCTCGTACATGCATAGAGTTTCTGTGCTGGTGTGCTTCGTCTACCGCATTCGCCGCTAGGAGCGCTGTAGTAGCTGTTCAGTTAAGATGGCGTCTGTGACAGAGAAGGCACAATGTGTTGTGTGGCTTGCAGAAACAAAATCTCCTGTCAGTGTTCAGCGAAGGTTCAGAACAAAGTATGGAAAGAATCCACCTGATGTGAAGTTAATTAAGTCGTGGATGAAAAAATTCTTGGAAACTGGAAACGTGGAAAAGGGAAAGAGCAGTGATAGACCATCAGTTTCCGATGGGACGGTGGAAAACATTCAAACTGCTTTCACACGGTCACCAAGGAAATCGGTGAGACAAGCTTCATGCCAACTAAAGATACCGAAGTCTACGGTGCACAAGGTGTTACACAAACGTTTGAAGTTACACGCCTACAAGGTACAAATTGTTCAAGAACTGAAGCCTGATGACCGTCCAAAACGTGAACAATTCGCTATTGACATTTTGAACAGCATTGACGAGGATAATGACTTCTTGTTACGTGTCTGCTTTTCAGACGAGGCTACGTTTCATCTTAGTGGTAGAGTCAACAGACACAATGTGCGTATTTGGGGATCGGAAAACCCACGTGCCGTAAGGGAGCATATTCGGGGCAGTCCGAAGATCAATGTCTGGTGTGGACTAATGCATGACCAGATAATTGGTCCTTTCTTCTTCGCTGAGAACACTGTTTCCGCAACTGTGTACCTGGATATGCTCACCAATTACGCCATCCCCCAGCTGCAGGACAGGCAGCCAACTGTCATCTTCCAACAAGATGGGGCATCCCCTCATTGGGCGCATGTTGTTCGTGAAACTCTCGACGCAACATTTCCAAATCGATGGATTGGCAGGGACGGGCCAATCCCATGGCCCCCAAGATCACCAGACATTACCCCGCTGGATTTCTTTCTCTGGGGTCATGTTAAAGATTTGGTTTATGCAACAGTTGTTCCAGATATCAGGACATTGCGAGAACGCATTACTGATGCAATTGCAACAGTTAACCCACAAATGTTGGAAAATGTGTGGCGTGAGTGTGAATACCGTTTAGACATTTTACGTGCCACTAGGGGTGCACATGTGGAAGCTTATTAAGTTCATTAACTATGTATCAAAACTTTGTATGTTTATCTACTTATGATTAAAACTGTGTTTGAATACGAGTGTTTATTTAAAAGTTATAGCATGTTTTAATCAGGGTAATCATTTATGGACACCCTGTATTTCTACCCACCTTTTTGTATTTCATAAATGGGAAATTAAAATCGCCGCAGAGTATTATATTAGAGGATGGAGAGTTTACGGACTTTATTGGGGTTCTCATATCATTAATGGCATCCGAAAATTTTTCAGTTGGAGAGTTTGGATTCCGTTCAATTGTTTAGCGCCTGTTATAAGAGAGATTTCTTCGTCGCTCCATCTCAGGCATTGAAATTCGACTAAGGACTGACAAAGATCGCAGCGGATTGTCATTGATTCATCTGTTTCTTTTTTACAGTATCCACAGGGTTGTATGAATTTATTTGACATTGCCATGTTTCTAATGGTATGTAAATGATTGTGCACGAAATATTAATTCAAAATGGTAATTAATTAAGTGAGGTAAGTACCTCACTTAATTAATTACCCTTTTGAATTACCCTTTTGAATTTGACTTTAGAAATGAGGGAGGGAAAGATTTTTCGGAGCTATTGAAGAATAGGGACCCCAGCCTTCTTTAGTTAGCTTTATAAGGCTAACTAACGAAAATATCATGACCTAACCTAACCAATCGTCAAGGGCGTACAGTTAACCTAACGATTCGTTAGGTTAGGTCGTGATATTTTCGTTAGTTAGCCTTATAAGCCTAACTAAAGAAGGCTGGGGTCCCTATTCTTCAATAGCTCCGATTTTTCCGTTATTCCGGAGGGTGAGAAATGGGAGATGTGGCACGCTGTAGATTCTCACTGATTTGAGTCCGGAAGTGTACCGCGGGGGATAACTGAGGGATATTGCCTTTCGATGGGCAGTTAGATTTCCTCGGAGAGAAAACACTCGGAAAAAACGCTGAATACATTAAGTTGCTTTGATTTTATTTTCTTTATTTCAACATACACCGCTATTTCACCACTTAAAGAGACACACGACTGTGTACACTGAATATTCACTTAAAAATTGGCACTATTTAAAAAGAATTAACTGCAGGATTTTTATTGTAACATCACTTTTATTCGGATTTCAAACGAAACACGTGTAACCGTCACACTGGGCAAAAAAACTATATATACAGTATATATATATATATATATATGTTATAATTTAATTTATCATCAGAATAAAGCCGCGCCCTGATGACACAATTATGTTTATGTAATTTCATTCATTTAATCATTCCCATGCTAGTGCATGACTCATTTCCTTCCTAACTGAATTAACACGCCCGTGGCGCAGACGGTTTCTTTCATTTCATCTGGGAAACACAATGGATTGCGAGACGCTCGGTTCTCTAACGTTCTCAGGTGACGTCAACCGCTTGCGTGGTGGCGTAGCCAGGTTCCGTCCCTTTGACTATATAAGAAGGGGATCAGCGCCCTTAAGGCAGATTCCGAGGAGACAAGTTTCCGGGCTGACGAAGAAAGTCAGTTCGTTAGGGAATCGATTTTGGAAATGGAAGATTAATGGGTTTCCAATTGGAGTCTGACTGTAGGGAAAGGCAGTAGCTTAGCAATTGACTCATACAAGCTTGGAGACTCAGAACGGACAAGGGTGTCTTAGAGGGGTCTCTGGCTTATTTAATATCTTACAATTAAGAGTAACTAGTATTATATTAATGAAGCTTTTATTATTATTATTATTATTATTATTAACCCTCTCTTCTGTGTAAAAGAAACATTTGATTCACCATAACTGATTAAACTTTATCTCGCCTAAATCCAAATTAAAAATCGTATTAGCCGTTGAGTTTTCTTTACTCTTTGGACTTTAATAACTGGGAAAAAGAAAATCACGAGCCAACACAGTACTCCTCGATTGTGGGAACTCGAACTTCGAAACGATTTCTGCATCCAGGAGTGCTCTGACTTTGCCTGAACCCGGGGAGAGGCGTATTACATATATATAAGGGAATTCTTAACGAAGTACAACATTCCACTGGTTCCCCAACCACCGTATACGCCGAATTTGGCAACCACCGTATTCACCGGATTTGGCACACACACACCACACACACACACACACACACACACACACACATATATATATATATATATATATATATATATAAATTGACGATTGGTTGTTAAGTCGTAATATTTTCATAAGTTTTAACGTTTTATTTGATTAGGTATACGCGGACAAAGTTGGGGAACGCAAACTACACTATGATAATTTAGGGGAACGTAAACTACAGGGTGTCCCATAAGTCCGGCATCATAGGAGAAATTCATATTTTTCTATTTCTACAAACCATAATTCATATTTTTCTCTTTCTAAAGGCCATAATGTCTGTGAGCAAGGAAGAACGAATCCAGATAATTCTACTCATAGGAAATCGGAGTCAAAGAGAGGCCGCTGCTGAATTTAACAGACTGCATCCAGACCGCGAGCCAATAACACAGAGTTGTGTTAGCAGACTTGTTGCAAAGTTTAAGGAAACAGGATCCATAGAAGATAAACCACGCAGTGGACCTTCAAGGAGGTCCACTGACGATGATACAGCGACTGCTATCCTGGCTCATTTTAACAGAAGTCCCAATAAGTCTCTTCGGCGATTGTCCGCCGAGACAGGAGTGTCGAAAAGTAGCATCCATCGCATTCTTCAGGCTCACAAATGGCATCCATATAAACTTCAGATCCTACAAAAATTAAGCGAAGATGATCCCGACCGGCGGATGGAATTTTGTGAATGGACTACGGAACAATATGCTCGGGATGCCAATTTCCCGTCCACCTTTCTGTTCAGTGACGAGGCTGTTTTTTATGGAAATGGTGAGGTAAATTGACAGAACACCGCTACTGGTCTCAAAACAACCCTCACTGGTATACCTCTTCAAAGGAACAAGGTGCATCTCGGGTGATGATATGGTGTGGCATTTGGAAGGATCGCATCATAGGGCCCCTTTTTTCGATGAACATGTCACTGGAGGCACCTACCTACGTATGCTCAAGGAAGAAGCATTTCCCAGTGTCTTGAACGAAGAAGGAAATTTCCCAACATGGTTCACAACAAGACGGCGCTCCTGCACATTACAGCACCCAAATAAGGGAATACCTGTACCAACAATTCCCTGGTCATTGGATAGGACGTCGAGGGCCTGTGGAATGGCCAGCTAGAAGCCCGGATCTCACGCCACTAGATTTTTATCTCTGGGGCCACTTGAAAGCGCTGGTATACGCAGAGAAAATTAGGAGTGTTGAACATTTGCAGCAGCGCATTATTGGGGCATGTAACACCATTACTCCTGACATCATTCACCGTGTGCATGCTGACTAGGTATCACGTCTGAATTTGTGTATTGAAAACAATGGTGGACATATTGAGCACGTTCTGTAAATAAAACTTTTGTTTTGCCTTTTTTTATTATTTTTCCTATGATGCCGGACTTATGGGACACCCTGTATACCAGGATAATGTAGGGGAACGTAAACTACACTAGGCACCACAGGGGGACGTAAACTACACTTGCTCCATTATATCTAACTGGTCACTGTAACGGTCTTTTGAACTGAACGAAAATTTTCTCTATAATATAATAACAGACATGTCAACTCTCACGGATTTTTCGTGAAACTCACCGATTTTAAGTTTCAAACTCCTTATGTGGGATATGTTTCCTGTTATCAAAATCAGGCACAGGCAAAATCAGGCAAAATCTCAGATTTTCATACTTCAAGGTTGACGTCTCTGATAATAGTAAACCACCTCTCATTTTACCCCTTCCATCCTTGCTGAAAAGTGGTATTCACCTCTAAAATCCCTCTCTGCAGTTTTAATGCACGATTCAGTTATCGCCATAATGTTTTAATTTCCAAAATTCGTTGAACTTATTTCTTACGCTTCTTGCATTAAAAAAAAACTAAACTATTTTCCATGTTATTATTTATCCTTTTATTCGGCCGACGAGTTACATTTCTCAAAAGAGAAATAACTTTCATCTCGCTTACGTTTTACGTAAATCCTATCCACGTTTTCATTCATCAACCTCCCGAGTCGCGCATTACCTATTTCATTCAAGTGACTCTCATCTTGAATTGACAGATCCGCTGAATTAAAGTCTGACCAAACGTGAGCAAATGCTACCCTAAGAAGACGCACATCACTTTTAACTTAAAAATACATTGATATTCGAAAAGAACATTGAAAATTCTGTGAGAAAACCTAACCTAACCTAATCTAGAATCATTTGCCATTGAAACGAGTCATATTTGAACAAAGCACCACAGAATGCATCAGAAAAAAACTATTTTTATGCAAAAAAAGAAAAATCCGCTGCGTCTTTTCAATATTAACCCAAATCTTCTGTCCAACACTTAAAATTGTACAAATCGTTCCTCCAACATGAGAAATTAAAAGTGGACTTGCAGTTTCCAGCTTTAAATTATTTACTTCCTGTTCTTTTCTCTCTATTTTAGCGCCTGGTACGCATACTCTGTTTCGTTTTACTCTGTTTCTTAAACAAAATTCTTTATTCATATGTCCAACAACACCGTTTTATTTTCATTTTTTATAGATTCTAATACTGTAGACGAAATCGATTTTGACAGTTCAACTAAAAACTCGACGACGCCTTTGGCTTAGCATCTTTTCTAACCAAAGGAAAATTTTCATCGGTTGAGTTATTGGTACTTGTTCCTTTTCCCCGCATCACTTTTACAAAAATTAACATTTTTTTTTTATATATCTATTTAAACAGAAACAAGTTTTGTTGTTGTTGTTTGTAAATTCAATTAGAAGATAATTAAATGCGGGGAGAAAAGGAATAAGTGGAATATTTTAAAGAAAATATCATGACTTAACCTAACCAATTCTCAAGGGCGTACAATAGGGTGTTTCACTCGTACAGAGGAAAATATTAAAGGTCAATATTTTTCTCGACTTTGCTTATGCTTTTATTCCCTTTCATATAAGAAAGATGTGCACCAATTTTGAAAACGATTAAGTGATATTTAGGGGTTGCAGCACACATTTGAACCTTTTATAATAAACAATTTTCTTCAGTGTTACGAAAAAATTCTCCCTTGGAACCAAGGAAAATGAAAAACTCTAATAATAAAATTGGAAAATTCAAATCAATACACATTACACAACACAATACAATTTAATAATACAAAATTTTCTTCAGTGTTACAAAATAATTCTCCCTTGGAAGCACAGAAAATAAAAAACTCTAGTATTAAAATCAGAAAATCCGAATCAATTTTTAAATTGGTACAAGGACGTTCCTGCCTTGGTTCTTTTCGGCACCTCCTTTCGATGATGTTCAACAATCTGCAACAAGAATTGTTTTTGCTTCTCGTCCTTGACTGATTCATTGAATTGCTTGATTAATGCAATTCCCCTCTCCGCTGTGTCGTTTACGACTTTCAGCGCGTTGACTGACTCTCTCAAGCCGTCATTTTTGGTGTACTCCTCTACGTTGTCGACATCCCCGACGCCCAAGTTGTCGAAGAATGTCTTCGTCCTTTGAGTGACGAAGTTGCTCAGATCCTTGCCTTCAAAAGTCAGGTTTTTCCACTCGAGTCGTTTGAGTTCCTTCCTCGACGCAGGTTTATTCAACGCCTGGAACATCTTTTCTTTCTCATTTGGCGATATCCGTTCATCAAGGAAAGCCAAGCCGACTAGAGTCTCCGAGAGATACCATAGATGCCTTTTGGCAACTCTCAAGGCAGCTTGGCCCAGGTCCTTGTTCGGATATGAAATCAACAGTTGAATCATGTCTAGGTCATTTTTCGGGGCCCACCTACTGACCACTGCCTCGTGCCAGAACCGGACATAAATGAAACACGTAAAAAGGGCCACGTCGTGCAATCCCTTCACCTCTCGGTCGGTGAGTTCCAGTTGCTCCCGGAACAAAACCATTTTCAGCATATAGAATATAGATAGCTTTCGCCATCCACCTGGCTTGATGATGGGCTCCTGAAGTTCTGAAGAACTCAGCTCCACCCCAGCCTCCAAGGAAAAGGAGCGACAGCTTGAGGAGTTCCTCATAATCTTCTCTCGGGTGACATGAACTTTCAATGACTCCACGAAGATAACTCACCATCCTGATTCGTTCATCTTCCAAGTACCTAGTGGCTGGCTCTTCTTCATCGATCATGGATTTGAAACAATTTTTGTTAATAAAGTCCCAACGCTGCTGAAATCGTCGAAACAACAGGATTTCAGGACCACTTGTTGGCCCCAGGGACTTATGAAAGACCTCCTTCAAAATGAGCTCATAAATGTGGTGACAGCAAGGCAACCACAAGAGCGACCGACCAAGGAATTGTTCAATCCTCATACATGCTCCTTGCAGAAGTCCGGTATTGGACGCCGTAGTGTCAAACGAGAGGCCAATGATGCGGTCCTGAATTCCAAATCGTTGCAGCTCCTGGATGACGGCTCGAGCCATTTGTTCACCAGTACCATCCTGGGCAACAGGCACTCCAAGAAGATGCTCGAACTCCTTCCCTGTTACCACAACAGCTACTCTGTCTTCCAAGCTTCAAGAGCTTCCGCCAGCAGCTTGGGGCGGACAGTTCTGCTGTCCCAGTGCAGAACTAAGCTAGGTGGATCTTTGAAGATCGACTCCTCAAGTTGTTTGGCATTTTCTCTCGATACTTGGCACGTGCTCGATGAACAGTTGATGGCGAAATAATAATCTGCGATACATCTTGTCCGAGACTTTTAGCAGATGCAATGAAGGAAGTGCTTGCTTGTTGAATAAAGAGTTGTTCTCTATCCCAAGTAGCCACGAGTGTTGGATTAAGTGTGTTCTTGGAACGACGAGGTGACTTAGAGGCCAATGGAGCAGCAAAATCTTCATCATCATCATTTGTTGTCGCCGTTGAGCTAGAGGATGTGCTATCCAGTTTCATTTTCTCGGAGATCTTTTCAACTTCCTCAGCATGCTTTCGTTTTCGAAGTTCAAGTTTCTTAGCTACTTCTTCTTTCTGTTTGACAGCCATGGTGTGTTTTCTATCCACCCCAGCCATTGAAGAACTCATTCTGTCCTCCATCTGGGAGGACAAGAAAACCTTGTCCTCCTCCGGAACTGAACTCATGCTCATCACACCTTGACAAGCGATGTCGAAAAGGTCAGCAAGGTCTCCCTTCCACACCTGACGCTTCATAATGGCTTTGTCCGTCTCTCTCGACTTCTCCCTCTTCAAGTTTTGGTACTCTTTGTACAGCTTTAGTATAGCAGCTCTAATGTTCTCCTCTGTCTTCACGGGGATATTCGCCTTCTTCCAAACTTCTTGAAGCTTGATACTCGTAGACTTGATGGCAAAGGGGATTGTTTCCTTCAGCTCCAGGTGATGGTACATAAAGCAGAGGAGGACTTGCTCCCGGGATGGCAATCTTGCTCCTAAGAGCTCTTCGACTGGAATCTTTTCAATCAGCCAGATCTTCTTTCTTTCCATTTTCAACACTTTTTGCACCTGTGAAAGAAAAGAAAACATTACAATATGTTGGAAGTTTGGACGTTCTCGAGATTTGGTTACAAAGGGCTAACGTATCAGAGGTGACATAAGTGTGCAACCTCTAAATGGTGTTCAATTTGCTTCAAATTTGATACATATGCTTTACATATCATAATGTGTACTGGGAAGAGCAAAGTGTAGTGAAATTCACAACTTGATAAACGTGGAACACCCTAGCGTACAGTTGACCTAATCGGGAAAAAAGAAATTGCGGAAGAAAAAGGAATAAGTGCTGAATTATTTCGGATCACCTGAAGATCAAGGCCCCCAGCCTTCTTTAGTTAATCTTATAAGGCTAACTAACGAAAATATCACGACCTAACGTAATCAATCGTTATGTCAACTGTACGCCCTTGACGAATGATTAGGTTAGGTCGTGATATTTTCATTAGTTAGCCTTATAAAGCTAACTAAAGAAGGCTGGGGGCCCTGATCTTCAGGTGATCCGTTATTTCTACCTGATTTAAGTTCACTATTAATTTTAGCTACCACCACACCAATTTTTTGTATGTTATCCTGCACTAGTTTAATATGTTCGTTTAATTTACCCACGAAATTCAAAGAACTATCAAGTTCAATTCACTTTAAACTATTCTCAACACTTGGAACCTTTTTTGCTAATTACCTTAAGATCTTTTTGCACGTCTACATTAATATTTTTAATTACTTTTTTTTTATTGTAGACGTTAATTTCTTTCATCAAAATTTTTAAACTTTCCTTTTTTAACCCTTGAAACGTGTCATCAATATATAGTTTTAAACTACAAAACTAAAACTAAAAATTTATCACGCAAAAGTTTACGACTTGAAAATATGTAATACCACTATGGCTAAAAAGATTTTATATGGCAACACACGAAATCTTAATAAGGAATCCACAAATATCTATCAAAACATGTACAATGAAGCTATTGGACTGTAAAACTTTTATAAGGATTGTGCATTTGGTGACAGAAGCATGAAACTTGGTACACTTGCAGAGGAGTTTATATTGTATATTGAACATATTCAGATATGGGGCCACTTGATTTTGCACTATTTTGCATACGTGCAATCATATTCTAAAATATGGCCGAAAAATCACATCGATCCCCTTTTTTTTTACACATAGACCTGGTACTGCTTCCCCAAACAAATTCCAAATGAGGCAGTTTCCTGGAGAGTTACTGCTTATAATAATCTGACATATTTAATGCACACATTGCTTTCCACGGTCAACATGGCATTCCCAGGAATGCCGTTTTCTTGCCACGTTCTGCAAGTCCCGAGAATGTGTCACATCCTGTGATTTCATGGAACACTGGAAGTGACTTCGACTTTTCAGGTGCCAGGCAAGCGATAAGCTCGTGTGCTGCTTGTAGCGGAAGTTCTTCCCAGTTCCAAATGCTAGCCACAATTCGTCCACTAACTCATGAAGTTCTTGTACAACCCAAACAGCAAGGACCACTACATCTGTATCTACAGTGCAGACCAGTATTCTGCGATGCCCATATTTCATGGCAGCTACTACATGGAGCATCGTACACGTATCAGCTTCTTCATGATTGCACGGAGTCAGATTCGGAGAAAGATTCGTCGTGTTGTTGTACGACCGCACAAGCACATGCTCCGAGATCACTCAATCTGGCAAGGAAAAAGTTCTTTGCCAAGAAACGACGGTCCCTTGAGGAAATACCTCCAACACGAGTAGCCCTTGAACAGCACGTGAAGAGAGCAACTTACCAAGGTGGACACTGTAGGAGACAGACTCTTGTCCCACACTGCAAAGGAGAAATGAGGAAATTGCCTCATTTGGAACTTGTTTAGGGAGGCAGTATCAGGTCGATGTGTAAAAAGTGGTGGATCGATGTGATTTTTCGGCCATATTTTGGAACATGATTGCACATATGCAAAATAGTGCAAAACCAAGTGGCTCAATATCTCAATGTACTCACTATAGCAGTATTTCTCAACCGTGACCCACCACGACCCCGTGTCGTCAGGGTCTTAGGTCCGCGCGGCCCCTTATCATCTTACAGGGAAAACAAGTTCACGAAGCCGTTTTTTTTTGTTTTTTTTGTGCACAAATCGCTATTATAGGGGTAAACAAACTACGACCCGTGGAGGTTGCGACCCACCGTTTAAGAAACACTGCACTATAGGCTCCTCTGCAAGTATGCCAAGTTTCATGTTTCTATCACAAAATGCACAATCAGTTTGCTATACCGCTGCACTAGGCTGAATGAGCTGCGGATGGCAACATTTCAGTGTTACGTGTCTCCTTCCTTGGCAACATTGAAACGTTGTAAAGTGGAATGTAATCAACGGACAATACTTTGCAATTGCACGCGATCATACTCAATGTAAGAATACTATTCATATGGACGTAAGTTTGAGTAAGTTAGTGAACAACAAAATAAATCCTGGAACTAAGTTAAAGACTAAACAGAGAATGAAGGGAGACACCACTAACATCTCTGAAATACTAAAGAGGTTCGAGAGGTCTGAAGTAGAAAGTTTTCGAAAATAGACAACGGAGGTGTGATCAGAAGCAACAGACTGATGATGAAAAATGTTTATTTGTCAATAGAGTTAAAAAAATGAAATAAAGTTCCAGTTCATGTAGTCTTCAATGACACAATAAATGCATTTAATAATAGATTACCGTAGACCAATAATATTACTTACATGGGTTAATCATTTTATGGTTACTATGTAAATAATTGGTGTCCAAGAAGTTTATACGTCTACTCATATTCGTATCCCAGTATCAGTTTTAAATGCTTGAAAAGACGATAAACATTTCCAGAGAAACCGCCTCAAGCGGCAGAAAAATCTGCCCACTTGGAATATCACGAAAAACAAAAAAGTGGGCAAGCTTCTGTTTGTAAAAGTTTTAAAATTCGAAAATATAGTCTATGAGGCAACCAAATAACGAGAGAAAACAACGTCAGCTGCGAACACACTGCTGTAACGAATTTTCGACTTCTAAGAATTCGACAGTCTAACATTCAGTTGCTCTTAGACTTCTAGTGCCACTTTTTTCTTCCACGAGTGGGAGTAGGCATTTGCGTTTAGTAACAGATAGACTTCTAATTCTTTGGGGTTACACAATTGGACATTTACAATGGATTTGAGTGCCGTGAACGTCGCAAGAGTCGTCGCCCTAATTGAGGATGGTCGGAACCAGCGTTCGTCGCCGATGCGCTAGGAATTCCAAGAACAACGGTTCGACGTGTCTACTAACGTTATGTGAAGACAGGAGAGTACACCAGAAGACCAAGATCTGGAAGATCGCGCTGCACATCTGCCCATGACGATCGTTTCATCGTCATGAGTGTTTTGCGAGATCGTCGCTTGACTGCCACAAACGTCCGCAATGAGCTGGAAAGGTCTCGAGACATCAATGTATCGGAGCGAACCGTTAGAAAGAGACTTATGGAAAGTGGCTTACATGTTAGACATCCAGCAATGGGCCCGGAATTGCTTCCACACCACCGCAATGCTCGTCTGGAAGTCTAAGAGCAACTGAATGTCAGATTGTCGAATTCTTAAAAGAAGTCGAACAGCACTGTGTTCGCAGCTGACGTTTTCTCTCGCTATATGGTTGCCTCATTGACTATATTTTTGAATTTTAAAACTTTTATAAACAGAAGCTTGCCCAATTTTTTGCTTTTCGCGATATTCCAAGTGGGCAGATTTTTCTGCTGCAGCTCGTGTGTGTATATATATATATATATATATATATATATATATATATATATATATATATATATATATATATAATTTCCATCAAAGTGCTTAACACAATGATGCAAAAATCTGCGAACATACAACAAAACTTTTCACTACGGTTTGGAACAAGGGCATTTCTGAATATATAAACTTATGTAAGTTGCGGGCAAAACCGCTAAAATTAATTTTCTTCATGAATGACTGACCTCCTATAATTACAAGTTGGCACTAAAATTGAAAACACAAAGAGTGAAATACAAGAAGAAATTGATTTTGTTTTTGCAAACGTCATCTCTCTCTCTATTTTGTCAAACACATCGTACAATACTGAGCAGAACAAACTCGTAGAATAATGGAAATATTTTTGTCTGAGCCATCGTTCTCATGGCGAAATATGTCTGTCTATTTGGGGGCCTTATGACAGCATGGTTCCCAATTTCATATAAATTGTCTGCTTACGCTTTTGGGTATAACATTACATGGAGTTCATACTACATTTCACCCACCGTCAATTTACTTATGATGTAAATATGTAAACGAAACATTTGCTTAAATGTTAGCGAAACTTCTAACACGGAAAGTACCTCGAAATATATACCAAATATAACTATAACCAAAGATTACTGTGTGTGTATATATATATATATATATATATATCAGGCTTGGGTTCAAATGCAGGCTTGTGCATTTAAATGCAAATACAAATGTTTTAAATTAATCAAATGCAAATGCAAATTGAAATGGTATCAAACAGATGTGCATTTAAATGAGAATGCATTTGAATAGTTTTCAAATGTTTTATGCAATTCATAATAATACTGGGCACATCATAATGGCCAAAAACATTAGAGCGCTTGAAAGACATTTTGCAAATGTTACATAATGTTGCAAGAGTGCCAACCCCCACCCGACAGTGCCAAACCCTGCTCCCTATAGTGCCACCCCTACCCCTTTGTTGCAGTCCCCACCCCCTTTGTTGCAAGGCACCCCCAAAATGGGGGAGGGGAATGTTGCAACTTGGAGGCGGAGTTATCCCCCAAGCTGCAAAGAACCCCCCAAAGGGAGACCTAACCTAAGAGAGAGGTGTTCGCCTGGCAGCTGCCAAGCGCATATTAAGACTTCACCCGAGCAACCTCTGTCTTATAGGACCCCTAATCAGCCAGTTGGCTTATCTGGCTGAGTTGCCAGATTGCGCTGTTTATTTAATTAAAGCATATATTCTGACTTATTCCGCCAGTTGACTTAGAAGGCTGAGTTGCCAGATTGCGCTGTTTATTTAATTAAAGCATATATTCTGACTTAATCCGCCAGTTGGCTTAGAAGGCTGAGTTGCCAGATTGCGCTGTTTATTTAATTAAAGCATATATTCTGACTTATTCCGCCAGTTGGCTCAGAAGGCTTCTTAGAAGGAGTAAATGGGCTGTATATATTAATAACCTCCGAGCGAATTAAAAGCGCACACAAACACACATAAACCCCCTATTATCACATAAACCCCCATAAACCCCCTATTATCACACACACAAACACACACACACATATATATAATATATATATATGTGTACCACCACACACAAAAAAGCATCACATCACCAACAATCGTCTAAGTATAGACTTTTAGGAGCTCATCCCATCAACAGCACATGGTGAGATGAGGGCTACGACTTTTAGGAGCTCATCCCATCAACAGCACATGGTGAGATGAAGGCACGACTTTTAGGAGCTCATCCCATCAACACCACGTAACCGATATGAGGGGTACAACCAAACGTCCAAACTTGGACGATTGGTGGTGAAACTATTACACAACAACCCACCAACCACCTCTACCACCGCCTTACTTACCAACTCCTGGTAGACCAACAAGGTCTCTAAATACGACCCAATAGACAGACCTATTAAACATAAACAAATAGGACCCCGTTATTGCAACACTCGACCATGTTTATTTCCCTCTCTCACCACCAGTTGGCGTATCTGGTTGAGTTGCCAGTTTGCGCTATTTATTTAATTAAAGCATATATTCCGGTTTAGAAATCCGCTTTAGAAACCAACCAATTGATATAATTAAATACCGTGTACAAACAAAAAGGAATAAATAAAACGCCAATACATCATTCTGTTTATTTAGGCGAATCGAATGGAAATAAATATACATTGTGGTGTATATATATGAAAAAAAAATAATAATAGCATCATGAACGGGAAATATATAACAAAAAATATACAAAACGGTGCATTATCAATATATTAGTACAGGAAAAATATATAGAGTTATATTAAATAATTAAATATATATAATCAGAAATATACAAAACGTTGTATTATTAAAATATTAGTAGAGGAAAAATATATACAGTTATATTAGTACAGGAAAAATATATAGTTATATTAGTACAGGAAAAATATATACAGTTATATTAAAGATATTAAAAATATACGAAAGGTATAATCAAATGCATATTAGTACAGGAATATATATATATATACAATTTAAATATACATCCTTTATGTTCTACGGTGCAAAACGCTAAACTCACACGTAATAGTCTACATCCACATCGCTATTACTTTGTACGACGTGGTAAAACCGTCCAAGCATTACTTCACCGTTTAACTGATACGGATGTCTATACTCGACATAAATGGCTTTCATATCATTCAATACTATTTTTGTGCCCACTTTACACCCGGCTGGAAAGTTATCTTTAAACACGGCTAGAATACAATCAAAAGCACGCACAAAGAGGTCATCGTTAACCACAACATCATTATTAAATACAAGTTTATAAAGACGCCTTTCCAATCGGGTTTTTTTTCTTACCGTTCCGAGTTTTTCAATCGTGAACTCTTCTTCACTCTGCATAGCGGCAATTGAAATAATCTTCCAAGTCGTAACGACAGCTATTCATTACATACAGGTACAGCTCTTCAGGCTGAACAGTGTAGGTGAGCTCAGCCCTGTACGGCTCAAGTGCTTTGCACCAAAGTTCAGGATATTTCGAAGAATCTAAACCTTTTAAATATGCATCCAGCTCTAGACCATTCTCGCCTTGTTCATTCCTACATTCCATAAATCCGTCGAGCAGAGCGGTGTATGTGTATTCAAGAACCGTGTCAAAATAAATCATATCCGTAACACGAGCGTCTAATATAGGCTTCAGCTTGCGGAATCCGACGATTTCAAACATTCTGTCGAGGATGAAACGGTTTCGCGTAGGGACAAGGACGTTATTATCAGAGGCATTCTTGCACATCAGTCGTATATCAATGCATGGCTGTTCGTTATTTATACACAATGTGAAAACAACGGCATATGAGGGGGCGTCACTAATCTGCTCTCTTCTTGCACCTACACCTGCAGCTATTTTATAACGGTCCTCCCACCACTTCTCAACTATCACGTAGACTCTATTCATCTCCTCAACACTTAAATAAATAACATTACGTTTGCTTGCTTGCCTGCAAATCGTTTCAAGTACATAGTTAATGGTGCCGGTTTCACGCCTGAACACGCGCAATGACTTCGTCACGGAGACATCGTACGAGGCGTTGAGAATGTTTCTCAAATGAAGTTCCATCGTATTCGCACGGGGCGGGGTGAATCACGCTGATGAAACGTAAGGGTTTGTTCGAACTCGTATGTTCCGTGAGGTACACGGGTGGGCGGCGGCACGCTGGGGACGGCACGCTGGGGGCAACGCGTCACACTGCTAAAGCGCGTACAGGCTTGTTCGAACACTCTTGGACAAACATGAAACAATATCGAATTTAATGTTTTATCACTCACCAGACGTTCATTTCCACAACCTAAACATCTTCACAAACCGGCGCACTATTTGAGAGAAACATATGTTCATATTTGGCCTTTTTTAACAAGCGATACTCGTCTCTAAAGTCTGTTAAAAACTCACACAGGCCACTAGCCACAACCTCGCTACAAACCTCATCATGATATATATTAATATAGTGGTAAAAGTACTTAAGATTCTCCATGATGACAAGATTTACATTTTCAACCGTAAGGTACGAGTGGTCGGTATGGTGTAACATGACATAATATCGCTTGTCACACCACTCATCAACAAGACTTACTATCTATAACCGTTGCTTATCTTCTGAACGTGTTGCTTCTTCTACTTCGCGGTATATGTGTGCCTTTATAAAGCTTAGGTCTATAACATACTTCAGTACATCGTCTGTACTACGAAATCCTACAACGCCCTCGCCAGAATACCCTTAGAGTATTTGAACATCTCGGTCCTTCGCACGGATCAATGTAGCCTTAAAAGTGGCAAAAGAAGGGGGAATAGGGAGTTTTTCAGTATCCACCACATCTTGACACTTTGCCGAATACCACTTCATAAATGTTGAACACGCGATATTAAAGGTAGCCCTTACTATTTTTCTTCTACGGAGGAGAATACACGTATGAGTTCAAGGGTATGCAGAGGTCACTGAGCACGCAGGTATAGAGGCATGCTCAGGTAGCGGCATGAATCACGTTGCCGGTCTTACAGTGGGCGTGGCTTAGCTTTTTACTGTACACACACACGCACGCACGCAAAGGAGAAAGTGAAACGCTAAATAAAACAGGATTTATTTAATAAACGAAATATTCAAGGTGTATATATATATTTACAAATACGTGTAATAAATAAGTTAACAATAGACATATCAAAGATTATGGAATCCAAAGGGCACGGTATCATAGGTACCAGGCACCTGGTAACGTTTCCTCTAGGTGTTACAGCACACCTTTTTACTCCTAAGTTCCTTCACGCCCCCCAGCTTCTGTGCCCGAAAATTGTGGGTAACTACAGTCAGATGGGGTAGCTGGTCAGCCTCATCTTCCAAGCACACTAGTTCCCTCAACGAGTCAAAGTTAACGACTCGACGGTTCGCATGGTTAAGCGTGATACCCTTAGCCTTCACGATATACTTCGTATCATCCCCTACCCTCACCCGTACCCCATAGGTTTTTGGCCCTGTTGACACAAACGAGTCTGCGTATGCGATGTCTCCATACTCATCCTTGATCTCGTCAGTTAGCTCTCCGAGGAACTCCCCAATAGCGGGCATGTATTCATCTTCCCTCGCTGTGAATATCACGCTATCTGTGTCAGCGTACAAAACCCTCCACCCAAGAGAATGCAAATAGGCCCAAAGTTTGATGCGTGCGTGGGCTGTTGTGAAGCTGGCTACAGGAATGTTTGTAACCCGTGAGGTACCTGTGGCCAATTCGGTATTGTTATACTTTATTATGTAAGTATTACCTACATTCACAATCTCCATGACCTCTTTATCGGGAGCGTTGGCATAATCCCAGACCTCACTATAACATTGTGCCAAATGAACGTTACCTTTGCCAGTATTCTGCGCAAATTTTCCCCAAAGACTGCTTAGACACAACTTTGCACTAAAGCGCTTGCCAGAGTTCTTTACAATTTGGGCTTGGTCAATCTGTATACCTTCACGGTCACGGTAACGCTGAATATAATCCGTTTTTTCATCTTCGGTATCAACCCCTCGCGGATATCCTGACGCCTCAACCTTATCCTTCAAAAAAGCGTTTATATATCGTGTGAAAAGGTGGTAGCTTCTGAAACCTCCACACCTCATGTATCTTCATTATTCTATACCCATGGCAAACGGCTAGGTCCAGCTCAGGGCTTGTACTGTATATACACCTCTGATCTTACGTTGATAGGGTGTATGGTCACAATCACCATTGTTCTCTTCTGCGCACTTCACGCACAGGTGAAACATGAGCTTGTGATCTATAACGACGGGCAAGATTGGCATCCATAAATCGCGAGGGGTGAGCACGTCTACGACAGAGAGTCCAAAGTAGCGCTCATTCAAGTTGGTTGAAAACTCCTCGATGGTTGGTATGGTGGGACCCACCATTTTTTCAGGAGCACCTACGGGGTACAGATTGTTCTTCATCACGTAGGGGTATAAAGAACAGAACTCCTAGTAATGGAGTTTCACACCCTCCGTAGGCGGAAAGTATAGCTTGAAGGGGTTTGTACGCCCTTCGAACAAGCTATCACCGCATTTGAGAGGATCCAGCACCATTGAACGTTTGATCGTGTTTATTTCTTCACGGTACTGCCCATCCACATCCATCCGTGCATCACACTCATGTTCCCACTAGACTTTGTGAGTGAACTGGGAGCCTATAAGTTGATCGCGGGTGCAGGTCCACGCAAGACAGTCGGCAGGAGATCTAACGTGGATATCTCCTACGATTCCTCACTCAGGACGGGGGCATCCATGCCACCAGCAGCCGTTAAAGGAGTACACAGTCTTCTCACCAGTGGCCCGGTTTTCACTTAGACCATCAACCAGTGGCGGCTCGTCGGTAGGCACTGCGGAACTGCAGCACCCCTAAATTTTTTATTTACAATTGAAATAATCAAGAACAATATAAGGATGAGCTCACTGAATAACTTTTTCAATAACTTTTGAAAATTTTATTCATTGATCAATGCTCATCCTTTTATTTCAATAATTATTTCAACCCATTCTTAGAGACAGCACCCCTAAAATTTTTAGTCACGAGCCGCCACTGCCATCAACCCAAAAACGTGACCATTAACCTTAATGGGTACTTCACCCGTGTTGCGGGCATGCTTTATGTATACACCTGTCTGCTGTTGTAGGTGCATGAGCCAGTAAATAACCTTGTGCCCATAACTGCGGGGGTTGTTTCTGTGGATAATGGATAAGGTGTCTTTAAGCATGAAGTTATTCTTGAACACCGTAAAACATAATGAGGCAATGGTGGTTGCGACTTGCAACGGATCGCATTTGAAACGACATGTGTACGTTCTTCTAAAGGCCTGGAAACATACTCTAAGCACGCGCACATCATTCACGCAATAACGCTCACATTCATCAGCTATATTATAAGGATTAGATTCATTAAAACTGCTGTAGTATCGGTCAAAATCTTCACATTCATCTGTGCTCATACACTCATAGTTAAAGTAATGTTTGGGTGGAGATAGTCCTACGAAATTTAAAGTTTCGCTAGAGAGGAATATATAAGGGGAATATTCTTTTGAAACTACAGCGGCTACGCCCATTATCTTGGGTAGCTTTGCTAATTTACAAGGTGTGAATAATAAAGTGTCTTTAAACTGTACATTACCTCTTATTTGCATCTGTATTAGCTTGTTGCCTCTTTTCAAGGGATCACCTGTAAATATCTCAGATGACTCGTGCTCAAGCAACTCCTTATAAAGGAACTGTATGTCAAATTTCGCCCCGTTATAAGCAAGAATATACACATCGTGAGCATTCGATTTAAAAACGTTTGTCCGTTTACCACATTTGTAACACTCACCACACTTGATCTCCATACACTCATCACAGATAGTCTGGCTTACAAGTAAGTGTGGAATAACCTCTTTGGTTTCACCGTTCGTGTATGTTTTTATATCGTAGTACACAGTTATACAAGGGCTGTTTTTAGGCTTGGCGTCTTTCATATAACATACATGCTTTACTCCAACCGCCTTATATTTCTCATGGCATGTAGAACAGTGAATTTCATCACATTTATGCTTGAAATTCGCCCAATTATCCATCATATGAAACATACCACATTCACAGATTCTCATTTTCCTGCACGTGCCAATTGATTTATGGAGCTCAAAACAGTTATTATTGAAAAATGTGCGTCTACACACACCACAATCCCTCTTCACAGCTTCAACTACACGGCTTTCACATTTGGAGCTTTTACACTGCTCACATACCATGTGGCAATCTTTACAATGTTTCACTATATCATCCGCAAACTCGATACACCCCTTACACAAATCATGATGCCTTCCATATTTTCGACTTTTATCATAACTCGTGTAAAGGTCCCTTATATTACGGATGGGGAGATACGTTGTCCCTGTCAGTCCTAAAATAAGTAGGGGTCTTGTACGATCTCTCACACAGCTTTTAAAAACATACACACTTCTACGACGATCATCCATTCCAAACACAATTATACGAACATTCATTTCCTCAAGATCCATGTTACAGTCAAACTCAAGTTTACAGTCTACAGCTAGTTTACGGGCACGCTTCACTACCGTAGGCAACCAAATTTTTTGCGCCCCTGTATTTAGTACAGTAAACGTACGCGCTAAGACTACTGCTGTAAAGCCGCAACCACGATTGACGTTTATATGTCGTCTATAAATAGCCTGAGAATTGAAACTAAGAGTACAAGGTGTGGCACTATGACCCGCAACACGGAATACACGATCAATATTTACTGGGAAGTTGTCCATATTGAAAGCTATACTACTTTGAGAGGCCTGCATTATACGGCCTAATATATACTCTATATCTTCAGCTGCCAAACGTCTGAACGGTATTACTATCCAAAAATCATCTACATCTCCGTCATCAGACCTGAATCCGAAGGACAGCCTCGTCCTGACTTCATGTTCGTTGCGGTTCTGAAGGGCAAACTCTACAATACGTTCAACTATGCGCCGTAGTCCGTGTTCAACACCATTGCGATACATGGACCTAGGATCAACCCTGACTATATACCGATTTCTAATCAAGGCCGGGGTGGGGGTAGCGATGCGCACCAACTCGAATGTTAAGCCATCCTCAACAGAACGGGGAGCTTCTGTAGAGGATGTACCCGGAATTGAATAAGGAGTTATATTTGAGGAAGGTACTATTGTGGGGGTTGTGTCGTAAGACGTTGAGGGTTGGGGCTCTATTTCTGGTGGTCTAACAACCGGCGCAATCCTGGCACGCTTTATACCTGACGTGGAGGGTTCTTTATCACGCCTCCGCTTTGAACTGGCTCGTGCTACAGGTGTCGCTGGTGAGGGCTCGTCGGCGGGGAAGGGTTCTGTAGCTGTACGGTCAACGGGTTCTTCTGTGATACCGATGAAGGGGTGCTGTACATCGTCGTCATTCACGGTTCTGTGGAAGAAGAAAACAAAATATAAGGAACAGCACTCAATATTTGTAATATTTTGTAAATGACCCACTTAGGGGCGTGACGTGTTAGAAATGGATTCTGTAGAAAAATTCAGGTTCACGAGCCCATCCACATGTATTATATTTGGCCCAACAAGATGTAGTAAAACTGTGTTTATGCTTAAAATCATTAAAGAAAAGGGGGAGATGTTCTCAAAATTTGTGCATAAAGTTATATGGTGCTATTCGACGTATCAATCAGTGTTCAACGAGTACCAAGATGAAATCTTGATCCACAAGGGGGTGTATGACGTTAATTCGTTAAAGGGAGATGAACATACAGTCATTGTAATTGACGATATCATGTTGGAGATGGATAAAACGTTTGGCGAGACATTTACAGTATTCTCCCACCATCTTAACATAAGCGTGTTCTTCATCAATCAGAATCTATTTTTCAAAAATAGATACATGCACGATGTGTCGCTAAATACACAATATCTAGTCTTATTCGCGCAACGTAGAGATGTATCACAAATTGGGGTATTACCCAACCAAATGTTCCCGAATCAGCGTAAGGAGTTTTTGGAGGTTTATAAAGAGGCCACAAACCAGCGTTATGGATATTTGCTTTGTGACCTTCACCCGCGAAACACGTTTAGGGTGCTTCTAAGAACGAATATATTCCCAAGCGAGCCTGAAACGGTGTATATTCCAGAATGACAAATAGGCTAAAGAAATACCGTGAATTAATAAAAATCTATCAACGATTGCCCCGGACGCTGCAACAGATGTTTGTTAAAAATATCGACTCTGACTTTTTAAAATGCATCTGTGAAATCTGTCTTAATGTTATAAAATGTAATGTGCCAATGAAACCCTCTCAGAAGACTCGCTTACGTCGTTACAAGAACATAATACGAGCGCTCGCTCATAAAAGTCAAACTGTGGGTAAGAAAAACGCATTATTGTACAAAGAGGAGATCATTCCTGCCCATCTTATTTTCAGTTTTGGGTCCTTTACTGACTAGATTAATATAATGAAGAAGGTGGTTGTGATTCCGCACGAGGTGTATGCTTCATTGCAAAGTTCAAAGACTCCAGACACGGCTCTAGAACCCCGTAAAAGTAGGCTTAAAAGAATGGAAAACGAGTTGCTAGCCCTATTAAACAGTGAAAAGTCACCTGATGAGAAAAGGATCTTGTACCAAGAGGCTTTGCAGAAATTTCTTCATGAGTACGAGGATTATAAGCATCCGACAGAGCTCCCCGTGGTTATTAGGCACAGCGCGAGTAGTGCTGAGCATAGCGACACAGGACCTGGCCACGATGGCCAACCAAAGAACAACGGAACACAAACATCGAACATGTGCTAAAAAACAGCCTCCCACATACATTGAGGAATAAAGGATTAAGTCTTTATAATCTATTGAGTGAGGATCCCATCATACAGTGGACCGATACAGGCGAGGTCATTGTTGAAGGAACAAGGGTACAAGTATCCAATATCGTTGATATTGTTCATGATCTGGTGAGAAAGTGGGACAGACCCTCGCCAACAGGCTGGAAGCATATTAAAGCAAGACTACAACAAATAAATGTCCGCAAAACATTGTTAGTTAATCTGAATAGGTTAATATACTTGGAACAAGTCCCGCATGTGTCACAACTGAGTACACCATCGCCCCCAGCAGAAGCAGCGCCTCTGAAGAGGAGAAAGAAGAGGACAAACGGTAAGCCTTATCCACGTGTCTCTAAAATATGCAAATGGCTAACATATTAAGTAAACGCTATTGTGACATTCCTAACCCCGCCTACTATGGTGGCGTTAATAGACTGTACAGAGGTGCTTACGGTGTAAGGAAAACAGATGTTGAGAGATTTTTGCCGGAACAGGATGATTATACACTTCATAAACAGGTGAGAAAAACGTTTAAAACGGCCAAGACAACAGCTGCTTCGATTGACTCTATTTAGCAGGCGGATTTAACAGACATGCAAAGATATTCAATGTATAACGATGGTTACCGCTTCATCCTATTCATGATAGATGTATTCTCTAGATATCGCCTGAAACAGTTGTGAAAGCGACCAAAACGTTGATGTTGAAAGAAAACAGGATTCCTGGCTATTTTTGTACGGATATGGGGAAAGAGTTTATTGGACGCGCTTGTTAGAACATGCTGGCAGAGTTTAATATCAACTATTACACTACCAATTCTATACATAAGGTTTCTTTAGCTGAAAGAGTTCAACGTACCATAAAGGAACGCATGCACCGTTACTTTACACATAAAAACACATACAGATATATAAACATCTCGGGTCACTGGCTTCATCCTGCAACCGTTCACACCACCGTACGATTGACACAACGCCTAACGTTTTAGAAAGAGGTGCGCTGCCAGAGGTGAGAAGAGATGGAACACCACCACCACCACTCTGCGCGTTCAAAATCAACGATTATGTAAGGCTGTCGCGTTCGGGAAATAAATTCGCGAAGGGATTTGAGCAAGGATGGACACGTGAGATTTTTAAAGTTAGGGCTATGAGATCTAAAGTTGAGATAATTATGTATTACGTTGAAGATTTGAATGGGGATGAAATCGCAGGAGGCTTTTACCGCGAGGAGTTGCAGAATGTGGCATTTAATTTAGGAAAAAATGTGTTTAAAATTGAGAAAATTATAGGAAGCAAAGGTTCAGGAAAGAGAAAAATGTACCTGGTGAAATGGCTAGGTACCCAGAAAGCTTCAACACCTATATAAAAGCTGATGCAATAATGAAGCTTAAATAGTATGCAACATGGCCTACCATTTCTACGTCACACTCCCGTCCTCCTCGTCCCTGTCTGTACACCAACAACACCCTCGCCAACTTTGTGACAGAACTCCATGGACCCATTGAATTGGGGCGTGATTCTTATGAGGTGGGCTTATGTGAACTCCAGTTAGCCACCAAATTTTTAACTCTTGAAAATGAACAAATCATATTTCTGATCATTAGAAGATTCGATGAGTGCGAAAAATTAGGCATATTCTTAGACAATACTATGCGCTCAGTCCTGTTCGGTGAGGAACAGTACTACAGCACAAATGTATCGCTAGGAATCGGGCATTATGATACAGCCAGGGACATTGTGACGGGGTTAAACAAGAGTCTTGAAAGGTCGCGCCTGACATACGATTTACTCTTTGAAGTCATAAATATAGACAAGCCTGCATGCACAATGAAGTTAAAGTCAACGCTTAGTAGAAATATTAAAGATAAAGAGCTGTTCACAATTGTGGCTGAGGGCCGATGTAGCGCAGCTTTTCAAAGAGATACCTTTCATGAGGCACAGCATGACTTGTCCAGCTTAATGTATCAAATGAAGATGGAGAAGTTGGGTGAATACTCCCCGCCCCCAGACATGTGCTATATTTCCAGCAATATCGTTGAACACCAATTTGTTGGGGACACCCAGGCGCGCCTGCTGCACATTGCACACATCCCCAACCATAGAGGGAAAAGTTTTAGCATTACATATGACAAGCCTCATTATGTGAATGTTGCAACTAATCTATTAACCAACATCTCAATATATATAAGAACGATTGAGGGAAAAAATTTCCCATTCGGTGATGGGAGCTTAACAGTGAAACTACACTTTCGTCGTTTATAATGACTCGAAGACCTTTCACAGTCTACCGAGGGTTGAGATACCAGCGTGGGAGTGGACTTGGGTCCATTTTTTTCATCCATGCTACGCACCGCTGTCCCACTGTTGAAGAGGGGTGCCAGGTAGCTAGGACGGAAGGCGTTACAAACAGGTTTTAACGCGGCAAAAGACATAATGGGTGGCACTAAACCCACAGAAGCTCTAAAAAAACATTTAAAATGTACCCGGGAAGAAATCATCGAAGATGCAAAGAAAAAAATGCGTGGTGGCGGAAAGAAGAGATCTGCCAGGAAGAAGGGGTTACCAACACGTGGTGGAAAGAAGAGATCTGCCAGGAAGAAGGGGTTACCAACACGTGGTGGAAAGAAGAGATCTGCCAGGAAGAAGGGGTTACCATTACGTGGCGCTAAACGTAAAAAGAAATAAAAAAAGAAGTGTTCTAAGCGTATGAAACCTATGGCTGATCATTTTTTTAACTGATATAAGCTGAGGACACTACTCTCACAAATCATAGGTTGACTAATACTTGTCGTGAGAGGTGGCACTATTTCTGACTGTGCCCCTTTGATATGCCGCCCACTCAGGTCTCTATTGAGTATAGCGACTTTATTACAATTAACCCATTTAACACAATTAGTTCACCCAGTGCCCCTATAGAATTCGTGATACCAAGCTCAGGCCCTTACTTTTTTGACCCGAGCTGCATGCACATGTACGCTAAACTGCGTAAAGCCCATTCTGATGGAACGGACTGCGATGATAGTTACTCTGCCTACCCTGAAACCAACTTATTACATTCCATATTCAGCCAGTGTGAAGTGTATTTAAACCAGGTTAACATCTCGGCAGGAACGGGGTACTACCACCTACGAGCCTCTCTGGAAAATGTCCTCAACTTTTCAAAAGAAGCGAAGGGCACCTTTTTAATAGCCGAGGGGTATTACCACACTAAAGATGAAAATGGAATAAAGGATAAATTTAAAAATTCTAAAAAAACATATATGAATATTTTGGGCGCCTGCATACAGACTTCACATTCCAGGAGAAATTGCTTTTGAACGGGGTGGACATGAAGTTGAAGCTTCCCCGCACGATTCCTGAGATCTGCATAAATCTGGGGTCTGATCAAGAAGAAGGCGCGAAACCCGTTGTGATATACATCATGGAAACGTATTTGCGTATACGCCGAGTGAAATTATGTTCCCCGAAACAAATAGAAATTGAGAAAGACATAATACACGCCACAGTAAAATACCCAATTAACAGGGTACAGATCAAACTGTACAGGGGTCCCGCAGGGTTGGCATCGAAGCAACTAGAAAACGTGGCCCTTGGAGTCCTACCTAAAAGGATATTAATTGGAATGCAGGACCACGGCTCAACTAATGGAAAATATAAAAAGAGCGCCTTTAAATTCGAGAATTTCGGCCTTAAAAATATTACTCTATGCGTAAATGGCTTCGCTCTGGGAGTGACCATGATTACGGACTACTCACCAGACGCTGTGTTCCCGCTCTGCGCGAGAGCATATAGTAGTCTGGCTCATAATACAGGCGCCTGTGACGAACTTCGTTTTGGTGTAACGCAGAAAGAATTTGTCGAAGAATTTAGCATTTATTCATTTGATATTACGCCTGACTTGTCTGCTGGTGCAGATACGCATTTAAGTCGACAGCAGAGTGGGAATATCTCAGTCAGGTTGGAATTTGCCAAGCCTATAGACGCGCCTATTAGTGTACTCGTGTACCTCGAATCACAGGCACTAATAGAAGTTGATCGTTTCAGGAACGTGGTCACAGACTTTTAGAATGGATGCGAATACACTCCAGAGTGTGATGAAAAGTGACCGATTCACGGGCTCAAAATTTATCAGTGTGTTTGTGAAGAATGCAATATTGAAGTTGCCAAGTACGAGAAACTGGTACGGGATTATCGTTAATACCGACACTGTGGGGGTGAGGGGATTCATTGGTTTGCAGTCTATTTTAAAAATAGGGAAAGAATGTACTGTTTTGATTCATTTGGATTCCAGCCCTGGAATGATTCGGTAATTGTACAGTTTATCGCGCAATTACATGTACCTGAGATTGTTTGGTTCCCATATCGTTTCCAAGGATATGATACTGAAACATGCGGATTGTATTGCATTTTATTTCTCATGCACATGTCACGTGGGAAGGGATTTATGAATTTTTTAAAATTATCCGATTTGTGCGACACAGTGTATGCAAACAGATAAAAAAAAAGGTTCCCATATGTTAGTACCCCCTGTAATGTGTAAAGGTGTATATCTATATTGTGTAAAGTTGTATATACATTTGTAATTGTAGCCATTAAGACATTTAACGAATACTGGCCCCGTTTTGTACATGTTTTCTGCTATTTAATAAATGAAAATACAATGTGTTTTGTTCTTAACCTCAAAAATACTTACATTATCTCCTCGATGACCTGGCACTCGCTGGACCGGATATGTGCCAATACCTCGACTTCTGTATTCAGGACCCTGGGGTGATTGTGCGGAGAAGCACCCATATCATCTATTCCCCTTCCATGAAAAGTAGCTATAACAGGCCCTAGGTCTGATTCGGTCTTATAATGGTAATTAAAATAAAGAGAAATGCCACGAATTTAAACGCAGATAATTCGTTTTGTTTCCTACTGCGGTGCTGAATTATCGTGAAAAATAATCTTAAAACTCCAATATATATATATATATATATATATATATATATATATATATATAATATATATTAGGGTGTCCCAATTTTTTTTCTTAAGACGACCTGACCACTCGTGTCATGCCCGGATGTGGTTTGGGCTAAAGCATTGGCATTGTGATTTTCAACTCGATCAGATGATATTTAGAGGTCCCGACGTTTGATGACTTTTTTTTGGTTTTCAGAATTGATCATTATGGCGTTGACAAGATCAAACATCAAGTTGTGGCTTCTTGAGAGGTCTCCGATAGCAGAGCTGGCTAAATCTCGATTACCAAGTAATATGGACGTGTTGCTCCTTTTCTTCTACCATCACCGCGACCAAAAGAAGACAGATTCCAACAGTGTCAAGGCTGTAATATCGGCTGTATTAGAAATCTGGGCTAGAGTCAACTCGAATCTGGCAACAACCTCCGTTCATGCCTTGACTAAACTGAAAGCTTTGGTTCAGAGGTATCGAAATTTGCATAAAAACAAGAACAAGACTGGAATGACTTACAATATGCAGCGGGATGTATTCTTGGCTGATATGGAGGATATTTTTGATGTCACCCGCTCAGACGTTCTGGATCGGGGTGATATCCCTCTTGAAGACAAGGAATTCCTCATTTCCCAAAGGGCAGATCGACATACGAGTTACATGGGAGGTGAAGATAGAAAATATAATGCAGCCACAATGAAAAGACAGGAAAGGGAAAGAGCTCTTGAGTGGGCACACCGGCGTCAAACGGAGGAGGCTCTAGCTGTAGGAGTCACAGAAGAGGCTACCGACAGCAGTTCTAACACATCGTCAGCTGACAGTGGAAACGAAGCCGTCACTTGTGGACTTAAACCTTCGAAAGCTCCCAAACATGACAGACTAAAAGAAAGTCTGAGTGATCTTGACCTGGCAGCAACTTGGGATCGCGAGGGCCTTTCTGTTCGACAGGCAACATCAGCGTTTGCTGCGACTGCAAAATCCCTAGCTCTCGGTCCTGACAGTGTTCCATCAAAGAGCACGGTTCACCGCTTCTGACAAAAGGCCCGTACAATGATAGGGACCAATGTTATTGGCCACCTCGAGCAGCTTCCACCTCGACTGCAGATCCACTGGGATACAAAGATACTCACTGACATCGAACAGGAGGGTAAGTCAGTCGATCGGATTGCTGTTGTGGTGACTGGGGATGGTGTGGAAGAGCAATTAGGAGCACCAAAAATAATAGACGGCACAGGACAGCAAATGGCAAGCGCAGTCCATCAAGCGCTCACCCTAGTCGGAATTGAGGACAAGATCATAGGCATGGTGTTTGACACGACGGCATCAAACACAGGGATAGTGCAAGGTGCGTGTGCGCGTTTGGAAGCGGCATTGGGAAGATCTCTTTTATGGTTTGCTTGCCGTCATCACGTTCACGAAGTGATTCTCAAGGATGTCTTCGTCGTGTGCCTAGGAACACCACCAAGTCCTCAAATCCCACTTTTCAGGAGATTCAAGGAGGCCTGGCCATCAATGAACCACTGTCAGTTGGATGCATTTGACAAGGACGAGGTGGCTAAAGCCTTCATAAATGAAAATGCTTGCCTTTCACAAATGCGACTTGAGGTAATCGACTATCTCCGCAATGCCCTAAGAAGTGGTAATCATCCTCGAGAGGATTATGAAGAACTTCTTCGACTGAGTCTCTTGTACCTCGGAGACGACGTAGGACGTTACAAGCTTCGGCCTCCAGGGGCTTACCATCAGGCCAGATGGATGGCCAAAGCTATTTACTGCCTGAAAATAGCATTACTGCAGTCCCAGTTCTCCGAACTTCGTCTCCAAGAACTGCAAGGGGTTCGCCGTATGGCTCTCTTCGTGAGCCTTGTATACGTGCGTCACTGGCACGAGGCTCCCATCGCCATCAAATCTCCCAAAAATGACGTTAGGCTGTGCAATCTTCTTGTAGGTTACCCTGACAAGGACGTTGGAAACACAGCTTACCGGGCTGTGCTCCGTCATCTGTGATATATCTCGGAGGACTTAATCTGTCTTGCACTGTTTGATGACAGAGTTGACGACAATGAAAAGCGTAACATGACGGCTAACCTAAAAAGCGCCCTGGGAAAGGACTCAAACGGGTCCAAGGCAAGGGACTGCAATTGGATGGCCGTTTAAGTCCGTGGGTGACGAGTCGATCCACCACACTCTTCCAGTTTCTCCAAGTTGAGCCCACGTTCCTCACCAAAGACCCTGAAACATGGCCTACTGACGAAAACTACCGTCTGGCAAAGAGCCGAGCTGCAGAACTGATGGTGGTCAATGATGCAGCAGAGCGAGGCATCGCCCTCATTGAGAAATACACAAGCAAACCTCTGTGCCGTGAAAAAGAAGACCTCCAGTTCCTCCTTCGAACTGTCCACTCACACCGACGGAATGTGAGCCGGAAGGGAACAAAAACGGATCTCATGAAACACGTGTTTAGTTAAAACGCATAAATGTGATGCTTTGAAATTGTTGTTTGTGTGTTAAGATTAAAATACCTGTTTATTTTGTATAATCATCTTTGTGATGGAACTTTTGAGAGAAATATTTCAGTTAATTTGCCTTTCAGTTAAGAGGAGAAATAAAGTGTTCAAAGTTCGGGACCTTTAAATTTCCTTCGATCTCTCTGAAATTTTACAGGAAGACTTCTAATGGGAAACATCAAAAGAGCGCAACACGAGCGGATTTGTATCCCGAAACAAAATTTGGCCCCCTATGAGTTTGGGACACCCTAATATATATATATGCTGATATAATCGCGATGGAAACAGAGAATATTTAAAAACAATGGGACTAATTTTTACGTTGTAGAAAAATTCAGATTAAAAGGATATTAGATTACCAATTATAAACAAGAAAAAAATACATCTTTAAATTATCGACGATATATATATATATATATATATATATATATATATATATATATATTATATATATAAAACAGGGACATAATATAACCTAAACTAACGTTGCCTAACCTAGCCTAGCCTAACTTAATGTTTAAGATTCAAATTGAATGTCAAACGCTGATATTATGACCTCCCCTTCTATGGTAATTAATATAAAGACTAATGCTACGAATTTGAATGCAGATAATTCATAAAAGTTTTGTCCACCATATATATATATATATATATATATATATATAAATGAGGGAACAGAGAATATTTAAAAATATTTTTGAAAACGCTTTTATTGTCACCTTTTACGGTTAGGTTAGGTTACAAACGTGAAATGGTCCTGGGAATAATTTTTCTTTGTAGGAAAACACTGAATAAAGTTAGGTTAGGCACTTAGGGATTACTTACATTTGAACAGCGTCTTCATTGAGCGGGTCTAGCACTTCATCACAATTTTTCTCAACACTCTGGGTAGATAAAAGTTCATCCCGATCTATAGCATTGAAGAGGTGGAGCGTTGCGTGAGCGTAAAAGTCTTCATCCCCAATCAGATCGGGGGAATTGTACAAAGATAACTGATTCGTGGTGTATAAAGCACTGAGCGGAAAATGCAAGAAACTGAGGCTCTGAGTCGAAATTCCCTCTTTATAAGGGGGCCTGTGACCAACCCACAAAACACATTCGTTAGCTTCCTATTGGCTAGCGGTACATTTTGGGCGGGGCTTGACGCGTGGGCTGCATAGCAGCCAAACAGAGATCCTGGGATCCGCCCCACAGGGATGTGTTTGGTTGCCCTGTGAAATCTTGGGCGTGTCAGATGCCCCGATTCGTGGAGAGACGCGTTGCGATTTGGTTCTCGATCTTGTTTTCGAGAGAGAGAGAGAGGGAGGGAGAGAGAGAGAGAGAGAGAGAGAGAGAGAGAGAGTTATAACATAAAATGCATTAATATGATTTTTAAAACAAAATAGATTCTATTTCTGGTAACTTATTCATTTTTCCTCTTTTGGCCAATTATTTTGCTTCAATATAAATTTATCTTTAAGACACAAATTTATCCTTAAGCTATAACATGAAAAGCATTAATACGGTTTTTATGGTGCCTTAAAATGAAAAGATATTTAATTACCCATGAAGTGAAGGAATGACAAAGATGTGGGTCATTTCAGTTCGCTCGATATCGTATTTAACACATCTTTGTCATTCCTTCATATATTAAAACACGTATCTTATCTCGAATAAAGAAATAAAACATGTGTGTGGTGTATATATATACATATATATATATATATATATATATATATATATATATATATATATATAAGAAGATCGTTTATGGCGTGTAATTAAATTGTTGTTGTAGAAAGATAAGAAAAGCTTTGGTCAGCGGACAGAGAGAGAGAGAGAGAGAGAGCGGAGGTTATAGTACCTTGAATCATAAAAGTGAATGATATTTGAGCTATAGAATAGATAAATTTAAAATCAAAGAAGTGTGATAAATTGGGCTGTTAAGCTCTATAGTATAATTTAAAATGCATATCTTATCTCGAATCTCTGATTTCCAAGATTCGCTAATAAAGGAATAAAACGTGTGTGTGTGTGTGTGTATATATATATATATATATATATATATATATATATATATATATGAGAAGGACTTTATGGGGCGTAATAATTTTTTTTCGGTAGAAAAACCACAATTAACAGAGTTATACACGAAACAACGAAGCAATTCTTGTTTATAACGCTTTCGCGTCACCCTTGAACTTTTTTCAGGAAATTTACATATATAGGACCACATTTGCTCTCCGTTCGAATTGTTCGAATCTTTACAATCCACCTTAGACCTACTTTTAAAAGTGGAAGTGTGTGTATATATATATATATATGAGAGAGATAAACAGATATGCAACATGATCGAGTGTTGCAATAACGGGGTCCTGCCCCTACGAATCGTGGAAGGCCGCGCAGGGGTCTCGAACCCAATTTTTTTCTTTTTCTTTTTCTGATCATTAGGGCACTCTGGGTAGCAACCGTGGAACGCCACGACGGGTCTCGAACCCAATTTTTTTTCTGATCATTAGGACACCCTGGGTAGCAACCGTGGAAGTCCACAACGGGTCTCGAACCCAATTTTTTCTGATCATTAGAGCAGCCTGGGTAGCAACCTTGGAAGGCCGCGTCGGGTCTCGAACCCACCTCCTTTTAACGTGCTACGCACATAAACGTAATGGGTATGTACACTATTGGTTTGTACACTGTGCCAACTGGTTGATGGTGCCCGGGGCACTGGCTGATTAACCCAACTGGCTTATGATGCCCGGAGGCACTGACTGATGATGCCAACTGGCTGATTAGGGGCCCTATAAGACAACAGCCGCTCGGCTGAAGTCTTCATATGCGCTTGGCAGCTGCCGAGCAAACATCTCTTCTCCTCTCTCCTCTTTCTTAGGTTAGGTCTCCCCCTTTGGGGGGTTCATTGCAGCTTCGGGGATGCCTCCAAGTTACACATACCCCAAAGGGTTCATTGCAGCTTGGGGGATAACTCCGCCTCCAAGTTGCATACCCCTTTGTTGCTACCCCCCTTTTGGGGGTGCCTTGCAACAAAGGGAGGTGGGAGTGGAAAGAAAGGGGGTGGGGTTGGCACTTGCAACATTTGCAATTGCATTGCACTCTATCATTTTGCGTCCATACTACTGGGAATGACCTAAGCTTCCAGTCGGCGAGGTCTTTGAAACTCTACCTCCTAAGTGCGGGTGACCTGAGAATGTGGTGGTGGATTAATATTAGGGTGACCTGGGTGTGGGAGAGATTAATATTAGGAGTAGAAACATTTGAAACTTGCATTTGAAAAATCAAATGCAAATGCAAGTGTTTTATATTCAAATGGAAGTGCAAATGCAAATGCAGAGTAAATGGTAAACTGCATTTAAATGTAAATGCAAATGCATTTGCATTTGAACTCAACCCTTTATATATATATATATATATATATATATATATATATATATACTTACTTTAGGTTCATACTTTAGGTGAGTTCGAACGACGGTTCAGGATCGACCTACAGTCGACCCATCTGCAGCATTCCGCCTCATTTGCGGGATTTTGTGAAGGAGGGAATTGCTGTCTATATATATATATATATATTATATATATATATGTGTGTGTGTGTGTATATATGGAATGAATTTCACAATTAAACACGTGAAATGAATGAATGATGCAAATCCACAAGGAAAAAGTAAAATGATTCCAAGGTTTTTCGTGTATTCAGAAGTACATCTCGTCAGGATGTACTTCTGAATACACGAAAGAAAGGCTTTGGAATCATTTTTCTTTTTCCCTGTGGGTTTGCATCATATATATATATATGTGTGTTTGTGTGTGTGTGTGTGTGTGTGTCTTAAAAAATACAAGATTATATGTTTAGGATATTAACTGATGCTATATTTAATTATATATTAAAGTATATAATAGTAATAAAAAACAAAACAGCATTTAAATTGATGAGGTCTTCTCGCCAGTAAATTAGTTCTCTTTCCAAACACCAGATGGCGGAGAAGGAAAAAGACCCAAACTCAAGTGAGGGGAATTTCAAATTTTGGCATAAATAATCTTCAGTAAAACTTTGAACTTCACCTGAATTCTAATTAAAGAATTTTTCTTTTCAGAAACTGGACATCAACGGTGATGGAGTGGTGACCATTGATGAGTTTATGGAAATATGCACCTCGGTAAATACAGACATTTCAGTAGGGACAAATTAAATTTTTTTCTTATTTTTACATCAGTATTTCTTAAATTAAAGGTTATTTTTAACATGATTCATAAGTTCAAGGTGCACTTTGTCGTTATCGTGGAGAGACCACAAAGTACTCTCTCTCTCTCTCTCTCTCTCTCTCTCTCTCTCTCTCTCTACATATATATATATATATATAATATATATATATAAGCAACAAAAAGACTACTCCGCAGGCAAATATGTAATAATCAGTTTTGATGTTTCTTAATGTCATTGTCAGTGTTAAAACCAGAAATATATATAGTTAATAATTAAAAACCAGATATATAGTTGAAACTATTTTCTACACTGAGAAGTCATAAACACTACAAACTTAAAATTAAGACAATTATGCAATTTTGTTATGAGATTAAAATAATGCAATTAAAAACAATCAATACTGTAAATGAAACCTAAAACTGGGGCTTACATTTGCAAGGATAAGCAGTAAATTTAAGTATGTATGTATCAGGAGTGGCTCGCAGGTAGGCACTGTGGAACTGCAGCACCCCCATGATCTTATGATCTTTATATTTAAATATTTAAAATAGCCTCTCTGATTTTTTTTTCAATGAACTTTGAGTTTTTAAATCAGATTATATCCTTTTTTCCTTAAACTATTTCAATGCTGAACGAATGAATCACGAAAGTAGCTTCAGCCTTCCCGTGGAACTGCGTACTTAACAGTTCCAGATTTTGTTCGAAACGCTTGAAACCTCGGTGGCGGACGTACGAAGAGCGAGTCAGAATCGCGGGTTTAAGAGGATCCAAAGCACTGTGGACAGAGCAGTGCCGATTTGTTTGTTTGACGTGGTAGTTGTGTTGCTGTATCGTTTGCTAATTCGAAATTTAATTTCCGAATTGCATTTATCAATGATTCGTTATCATTTATTTTTTGTCGTGAGATTGAAGTTAATTATATAATAATTGGATTATTTACAATATATAGCTTTCATTTCTTAGAATATTTTTTCGCTCAGAATAAAAACAGAAGAATGGAATTTGTTTATAAATAAAATTTTTGGCAAATTCGAAATTACTCGTTAAGCGTAAGTACCCTATAATTGATTTTATGATACTATTTTACTTATTTTTATGACTGAGTAGTGAGCAGTTATCTATTTATCTATTCGGACTCTCTCTCTCATATATATATATATATATATAACCGACACAATTGTTCACAATTTCTGAGGCAGCACCCCCATAACTGAAAGTCACGAGCCGCCACTGGTATGTATATATATATATATATGTATATATATATATATATAGCCTTAAACCTTACAACCTTACAAAGGTTTCCCGCGATGATTCCTCATTTCGCGAAGGTCATGCTTGTCGCCCCTCCTCTCGAATTGGCCTGGTGAAGTAGTGAGTTGGTTTCTTGTGCTCTCTACCTCACATAGCCTGGTACGCCCGGCTCATCGGGGATTGTTCGGAGCCAGGCGTCTAGTCTTCTTTTGAAGATGTCCACTGCAATTCCCTTCGTGTTTCTTAGGTCTTTGGGCAACTGATTAAACAGTTTTGTCCGCTCACTACAAAACTATTTTCTTTCAGGGTTAAGGATGTTCCCTGTCTCGCATTCAATTTGGGAATACGAAACAGTCTACCGTTTCTACCTTCCACCGTTGTTTGGGGAGTTATAGGGTTCAGAGTAAAATTTGGGACTAGTTTCTCCATTATTTTCCAAGTGTAAATAATGGTGTATCTCTCTCTTCTCCTTTCCAGTGAATATAGGTCTAGTTCGCGTAACCTTTCCCAGTAATTTAGTTCTTTGCACCCATTGATCTTGGCTGTGAAGCTTCTCTGGTTCCCTTCCAGCTGTCTAATATCTTCTTTTTTATATGGAGATGTTAGGACCGAGCAGTATTCCAATTTGGGTATGATCAGGGTTTTCAGTAGAGGAATCATTACATTTCCATTCCTTCGTTTAAAGGTTCTCAATATCTGTCTCGTTATTCTCTTTGCTCTGTTTACTGCTATCTTATTTTGTGTTTCAAATTTTGCATCATCTGTCATTACAACCCCTAAATCTTTTGCTCTGGAATTTCTCTGAATTTCCTGTCCATTTGGGGTATAATATTCCATGGATTTTTGGTCTTCTCTTTTTTCGTACCGTAATAGCTGAAATTTCTCAGTGTTAAACTTCATATTGTTGTCTTCCGTCCACTTGTAGATTCTGTTTATGTCGGTTTTTAGAGATCGTATATCTTCTGGGTTTCTTATTTTTCTACTGATCTTTGTGACATCCGCAAAGGATGTTACTGTGCTGTCTCTGGTAACGTCCTCATCTGTGTCAGTTAGCATGATTATGAAGAGTAGTGGATCTAATGCTGTTCCTTGTGGTGCTGAGCTGAGGACCTTTGATTCTGATGAAGATACTGCTTGTACTGTAACGACTTGCCGCCGGTTACTAAGGAAATATATCCATTTCCCTACTTTTCCTGTTATTCCCATATATTTCAGATTATGTATTATGATTCCATGGTCACACTTGTCGAATGCTTTAGCAAAGTCTGTGTATAGTACATCATAGTTTTCATTACTTTCAAGTGCATCAATAATGTTGTTGTGGTTTTCCATTAGTTGTGATAGGCATGAACTGCCTGACCGAAACCCGTCTTGGTTATCATTGAATTTTTTCTGAGTTTCCAAAAAGTCATAGATTTTCTGTCTAACTATTCTTTCAAATATTTTAGTGAGATGAGATGTAAGCGAGACTGGCCTATAGTTTTTGGCCTCGGATCGATCTCCTTTATATATTGGGACTATGTTTGCGCTCTTCAGGATGCCCGGTATTTCTCCCGTGTCTAGTGATCGTGTCCATAATATCCAGTGTATGGGCTCAGCGATTGCATTCTTGCAGTTTTTGATCAGTGTGGCATTCCATTTATCCGGTCCTGCCGCTGAGTGTGTTTTTAGTTCCCCTATGGTTTGTGTAATATCATCCGTCGTGAATTCGAAATCCGTTATACTTTCCCCTTGTGGTTCTTCTTCAAAGAACGCGTTTCTATCGCATATCAATTTGTTAGTTTTTGGAATACAGAAAGATGATTCGTACTGAGCTCTTAATATTTCAAATACTTCTGTTAGATCATCAGATAAAGCACTGTTCTCGTTTTTCAAAGGTCCGATTGTCGCATGGTTTTTCGACTTTCTTTTTGCGAAATTATAGAAGTACTTTGAGTTAGCCTTTATCGCTTCTATAGCGTCGTCTTTTTCTGTATGCTTCTCAATTAGTTCCTGTATGACGACATCGATACTTTGCAGTTTATCATTTAATATTTTTCTGATGTTGTTATCTTTACAATTACTTAATTTTGCAGTCACTCTTTTTCTCTTTCGACACAATGCCCTCTTTTGTCTCTCGAACCCGCTTCTCTTTCCTCTTTGTTGTATCTTTGGGACATGTTTTTCCATAATTTCTAACGTCTTCTCCTCTAACGTCATTAACATCTCCTCCGTTGTCTTGGCCTCTAAAAATGGTTTTCCAATCTATTACTTCCATGCTGGATGTCACATCTTCCCAGTTTATAGCTTTGGAGTGAAAATTAAAAATTTCGAATTTGCTTCTTTCTGTTGTGCGTGTTCTTTCCTTTCCTGTTGTCTTTATATTAGTTGTTATTTCAATGATGTTGTGGTCCGATATCATAGTTGGGGATATTTCTACATTATCAATTAGATTACTGTTGTTTGTGAATACCAAATCTAGACAGTTGTTTTTTCTTGTGTTTTCTGCTATTTCTTGCGTTCACCCTCAGTTACTCGCGTGGGAAATTAGAATATAAATAGCCGCGTGGGGTCAATGTGACCCCAATTTATATATATTTATTTTATTTCAAATCTTCTTTTCTTGTCAACTGTAATGATGTCAAATTAGGTTAATAAAGCCATTAATATTAAAAAAATCAAAAAATTCGATTATATTCAAAGCAAATCAATCAAACATATATCATATCGTATCATCATATATAATGTATAACTCTTTTTAATTTTCATTTTCAAAACGCTCTAGATCATTACAATCACTACATTTGATACATACAGTATATGCAACTTGCAAATGAATGCATTACACCTTGAGCATCTCGTTGAATGTTTGTTGTCCGAATTTCCTGGGCATATTTTACATCGCCCTCTAGATGGCCCTGGTTCTGTTGATGGGTGCGATACTTCAGGGATTTCTTGGTGGAGACGAATACGCTTCCGAAGAACTTTACCAATATGTTGACTCTGAGATCTAGCTATTTGATGAGGTTGTACTAGCTCACTTGCTAAGCATTTCAAAAACTGGCGTCTTGTAAATTTCAGTTTGTCTGCTACATTCTGATTGTAAACAATGCATGCATTGACAGCGGCAACATTCACAAAATGAAAGAAAACCGCTAATGGCCATCTCTTTGTTCTTCTGCCAACATTATAGGTTGCACATAGCTGATCACATGTATCAACACCACTTTTCGTGAGATTGTATATCATAATAATTTCCGATTTCTTGATCAACGCAAGAAGTCGCGAGGGGTCAGAATTCAGCAGAAAGCAAAACGCAAATGGTCGCGTGGGGTCAACGTCTACTAATAAACACACAGAACCAGGCAGCAAGCAACTGATTAACACTGAAATATAAACAACTCGATGAGTGTGGAAGCTAATGTGGGTGTGGTTATTACAAGTGTTGCCATTCGTATAAAATTGTTTATAGAATATTTGCTTGGGTCACAATGACCCCACGCGAGTAACTATGGGTTAACATAAATTCATCAGCTAGAACTAGTAGCATTTTTACCTGCTCCTGGTCTTCTCGTGTGCTCCCCTTGTCCTGGTGTATACATATATTTTTTCCTATCCTTTTATATTTCATGAATGGGAAATTAAAATCACCACAGAGAAAAATATTTGGGGTTGGAGAGTGTAGATCTTTTACTAAGTTTCTTACCTCTGTAATGGAATCAGAAAATTTTGAGGTTGGCATGTTTGGGGGTCTGTACATTACAATTAGTACCATATTTAATTTTTCAATTTTTGCTGCTACACATTCTACGTAGCTGTTTGAGGTACTTATAGCCATTTCTGCTATGTGCCTTTCGCGTGTGTAAATAACATCCTCCTTTACGTCTCACTGTTCTGTCGGCTCGGAGGATGTTATAGCTGTCAATTTGTATTTCTTTTTTGTCAATACAGGACTCACAATTTTCACAGTTCGCCTGGCAGTCCTTTAGATGAGTTTCCGTGAGGCATGCAAAGTCTGCTCCGGCTTCTTGCATGAGTCCTTTCAGGTATAAAATTTTGTTCGTGGAATGGTTTGATTTAAGGCCCTGAATGTTGGCTAGGATATTTTTATTTTTTCTCTATCGTTTTCATATACAGGTGATTCCGATTTGTTTTCCAATAGGGGTGCCGGTTTCGTTGCCTTGTGGTTCTCCGAGAATTTATCTCTTTTTATCTTTGTCGGTACCTGTTGTCCCGATAACGCATGAAGTGCCTTTGTTCATACTTTCTGTCCGGCTCTCGGATTCCTATATTTGTCAGCCGGTTTTGTAATTGCTGGATAGTATTTAGCAGCTGAAATGTGTTGGCTGTGTCTAAAAAATTAGCACTCTTCTTTGATGTTTGTCTTTTCTGTTAACTCGTTGCGTTCTTTGAAGGTGGTGGTACCGGCATTTTTTACCGTATTTGCAACTCCCATATCTTGCATAAGTGTTGCAGACCGTAAGGTGGTGGAACTTGGATTTCTTATCAAATGTGCAGTATCCACTTGTGTAATGCGTGCTGCATAATGTGGGATGTGCATATATGCATTGCCCATCCCGATATCTGCAGTTCCCTTTCGCATAGTATTTACATACGATATTTTCTACGCTTCTACTTCTTGTTTTCTTATTATTTTCAAAGTTCTTAATTTTGGCATTATCATTATTTTTCTTTGGCTGTTTATTTTCTACGTTTTTAATTATTATCTTTTTATCATTTCGCTCGTTGGACCGTTTGACTACTTCGCAACTTTTACTTATTTCTTTTCTTTCATTTATGTCTTCCTTCCGTATTATATTGTTTATACTGTTATTCGTTATTAAATTGTTGTTCGTTATTATACTGTTATTCGTTATTTCGTCTTCTCTCTCATCCACTCAGTTTTTCGTTGGGACCATTCCGGACCCTTGTGTCCCCATTATTTCATTCTTTTTTGTAACTTTCGAGTCTGCTATCTCCAGTTCTTTAAAAACCGCGAAAGAATTTACGGTCTGTGTACATGCGCCGCATAGAAATTTGATCCCCACGACGTGTTTCGCGTTCGAGACAAGAGTTATTCCCTATCATTCCAATTCATGCAGATAAAGTCATTCAGTCGTTGACAGAAATAAACATAATTTAAAAATGAGTGAGGAGTAAATAGAAATACATCTGCATACAACATTTATTCACATGTCAAAAGGTTATTTTTATTCGTAAACTCACAAATAATGGTGGAAATAGTTAACGCATACAATTCTTTTTAGAAATACTAATACAACATATCTGCATACATATTTATAAACATGTCAACAAACTACTTATTTATTAGTAAAGTAAACTCACAAATAATGGTGGAAATACTTACATCCTCATTGCTTTGTGTAATACAAGTAATTCTTTTCAGAAATAGTGCCCCATTTAATGTATGAGGCTTTCTGTATTCGATATACGGACCCTTAAGATCATTTGGGATTATTTTTGTTCCAACTTTACAAGTAGATGTATTATTTTCATAATTCTTAATCGGTAAACATATAGAATCTTAAGCCTGTTGGAGTACACCGTCTGCTATTACAATATTATAGTGAAAAAGGATTGTGTACACAACACGCTCTAAGCGAGCGCTTATTCTCTTTTCACCTTTTTTTTTTATTTGAAAACTGTTTAGAGTTCATATCGATGTATAAGGAAATCCTCCAAATCGTGACGACAGTTAGAGCGTATATAAAGATACAGCTTCGCCCGACGAACGGTGAAGGCGAGGGAGGATTTGTAACGCTCTAGACCAGCGTCCCAACGCGAGTGATACTTATCGGGGATGTTTCTTCTAAATAAGCTCCAAGCCGTTCTCACCTTTTTCGTTTCTACACTTCATAAAATCAAATAATACTGTATACGCATGCTCGAGTACGGTATCAAAATAACGCATATCAGCAACTCGCGCAATTAATAAAGGTTTCAGGTTCAGGAAGGTGGCTATTTCAAATAGTCTATCGAGGATGAAAAGGATGAGGATGAACTGACACTAGTCTGTTATTAACATTTTTGTACTAAGGGTTATTAGGATCGAAGCGTCACCTGTTGGTGGCTCGACAATTCGGGACTCGCAGAACAAAACGTGTAAAAATATGCACCAACGTGGAAACAGTTTTGGGCGGGAAAAAAGTATGTACATAAAATTACTTATCACGAAAGTAATTCAATTAATACTGAGGAGCTCTATTCCAGAACTAGGCATCGCCATACCGTTCCAAGACGGGAAACTAAAGGTACTCGTCCCCAAATTCTATTAAAAATGTACACAAGCCTTTAGCTATGACCTTACTAGACAACTCATCGTGGTAAACGTTGATGCGTGGTAAAAATATTTTAAGTTATCCATGATCACTAAGTTCACGTTTTTTGTAGAGGAGGTATAATCGGTGAGGTATAACATGACGTAATAAGATTTCTCGTACCATTCGTCAACGAGTTTCTTAATCCAGTCTCTATTTTCTTCACTAATGGTCATGTCCATCACTTCAGTACGGCTATATTCTTTAACACAGCTTAAATTCGATATATACTGTACTCCAAAACGTCTTTCGCATTACAAACCCCTCTGATACTCTTGTTAAAACTTGATTCGTCATCCTTGCATGAATTAATGTTGAACCTTCAAAAGGCGTCTCAACATCTTCAGATTTTGCAGAGTACCTCTTTATAAAGGTGTTGCAAGCAGTATCAGAGGCAGCCAACGTTGTTAAAGTTAAATTCGGGAGTGGAATATGAACACACGCAGGTAATTATGGTAAAAATTCAGCAGCTGGGTACGTGTCCACGACAGCAGTGTTACAACTAACGAGATTAAACACAGCGAATAATGATGACACCGGTTTGTGAGCGAAACTTATACAGTATCACCAGACAGGCATTCCTAATCAAGCACAGCCATTCATGCACTTATCCATACGCGTGGAGGCGTCTATACATCATGTCCATACGGGAATGTCACAAACACACACACACACACACATTTATTCAAATGTTAAAAGAAAATGATACGCAGCACAATCTAAAAACGCAAAATAATTTATTTAAAGTACATGAGTTAAATAAATTATCTAATAAATATTTAAGTAAATAAACATTAAATAATAACAATAATAATAATAATAATCATAATATAATAATAATAATAATAATAATATAATAATAATTAGATAAACGAGTCAAAACTTAAAATAATAATTTATAAAACAAATAAATAGTATAAAAAGACAATCAATAAATTAAGTCAAACATATGCACCAATAAATTACTCCCCACAGAAACGAAAGAAATCTATGCATAGGTCCTGGGTAATTGATATCGCTTCCTGTAAGTATTGCGACACACCTTAGTCCTCAAAGTTCCTTCACCCCGCCTAGTTTCTGACTGCAAAAGTTAAGCGTTCCAACAACCAGATGAGGAGGCACGGCTTTATCTTTATGATCGTACAGGCACACAAGGTCTTTAAAGGTTATAAAATTGACGATCTGATGGTTTGATGGGTTTAAAGTAATCCCCTTTGCCTCTACTTGCATTCATCCTCATTCCTCACACGTATTCCGTAGGTTTTTGGCCCGGATTAAACAAATGAGTCTGCGTATGCATTGTCCCCATACTAGTCCTTCATCTCGTCAGTGAGTTTCCGAGGAACTTACCTATAGGAGGTATATATTTACCTTCCTTCCCCGTAAACACCACACTGTCAGTATCGGCCTACAGGACCCGTTGACCAAGAGAATGCATTAACTCCGAACTCTCGATGCACCCGGAAGCCGTCGCAAAACTAGCGACAGGGGTGTGTCGCGCAAGATGTGTCTCTTGTCAGCTTAATTCCATTGTAACGTATTATGTACGTATTACGTACGTATACAATTCGAAGAACCACTTTGTCGTCAGCTTTGGCGTAATCCCATACTTCAACAAAACTATGAGCTAAGTGCACGTTCCCTTTATCAATGTTATGTGCAAACTTCCCCCAAAAGATGTTCAAACAAAGTTTTGCACTAAAGCGCTTACCATGGTTTCGCGCAGTATGCTCACGCTCAGGTTGTATCTCCTCACGGACACGGTAACGGTGAATATAAGCGATTTTTTAGTTCTCAAAAAATCAATATATTTATTCAGAAAAGGATACAAGTGACAGATTTTTACAATTTTTAAATATCTGATGACAATATATTCACAGTATTCTTGTCTGAATATGCAATTGGAAGCATGGCGGATTCAAAATTAATGGCATTTAGTTCATTTATTACATAAAAACTTAACGTAATAATAATAATAAAAATAATAGGAAAGTAATAATAATAATAATAATAATAATAGCAATGGTAGCAGAAATAATATTAATAATAAATACAATAAAAAGTTAACAAAACGTTACATAATTTTAAATTACATGCTTTATTGTATATTTAGTAGAAAATAAATAAAGCTTAGTAAAAAAAAATATTAAAAGAATAAGTTACGAAATCAAAGGTGTTGAATGAAATTAGCATATTTTTAATACATACTTGATTATAAAATGGGAACTTCGTTACTATGGTAAAAATGGCAATAATGAACTTATACATCAGTCGGAGCAAATGAAGTGCTTTTCTAGTGATTTGCGAAATACATTTAGTGATGAAGACTGCCTGATATGCATGGGATTTGCATTCCATGTATTTGCTCCTTTGAAAGAGAGTGCATTTCCTGCAGTTTCTATTGTATAGTTAGGTTTGTGTGTAAAATCCCTGGGCGGTCTGGTTTTATAACGATAGTGCATTTGCTCTCTGAATGGGTGATGTATGTTGATTTTTATTGATACGTTTGAACATATTGACAGCAACACTTTTAAAATATTTAGCCCTTTAAACATTGGGGAAGTGTAACTTTGTCTGTTGTCATTATTCGAGAGAGTTCGCAGACATTTTTTATGAATTACTTCCAAAGGACGCTTTATATATTTGTTTGGGCTACCACATATTGTTATGGAATATAATAAATGTGGATGGATGAAGAAATAATATAGGTAAGGAGTGTATTTTGAGAAAGGGTCTTTTTTAGTTAAATAATATGAAGGGAAATCTTGATATTTTTGGATCTGATATGTTGTACATAACTTTTGAAATTTAGTTTTTCATCTAAATTAATGCCAAGTATTTTAACCTCATTCTCCCTTGCGAGAGTAGTATTCCCAATTTTTATTTGACAGTTTGTATTAATATTTTTTGTGGTAATAATCATATAAGATGAGTTTGTCAGGTTCAATAAAAGTTTATTAGTACACATCCATTTACACGTTTTCTAATTGTCTGTTCGTTTCATCAAATCAGAAAGTCTGCGTTATGATGGGAAGAAGCAAGTGTGGTATCATCTGTGTATTGTACACAATTTAATGTGACTGAGAGATGAAAATCGTTGACTGAATTAGAAATAGTAATGGGCTAAGAATAAATCCTTGCAGGACTCCAGTAGTTAGCATCGCATTATTGGATAAATTATCTTTAAGCTGATGTTCTGATGACAGTTTGACAGCACTGATTTAAACCAATCGAGAATACTTTTTCTTATTCCATGAATGTGAAGTTTATTCAATAAGACTTCATTCGAAAATGTATCAAATACTTTTGACAAGTAGAACATGATCAAGGCAGTGTGCATTTTTTCTGTTTAAGTTCTGATACACATTTTCTAATAGCATGTTTGTGGCATCTTCAGTTGTATGTCCACCTCTAAACCCATATTGAGTTTTAGTTAAAATATCATATTTGATTAAGAATTTTTAGTTTATTTTACACGATTTTTCCAAATACTTGACATTTAAAGTTGGCAAGAGGGAAATGGGGCGATAATTGGGTGAGGTGTTTGGATTTCTCAACTTAAATGTAGGGCATGCTCTGGCTTCGTTTATACTGAGAGAGAATATACCTAGTGTTACTGATTCATTCATTAGCTAACTGAGTAGTATTGCAATTTCATTGGATACTAATTTGTATATTTTTATCGGAATCATAGTGATGCCAGAATCTTTATTTTTTTTAGATTTTTTTTGGCGTGGGAAATATTGTTTAGTCGGATTGGATCAAATTAAAATGAGTTTGGATTTGGTTGTGCTATGTATTGTCGGTGGTGAGTGTCGGTAATTGGGATCGAGACTGCAGTATTGGAGCCAATATTTGCAAAATAGTTGTTTAATAAATTGACTGTCTTTGGAATCACAAAGAATTTCCGCCTTGTGTGAGGGGGAGCAATGGATTTCTTTTAACCTTTTTTGTGATAATTAACTTTCAGAGTGTTCCATAGCCTGTTTGGATTGGATTTTTGTTCGTCAATTTTTGAACAATAATGATCTGTTTTCGCTTCTTTAATGACTTTTTTCAGTCTGTTATAGTAATTTTTGTATGTCTGCTCGGTAATTATTATCAGTTTTCCATAATTTAAAGAGAGTATGCTTGCGTTTAATACTCACAGTTAGTGCTGGGGTAATCCATTTGTTGTTACATATTACTTTTCATTTGAGAGGAAAGTTTCTGCTGAATATATCCATTAGTGTGTCTGAGAATGCTTGAAATTTTGTTCCAATGTCATGGTTCCTTTCGGTTATTCTAGTCCAGTCAAAAGCTATTATCTCTCTCAAGAACTTTAATTTGTTATTTTTGCTGTAAGATATATGGTAAACTTATATTTTCCTCTGCTGAGAAATGGGTGATTAACACGATGTATGTAAGCAAATGATGTGTGATATTTAATATAATTATACGTGAGATGCAGTCAAGCGGTTCTAATGTTATTGTAAAGTCTATTTGGCTTTGTAATAGCTTATTTAAAACTACTTGCGGTCATGATGTTGTGAAGGAAGCTTGCTTTATTAATTGAATGTTCTTTTGTGAAATCAATATTTAAACCTGCAATAACACAATTCTTACCAATATAACTGGAGGTTAGAATTCTATCAATATTTGCAATAAAAGTTGGTAAATACCTAAAAGTGAATACTGGATGTTATGAATAAACATTTCAATTGCAATTTCTGAGGTATCGTTTAGGCTTGTCAGATCTTCGGTACTTTTCCTTTAATAGGTTAAGTCTACAAATATATTGGATCACCTGAAGATCAGGGCCCCAAGCCTTCTTTAGTTAGCTTTATAAGGCTAACTAACGAAAATATCACGACCTAACCTAACCAATCGTCAAGGGCGTACAGTTGACCTAATGATTAGTTAGGTTAGGTCGTGATATTTTCGTTAGTTAGGCTTAGAATGCTAACTAAAGAAGGCTGGGGGCCGTAACCTTCACGTAATCCAATATACAGGGTGTCCCGTAAGTCTGGACCCATAGGGAAAAATAATAAAATTACAAAATCCAAAAATTTATTTATAATATATTTTTTTATTATTTTTATTATTATTTTTATTATTTTTTTATTATGATCTTACTCCGCTGGAGTTTTATTTGTGGGGCCACTTGAAAGCCAAAGTGTACGAGGTCAAACTTCAGAACATTTTCCACCTTAAAGCACGCATTGTGGAGGCGTGTCAAGAAATTTCTGCGACTGTGATTCAGAAAGTGCTGTCGCAGTGGAGATTACGTCTTCAACTATGTGTGCGACACAACGGCGGACACTTTGAACAGATTATGTAATAAATTTTTGGACTATTTTGTAATTTTATTATTTTTCCCTATGGGTCCAGACTTACGGGACACCCTGTATGTATTTACACCTCCTCCCCTATTGTTAGCCCTACATACATGGTAGCTTGTGTACCCTGGAATATTAAAAAAGATATTATTATTTTTATTTAACTAGGTTTCATTTAATATAATGCACGTGAATATGTTGTAATAATTGAGGTAAGTTGTCAATTCGTCAAAGTGCCTTGGGAGACTGTAAATGTTAAAGTTTATCTCTTTTGAATATTTTAATGTGAGATCTGTTTCATAATTTTTTATTTTGTAACTATTTTAAAATTTTACTTACCTTTTACTTTTTATAATTTTAGAATTTACCCTAAAGATGAAGGTTGTAGCCCTTGAAACGTCAGATTTATATTAAAGTCATGCTGTACGTCGCTTCCTTGGTCTTCCTTTTCAATATATATATATATATATATATATATATATATATATATATATATATATATATATATATTCTACCAATGATATAAATAGTACAAATAGCCCTCTCTCTTCCCTTAGTTCCCGACCCTTCGTTCAAGTGCGTAATGGAGCCCCATTGAGACAACTTAAGACTTGTCTACCAGTAATAACATAAAATAATTTTCTGTTTTAGGTTTCGAAGACGCTGATGAACAGGAAATCCGACTCGTTGGTGATTCCATTGTTCGAGGGCAGCTCGAGGAATTCTGTGGGAGAAACCCCCGTCGTAGGCGCCACTACTGCTACCCTGGTGCAAGGGTGGAGGATATAACGAGTAGTGTTGACCGGTTTACAGACGGAACCTCTGAGGACACAACATTTGTTATTCATGTCAGTACTAATAACGTTTTAAATTCTAGATCAGAAGAGCTGCTAGCTAGATACAGGGACTTGTTAGAGCGAGTAAAGAAAAAAACTAATAAGGTTGTTTTAACAGGTATACTTCCTCGAATTATCCAACGTAACGAGTTTTACAGCAAGGAGACCTAATTAACAATAACTTAAAGTCTCTTTGCCAACAGGAAGGAGTGCATTTTGCAAATTTTTGGAACAGTTTCTACGACAGGAGAGACTTGTTCCTCGGAGATGGACTTCATCTTAATGACGTTGGAGCGGCGCGTTTAGGAAGACTACTTCATAATACGGTCTCTTCTTTTCAGGCTGTCGTAACTCAACCGGCCCAGCGTAATTTCTTTAAATTACGGGTAAAAAAATATGAATTTACTTTGCCCGAGCAAAGGAAACGCTGTTTTAACAAACAATTTGAAGGTTCTCTCTTTAAATGCTCGTAGCCAACGAAACAAAATAAACGAATTTTTTCTTTAATTGCTTGCAAAGACTATGATTTAATTGCTATAAATGAATAGTGGCTTAGCACTGAAACACGTGACTTTGTAGGGGAGTATCAAATCAGGTTATAGACTTTTTGTAGGCGAGGAGGAGGTGTTATGTTGTACATCAAAGATAATATTGCGAACGCTATAGAATTAAAGCACAGAATTCCAGAACCGATAGATTCTACTACAACAGAACTGAAATTGAAGGAGTTCGAACTTCTTGTTGCCGTTATAGATAGGCCCTCTAATCAAACAGCTAATATGGACGAAACGTTATATCGTGAACTAAAGAGAATAATAGGTAGTGAACAGGCCTTAATATAATTATGGGTGGCTTTAATTGCGCTAACGTGAATTATGATACAATACAATGCAGGGAGACGCGGAAGGTAATCGTTTAGTTACATTTCTTGAGGATAGCTTTCTTATTCAAAAGGTTGGGGAACCTACGAGGTTGGAGAATATTCTAGATTTAGTAATAACTACAGATAATAGGCTTATCACTGATCTTCAAGTAATAGAACCGTTAAGCATTAGCGATCACAATGTGGTAGAGTTTGTCCTCTCAGTAAGTCACTCGAAACCAGTTAACTCAATTAAAATTTCTGACTTCCAGTGCACAGACTTTCGTAAATTTAGAAATGAATTGTGACGCGTCGAATGGGAAAACGTAATGGGGACTTCCAACGCAAAAATAATGTGGGAATCGCTTGAAACAGTGTTTCGGACTAGTAGTATGCCCGCAAAAGGTTAGAGTGCAATGCAATGATACAATGAGTGCCAGTGCCAACCCCAGGGTGCCAGAAAATGGGGGAGTCCACCTGAGCTCTTTGGGGGAGAAGATGGGACGGCCTCACCCACCCAAAGGGGTATACCTAACCTAAGAGAGAGACAGGAGGAGAGAGAGGAAGAGAGCATCCAGCTTCTGCCAGATGCAGAAGCTTAATGACATAATGACAGATCATGGTGGCAACACTTGACTTAGAACTCGAAATCCGCCAGTTGGTAGAAGCCAGTTCCTCCAGGCATTATCAGCCAGTTGGCACAGTGTATACATCGTTTGAACAGCCAAGAAGCGCACACAAACGCACATAGATTCCCCTATTATTACACACACATTCTCCCTCCATCATTTCTGCTCACCTGCAATATGCATGTGCATAATGAGAGCTAAGATGATACAGTGTGTACATCGTTTGAACAGCCAAGAAGCGTACACAAACGCACATAGATCCCCTATTATTACACACACACACACACAACACCACACACACACACACACACACACACACAGCTATATATACGTTCAGAGGTCGCCAAATCCCTCCGTCAGTGCCTATTTACACCATCTACACGTCATACATCTTCTACACACACACACACACACAAACACACAAACACACACACACCACACACACACACATTATGATCTCCCCATACGAAAACGTCCCAACCTAGGAAATGTTGTTTATTATAGCGACCATCAAAATGAGGCAACTAAATGATGCTTCAATTAAGATTTATTATTATTAACGGGTCCCAGAAATTTCCTACACAATCTGAAACAATGAACTGAATAATCTTTATCATCCTCTATATATACATTATTAAGAGATTATTATATTTAAAATAAATTCGTCAGCACTGACCCATACCCGATACTTTACGTTTCCAACCATTATTAAAACTTAATGAAAAATCTTAAAACACCTATCTTAAACTTCTCCACGGAATTTTATTTCTACTCGTCCGAACGAGACATTAATTCGAAACGAATTGCCCCGAAAGGCGGTGCTTGAAGACGAGCCCAGGATCTCTGGTTGGAGGCAAGTCACGCTTACACGTTATGGACCACCCAAATTTCACCGATGGCCAGTAGGAAACTCGCGATTCGGCTACTGGGGATGGTTACAATTAGGACAGCGTATATAAAAGTGGGCATTTTCAGCTGGAATCCACAACAGTTGTTTTTATCAACGAGTAACTACAGAAATATATCGCCATGAGTCATTTACAAGAGCTTTACAGCTCCCCGCAATTGTTTGAGGAGGGGGATTTCTATGCAGGGGCTACGCTCCACCTTTTCGGAGCGGCTGACCGGAACGCCCTACTTTCAACGCAAACCATTGCAGAAATTTGTGACGGGGAGAAAGATTCAACCGATGAAGAGGACACTGAAATGTAAGTAATTAATTTAATTTTTTATTCATTCACGGTCTATGTATATATACACATCATTTCGTACAGTGCCAGTGTTAAATAATTTATAAAAAGCCATAAATGAGGTTTGGAAAAATAGTTTGTGATTTAAACACGGTATATTATTATATATATATAATATATATATATATATATAATATATATATATATATATCGTTTCATTCAGTGCAAATGTTATAATTTATAAAAAGCCATAATAAAACAAAGTGAAAAGATATCTGCCCAGGGGGTCGGGACCCGGTGCAGGTAGACGATGCGTAGCACACCCAGCTAATCTTCCTTCCTGAGAACGTCATTTAGACAATGAATTTTATTATGCGATGAAGGTGTCCTTTGAAAGTAAAATTTTATTACGCGCTTGTTTCCCTGTACTATATAACTTAAAAATTTATAGAAAGTTCTACAGGTAGGGTTTTAGAATTACCAAAACTTTAAAGAATTGCCTGTGGTCCCGGATTCGAGACCGGTGCTAAGAGACGATGCGTGCCACACCCAGCTAATCTTCCTTTTGACCCCGGTTAGGCTAGTTACATGCTGTTTATTATTTGATCCGGGTACCCTATCCTACATTTTCTCTTATTATAACTCTCCCATCCCATATATACATCGCGGTGTCCTGACATATAATTGCATGTTTACTACAGGATACTGTGCTAGGCTTCCTGTAATTAATGCATTCTATTAAGTATTCAGAGAGGGAGTTTTGTTTATCAAATATTTACGTTTAATAAATTTATAGAAAGTTCTACAGGTAGGGTTTTAGAATTACTAAAACTTTAAAGAATTCCAACGGTCCTGGGCTCGAGACCCTGTGATGGTACGCATTGTGTAGTATGCATCGTTAGGATAAAAGTATTTCCAGCGCTGTAAATTAGTGTACTTGTAACGCCTTGCAGCTCTCTCTGTCTCTCTTTTCATATATATATATATATATATATATATATATATATATATGAAAATTATTTCACGAAGGTAACACGTGAAAAATATTTATGATAAATAAAACCACGAAGGAAAGGAAACACAAAATGGTGCTCAAGCGCTTTCGTCTAATGAGGATGTCATCAGCACCATTTTGTGTTTCCTTTCCTTCGTGGTTTTATTTATCATATATATATATGAATAAAACCACGAAGGAAAGGAAACACAGAATGGTGCTCAAGCGCTTTCGTCTAATGACATCCTGAGGATGTCATTAGACGAAAGCGCTTGAGCACCATTCTGTGTTTCCTTTCCTTCGTGATTTTATTCATCATAAATATTTTTCACGTGTTACTTTGGTGAAATAATTTTCATATATATATATATATATATTATATATATATATATATTATATATATATATATATTATATATGTTCCCCTCTGTGTTTATTTTGGCGAAAAACAATAGGTTTTTAATTATTGTCCATTCTGTCTCTCTCCGTGGTTATTTCGGCATATATATATATATACCTTTGGTAACCTTTGGTAACCTTTGGTTAAGATACCTTTGGTAACCTTTGGTTAGCTTCCGCCCGAATTGTTCATTCTGACGAAGGTCAAGCTTTTCACCCCACATTAGACCTACAGTTTAACGTGGAATCCGAACCACGCCCCATCAGCAGCCCAGCGTCTTAACCACTAGGCCACCTAGGGTACCCATTTATCTACCAACCACTTTCTTTATTGTGTGGAAGGATGAACAGCTGGGTTTTGCTGCGCGCCGGCTGCCGTCGGGTCTCGAACCCGGGGCCGATGGATTCGTAGTCAGCGACGCTAACCACTACACCACCGAGGTGTATATATATACACATATATATATATATATATATATATATATATATATATGATACACACAGACAGTTCATGGAACAAGGAACTCTACTAGGAAAATTAAATCCACTATAGTCCGAATAAGTAATGGTAAATGACAAATACTATAGTTTTTGCTTTTTCATGATGCTAGTCCGACGTGGGCAACTGGTCACTCGCAAAGAGGTCCCAAAAATATAGGTTCCCTCACCAGCTATCTGCAAAGCAGATAGGATCCAGTTTTGGGACAGGCTCTAGGGTTTAAAGCAGCCTAGCCCAGCTACATTTAGAACCTCAATATAAGCAAAAGACTCGCTGCCTACACGTCAGATTGAATACATCAAAGAAAAAGGGGTAACTATTATATTTTTAGCCAAAACCAAAACTTAAACCTCAACTGGCAGAATTGAGCGTCCACTTTTTAAGGCACATAACATGTCCGTTTCTTGATGGGAATGAACTCAGAATGGTTCCCTGAGGTTTTTTATGATACACACAGACCGTGCATGGAAAAAGGAATTCTTCTAGGAAAATTAAATCCATTATAGTTCGAATAAGTAATGGTAAATGACAAATACTTTAGTTTTTCTTTTTCAGGATGCTAGCCCAAAGCTACTCCCAAAGCTGGATCCTATCTGCTTTGCTGATAGCTGGTGAGGGAAGCTATATTTCTGGGACCTCTTTGCCAGTGACCCGTTGCCCACGTCGGGCGAGCATCATGAAAAAGAAAAACCTATAGTATTTTTCATTTACCATTACTTATTCGGACTACAGTGGATTTAATTTTCCAAGAAGAGTTCCTTGTTCCATGCACGGTCTGTGTGTATTATAAAAAACCTTAGGGAACTATTCTGAGTCAATTCCCATATAATATTATATATATATATATATATATATATATATATATATATTATATATATATATAATATATATATATATATATATATACATTTAACTGCAATGACCGCGCAGTATATTAACCTTACCTTACAACTTACAAAGGTTTCGGCGATGATTTCTCATTTCGCGAAGGTCAAGCTTGTCGCCCCTCCTCACGAGTTGGCCTGGTGAAGTAGTGAGTTGGATTCTTGAGCTCTCCACCTGACATAGCCAGGTACGCCCGGCTCATCGGGGATTGTTCGGAGCCAGGCGTCTAGTCTTCTTTTGAAGATTTCCACTGCAATTCCCTTCGTGTTTCTTAGGTCTTTGGGCAACTGATTAAACAGTTTTGGTCCTCTCACTACAAAACTATTTTCTTTCAAGGTTAAGGATGTTCTCTGTCCCGCCTTCAATTTGGGAATACGAAACAGTCTACCGTTTATTCTTTCTACCGTTGTTTGGGGAGTTATAGGGTTCAGAGTAAAATTTGGGACTAGTTTCTCCATTATTTTCCAAGTGTAAATAATGGTGTATCTCTCTCTTCTCCTTTCCAGTGAATATAGGTCTAGTTCGCGTAACCTTTCCCAGTAATTTAGCTCTTTGCACCCATTGATCTTGGCTGTGAAGCTTCTCTGGATCCCTTCCAGCTGTCTGATGTCTTCTTTTTTATATGGGGATGTTAGGACCGAGCAGTATTCCAATTTGGGTATGATCAGGGTTTTCAGTAGAGGAATCATTACATTCCTATCCCTTCGTTTAAAGGTTCTCAATATCTGACCCGTTATTCTATTTGCTCTGTTTACTGCAATCTTATTTTGTGTTTCAAATTTCGCATCATCTGTCATGACAACACCTAAATCTTTGCCTCTGGAATTTCTCTAAATTTCCTGTCCATTTGGAGCATAATATTCCATAGATTTTAGGTCTTCTCTTTTTCTGTACCGTAATAGCTGAAATTTCTCAGTGTTAAACTTCATATTGTTGTCTTCCGTCCACTTGTAGATTCTCTTTATGTCGGTTTGTAGAGATTCTATGTCTTCTGGGTTTCTTATTTTTCTACTGATTTTTGTGTCATCCGCAAAGGATGTTACTGTGCTGTCTCTGGTAACGTCCTCATCTATGTCAGTTAGCATGATTATGAAGAGCAGTGGAGCTAATACTGTTCCTTGTGGTACTGAGCTGAGGACCTCTGATTCTGATGAAGATACTCCCTGTACCGTAACAACTTGCCGCCGCTCACTAAGGAAATTATATACCCATTTCCCTACTTTTCCTGTTATTCCCATATATTTCAGTTTATGTATTATGATTCCGTGGTCACACTTCTCGAACGCTTTAGCAAAGTCTGTGTACAGTACATCATAGTTTTCATTACTTTCAAGTGAATCAATAATGTTGTTGTAGTGTTCCATTAGATGTGATAGTAGGGTGTGTCAATTTGGGAGGTGAAAATTAATTTTTGCCAATTCCTTCACTGAGGGGTTTTAAAAATATGTTTTTGGATGTGAAGAATTCAAATCTGCTATTATTTTGTGATTGCTCAACACTTAGCTTGGTAAATCTACGTTTGATTAAAAAGCACATAAATTGCTCTCGGAAAACAACATTTATTAATTTTAGCTTCTCAAAATGTCAGGTAATGCTATAAAATTTTTAGTTTCTCTGCATAAAACATATCCTAGTAATCATAAAACATATCCTTGTAATCATAAAACAACATTAGAAAGTAATGACATCAGTAAAAAAAATATTTAAACAACAAGTTTCATCAAGTCTTGCTTTATTCGTTCTTGGACATCAGCCACCGACTTGCTTCTTGGCCTCTGATATAGCCCTCACGTTTCTCATGTGTATACACCCTGCCTGCTGCCTCTGTGACTTGTTTCACACACCTCTCTATTGACTGAGCATGACAGGGCCACTGTGGAACTTGCATAGGCTTGTCAAAGAACTTCTTTACTTCCGCTGTAGTCAGTTTACATGTCAAAGGAGGTTCAAATACCCCGTCAGACCAGTCTGTCAGCTCCAACACGGAAGAAGCACTGGGGGGTTGATGGAAGGTGTCTTCCTGGGACGTACAGAAAGATCTCCAAGTGTGTCATCATCTCCACCCCTCATGTCAACAATCTTTTGGACACCAGCTCTCCTCTCCTCACTGTCATCTGAGCACAAGAGTGTCTGGATTATCATTTCGCTGAATGCATACCATGCTCAGCGCTTGATGGTTGGCAAAACAGCATCCACTACAGCCTTCTTTTGCAGCCTAACTAGCCGCAGCTGAAACAAGATTTGGCGTGGGCCTTCCACCCAAGAGTGTTTTACTTTGATGTTGAACCAACAGGGGTAGTACACACCAACAATGTATTCCACTATCAGTCTTAAGTTGTTGAGGGTTTTGCCTTTAAGGCCATGTTTTGAAACCCATATGCGACAAAGCCTGTTTGCTGTTGTCAACCACTTTGAATGGCTCACTGGACCAATTTCAAGAAGGGCCAGATCTGTGGGAAGTTCTCCTGTTCTTATGGCCTGTGTGATCCTATACCCGTACGCTTGATCAGTAAAGAGATCCTTTACGACATTGTCACTCAGTGAAGTAAGAGGCTCTCCAATTGAGAGTTTGGTGAATGAAGGATCAATTTCAAGTTCGGTTGCAGTGTCTAGCATCTTGCCAATGTTACCTGTCCACTTGTTGTTAGACAAGGTCTTCCCATCCAGTGCTGTGATCAAGTGTCGCAGGGGTAACTCGTTAGTGTGGAGGGCACAAACCAACCAGATCAGCTTACGGCAAAGCTTGACCTCTACCCAATGCATGGAACCACCCTCCCAGCCAGTGTTAACATTTGTAGAATCACCTCCAATGGCCTGCAGGCTTTTATGAATGCCCTTCTTCATGAAATCTACAAGATTATCAGCAATAACTTCAGCAGGTTTTTTTCTCGTTCAGCCTTTCTCAGGAGTGAAGTGGTAGAGATATCTTCCACCTGGCTCACTGCACACAGAATAATGCTCTTCTTTGATGATGCTGGGGAACTGACGATCTGAATTGTCTGCTTTCAGCATAACTTTAGTTGTATCTTGACGGCCGTCAAAGAAGATGCAGTCAATTTCACCCTTCTTACAAAGATTATCAAATTCCTGATCCAGGGATCTCATAACTTTTTCTTGGGCCCTCTTGACTTTATTGTGATCAACTACAAGTCTCTTGTCTTCTTCAGTGATCAAGCCAGCATCCATAAAAGCAGCAGTGGTGATGGCAGCTGTGGCACGCAGGCCAACACCATATCTGATGCTATGCATAGCAACATTAGGTATTTCGGATCAAGTAAAGATAATCCCTCCCAGAAAGTAAAGTAAAGTGAAGCAGTCTGACATAAGGATAAAAATTAAGAGAATCTTTTTTTAAAAAATGATTTATTTGAAAACAAAATTTATTAAAATTCATTTATTACAATGGATCAAGTAAAGATAAGCACCCCCAACCTTTTTTACTAGCTTTATAAGGCTAACTAACGAAAATATCACGACTTAACCTAACCAATCGTTAGGTCAACTGTACGCCCTTGACGATTGGTTAGGTTAGGTCGTGATATTTTCGTTAGTTAGCCTTATAAAGCTAACTAAAAAAGGTTGGGGGTGCTTAACTTTACTTGATCCAAAGACTTTAATTAAAGCGGTATTGCGGTATTGCGGTAAAGCGGTATTACCAACTTTACCAAGTAAAGATGATCCCTCCCAAAAAATGATCAAGTAAAGATAGTCCCTCCTTTTTCTGTTGGGAGGGATTATCTTTACTTGATCCGGTATTTCTAATGTGTTGTACTCTGGCTTTTTATTGGAAGTTGAAGACGTGCTTGGTATTTCTAATGTCACTTCATAACTTCCATCCTTTCCATCTTGAGCATCAGCTATTTGTTCTTCATTTTCATCATCAGAGAAAATTATTTCATTTGATGGCATTGAAACATCCTGCTTACTTGTCTGCTTATATTCAGCAAGCCTTCTTCTTTCGTCTTCTTGCCGCTTCTGCTTTTTGACTTGTCTGTTGTGCTCAGGTTGATCTGGCAAGCCAATCTGATGTGGTCCAATAGAACCAGACTTGTCTCTCTGACCTTTAATGAAAGCAAGTTCCTTCACAAGGATCTTCATCTCCCTAGGGCATGTACAGTTAATGTGAGTTTCGTTTGTGCAACCAGCATCTGCAAGGCAGCCAAATTCAGAGCAGAGAACAATTTTACACTTGCAACTGAGGATGTCAAAAAGCTTGTCAAGTTTTGCAATGAAAGCCTCTTTGACATGTAGCTTTCCTCTCCCAAGAGATATGTTTTTGGCCTGCTCCCAGCTCTCTTGGATCTTGTTTAAGATTGTGACTCGTGAATTTACAACGGGGGCTACAAAAGAACTGTTTGCTCGTTCCCACTTTTCAAGCACTTTAGGGTAAATGTCCTTTGCAAGACTGGCTGCTGGGTAGTTTCTCACATCCTCACCACTTTGTTCTCTTAGCAGTAGCCCATATTTCAGAACGTCTCGCAGAGTTGGGAGTTCAGAGGGCAACAACTCTCTACTAGTTCCAATTAGGTTGCTCATATGTGTGAATGTCCCCAGTCTTGTCCTCCTTTTAGAAGCCATTGTAGGTCAATTCCCACTGGTTAGGATGGTAGCACTGACGGACAAGTAATCTTCAGCACACTGATGAATATGTTTCAACCTGTGAAATAAGCAAAAACAGCAGTGCATTATATATACAGCATATATAATTATTAATATAATAATTATTATATAATTCCACAAAAAAGTCAAAAAAGTCACTATTTTTATGTAGCTTCTTACCAAGCAAAACTAAATTATATTAAATTAACAAAAATATCTTTAGAATTCCTAAGTCATGCTGCAACTTTTTAGCACCCCTCATATTTGGAATTTGAAAGTTGAAAAATTCGACACCCTATTGTGTGTGTGTATATATGGTGTGGTTGAAATAATACATTTCTACTCCTCACATTTTGTTGTAAATGTTTCATAGCGGCTATCCTCAATCATAGATGATTAGCTTGGATTAGTACTGAGCTAGGTTTTCTGACTACAATTTGATTTATGAAAAAAACTGGATTTTAATTAAAAAAGATTCAGTATAATGTTATAATGTAATGTTATAATGTTTCAGACCAACAAAGACCCTAGGATCCACTCATGGCTGGTCTACCTAACTGTGTTCGTAATTGTGCATTGTGCATGTCCTCCGTGGTGGCGGAGGGGATCTACAATTTTACGTGTGTTCAGAACCACAAAAACCTTAAATTTACTACATTAAACTATACCCAATCTATCAACATAGCGTCTAATCGATTTTTAAACATGTTTATAGACGTGCTACTAATTACTTCTACTGGCAAACTATTCCACTTATTTACTATTCTATACGCAAAAAAGTTTTTGGCAACTGCTATCTCGAACCTTCTCCTTATCAACTTACACCCGTTATTTTCCAGTCCTATTATATTGAGATATTTCGAAAAAACAATCTCTATCTACTGTACCTTATCAAACCCATTCATAATTTTTAAAACCTGGATTAGATCACCCCTTAGCCTCCTTGTTTTGAGTGTAGTCAATTTTAACTTCTTAAGCCTATCCTCGTACGAGTTCGACCAAAGCGACGGAATTATCTTAGTTGCTCGTCTTTAAACTCGATCGATTGTGTCTATATCTTTTCGCATATGCGGATTCCAAAATTGGATCGCATACTCCAAATGGGGTCTAATTAATGATATATAAAGAGGAACAATAATATTACCGTTAGGCGAACCTATATATAAAATTTTGCACTTATCGACGTTAAATCTCATTTGCCATGTGACTCACCAATCAACGATTTTATTCAGTTCTTCCTGGATTTTACCTCTATCTTCATCATTAATCGCACTACCACCCAACTTCGAGTCATCCGCAAACTTTGAAACTGTACTGACTAGGCCGACATCTAAATCGTTAATATATATAAGAAAAAGCAAGGGGCCCCATACAGAACGCTGAGGGATGCCGCTCGCTACATTAGCCCAAGACGACTCCGCTCCATTAACGACCACCCTCTGTTTCCTACCTCGCAACCACTCTTCTATCCAATTTATTACTACAACTCTGATTCCATAAGCCTCAGTTTTTTCAATGAGTCTTTTGTGCGGTACGGTGTCAAACGCTTTTTGAAAATCTAAATACACTAAATCAACCGCCCTATGACTATCGTAAACTTCTACCACGCTTTGAAAAAATTCTAAAAGATTAGTTAAGCAAGATTTGTTTCGCCTAAAACCGTGCTGCGTATTTCTAATCAGGTTATGCAATTCTAAGCGTTCGACTATACGATCTCTAATTATTGATTCCAGTAGCTTACCTACAACAGACGTTAAACTGATTGGCCTATAATTTCCCGCAGCACCTTTATCGCCTTTCAAAAAGATAGGTGTTACATTTGCTAACTTTAAATTATCTGGTACGCACCCCTCAGAAATAGACGCATTAAAAATCTTTGTTAGCGGCACAACAATGCTTTCCTTTAATTCTTTTAGTTGTATGGGATATGTGGAATTCGGCCCCGGTGATATATGCATTTTCATTTTACCAACATAGCGCATTACCTCCCCTTCACTAACCACAATATTATCCAAAATTTTGCCAGTTATCAAAAGGTATTATGTCTGACCGTAGGGATATTCTTTACATCTTCTATAGTAAAAACTGACGTAAAAAATTCGTTTAGCAAGGTAGCCATGTCCTTGTTTTCAGAAACTAGCGCTCCGTTAACATTTTTCAACGGCCCCAAGACACTTTTTACTGGTTTTCTATTGTTGACGTATTGAAAGAATCGCTTGGAGTTTCTTTACTGTCACGAGCTACAGAGATTTTAAGTTCGCGCTTGGACTTTTTTATTACACTTTTCCCTTCACGCCTTAGAGAAATGTAGTTGTTTCGTAACAACAAATTGTGTTTATCGCGCTTATGTAGCCTATAAGCCCTTATTTCTACTCTTTATAATATCTCCTACTCTAGAAGTAAACCACAAAGGCTTGTTGTTTACTTTCGCACGCTTAATTTTGTACGGTACACATTCCTCATTTATAGTCCTAAATACTCTTTCAAACGATTCCCACATTCGCTTTGCGTTGGAGATCCCCATTACGTTTCCCAATTGACGTGTGACAATTCATTTCTAAATTTACAAAAGTCTGCGTGCTGGAAGTAAGGAATTTTAGTCAAGTTAGCTGGTTTCGAGTGACTTACTGAGAGGACAAACTCTACCATATTGTGATCGTTATTGCTTAACGGTTCTGTTACTTGAAAATCCGTGATTAGCCTATCATCCGTAGTTATTACTAAATCTAAAATATGGTCCAACCTCGTAGGTTCTCCAACCTTTTGAATAAGAAAGCTATCCTCAAGAAAATTAACTAAACGATTACCTTCCGCGTCTCCCTGCATTGTATCGTAATTCACGTTGGCGCAATTAAAGTCACACATAACTAAGGCCTACTCATGACCTATTATTCTCTTTAGTTCATGATATAACGCTTCGTCCGTATCAGCTGTTTAATTAGGGGGCCTATATATAACGGCAACAACAAGTTTAAAATCGTTCAAGTTAAGTTTTGCTATAGTCGAATCTATCAGTTCTGGAATTCTGTGCTTTACTTCTATAACGTTCGCAATATTATATTTGATATACAACATAACACCGCCTCCTCGCCTACCTATTCTTTTTTTAACAAAAAGTCAGTAACTTCTAATTTGATACTCCCTACAAAGTCACGTGTTTCAGTGCTAAGCCACAATTCATTTATCGCAATTATATCATAGTCTTTACAAGCAATTAAAGAAAAAAATTCGTTGATTTTATTTCGTAGGCTACAAGCATTTAAGGATAGAACCTTCAAATTGTTTGTGATTGCGACACCTTCGCGAGCGCAGGAAAAATTTGAGGAAATTACGCCGGGACCGTTCGAGTTACGGCAGCCTGAAAAGAAGAGACAGTATTATGAAATAATCTTCCTAAACGCGCAGCTCCAACGTCATTAAGATGAAGTCCATCTCCGAGGAACAAGTCCCTCCTGTCGTAGAAACTGTTCCAAAAATTCGCAAAATGCACTCCTTCCTGTTGGCAAAGAGACTTTAGGTTATTGTTGATATAGGTCGCCTTGCTATAGAAATCGCTACGTTGGATAATTCGAGGAAGTATACCTGTTAAAACAACCTTATTAGTTTTTCCTTTAGTCGCTCTAGTAATTCCCTGTACCTAGCCAGCAGCTCTTCCGATCTAGAATTTAAAACGTTATTAGTACCAACATGAATGACATACGTTGTGTCCTCAGAAGTTCCGTCTGTAAAATGGTCAACACTATTAGTTATATCTTCCACCCTTGCACCAGGGTAGCAGCAACGACGCCTATGACGAGGGTTTCTCCCACAGAATTCCTCGAGCTGCCCTGGAACAATGGAATCACCAACGAGTCGTATTTCCGGTTGATCAGCATCTTCGAAACCTAAAACAGAAAACTTATTGTTTGTTATTACTGGTAGACAAGTCAGGTTTTCTCAATGGAGCCCCATTACGCACTTGAACGAAGGGTTGGGAACTAGGGGAAGTGAGAGGGCTATTAGTACGATTTATATTATTAGTAGAAACTGAGGCAGGAGGGGTCGTAACTGGAGTCTCAAGGGATTCTAATTTTGCAGTCAGGAGCATCACCCTTTCTTCAAGCCTCACTCTGGCCTCCCTCTCACGTTCTAACTCGTTCCTCAGGACTTCCATGCTTGAGCACCACCTGCAAACTAACTGTTCAATATTATTAGCCATTGTAAACGCGTAAGCGGCAAATTTCGCTTCACAGCGACTGCAAGTACTTGACAGGGGTGCCATGCTCTTAATTAAAAAAAACAAAAATCAAAAACGAGCGTTTGGAAATTAATAAATTACAACGTAGGTCTACCGCGTGCTTATTGTGCCGTCACCTGCGCATGCCTGGAAAAAATGTTCTTGAAACGCAGAAACAGGTTCTTGTAACACAAATTTATTTATGAACATATCATGTTAATTTCTCCTTAAAGCACCGATGAGGAACTTGATCATGTTATAGCTACTTTTCGCGACAGCTTTGAAGTAAAGCAAATAGTCGACGGCGATTTGGAGGTTTTACCGCGCAGCCAACCCAGTGACCTGAATGCTGAGGTCTAGGTATTGGCTCACATCCGGACCGACGCATGCCAGGTCATTGAGGATTAAGAACAAGAAAGAAACATTGTATTTTCATTCAATTTATTAAATGGTAGAAATCATGTTTTCGTACAATTCAGCTTACAGAACTAACGTCCATTAAATAAGATTAACATTAATGGAGACATTTTACACAATATAGTTACAATTATATATACACGCGTAAAACTTTACACAATACAGTGAGTGTGCACAAATGGGAACCTTTTTTTATCTCTCTGCATACCAATTTATTCATTTCAGTGTCGCACAAACTGAATAATTTTAAAAAATTTATTAATCCTTTCCCACGTCACATGTGCAGGAGAAATGAAAGACAATACATCCCGCAAGTATTACTAAAATATCCTTGGAATCGGTAAGAATTCCAGACAATTTCAGGGACATGCAGCTGTTCGATAAATTTTACAACAGGGTCACTCCAGGGCTGAGTACTGAGTGAATCAAAATAGTACATTCTTTCCCTGTTTTTAAAATAGATTGCAAACCAATGAATCCTTTCACTACCAATAACATGTGTGTTCACAATAAGACTACACCAATCTCTCGTAGTTGGCAATTTCAATGTTTCTTTATTCGCAAACACACCGATAAATTCGGTCACTTTTCATTACTCTCTGGAGTGTATTCGCATCCATTTTAAAAGTCTGTGACTACGTTCCGGAAACGGTCGATTTCAATTAGGCCTTGTGACTTGAGGTATAATAGTACATTAATAGGCGCGTCTATAGGGTTGGGGAATTCCAATCTGACTGAGATGTTCCCACTTTGTTGTGGACTTAAGTGTGTATTTACACTAGCAGAGAAGTCGGGGTGATATCAAACAGGTAAAGGTTAAATTGATCGACAAATTCTTTCTGCGTTACGCCAATCTCAAGCTCATTACAGCCACCAGCAATATTGGGCAGATTACTATAAGCTCTCGCGCAAAGCGAGAACACAGCGTCTGATGAGTAGTCCGTATCCATAGACCCACCCAACGCAACGCCATTGACGTAGAGAGTTATATTTTTAAGGCCGAAATTCTCGAATTTAAAGGTGTTCTTTTTATATTTTCCGTTCACAGAAGCGTGATCCTGCATTCCAATTAATAACCTTTTAGGTAGAACTACCAGGGCCACTTTTCCTAGCTGCTTCGAGGCCAACCCTGCGGGCACCGTATATAGTTTGATCTGTACTCTGTTAATTGGGTATTATACTGTTGCGTGCATTAAATTTTTTTCAATTTCTACATATTTCGGCGAACTTAATTTCACTCGCCGTACGCGCAGATATGATTCCATGATGTGAATCACAACGGGTTTTGCGCCCTCTTTTTGATCAGGTCCCAGATTTATGCAGATCTCAGGATTCGTGAGGGTGAGCTTTAACTTCATATCCACCCCATTCATAAGCAGTTTCTCCTGGAACGTGAAGTCTGTATGCAGACGTCCAAAACACTCGTATATCTCCTTTTTAGAATGTTTAAATTTAGCCTTTATATTACTTTCGTCTTTAGTCTGATAATAGCCCTCAGCAGTTAAAAAGATATCCTTTGCTTCTTTTGAAAAGTTGAGAACATTTTCCAGATAGGCTCGTAGGTGATAATAACCCGTTCCTACCGAGATGTTGACCTGATTAAAATACACGTCACACTGACTGAATATGGAGTGTAGAAAGTTGGTTTCAGGGTATGCAGAGTAACTATTATAGCAGTCCGTTCTATCTGAATGGGCTATACGCAGTTTAGCGTACATGTGCATGCAGCTTGAATCAAAAAGTATGGGCCTGAGCTGGGTATCACGAATTCTATAGGGGCACTCGGGGAACTAATTGTGTTTAATGGGTTAATTGTAATAAAGTCACTGTGCTCAATAGAAACTTGTGTTGGGGGCATATCAAAGAGGGACAGCTCCGATTTATAACATTGTGAGCTACGGATGGATGAAGCGTGCCATAACAAATCAGAAATAGTGTGTACATTTTAAATGTTTTTTAGAGCTTCTTTTGGTTTAGCTCCACCCATTATGTCTTCTATCGCGTTAAAACCTGATTGTAACGCCTTCCTCCCTAGGTATCCTGCCCCCACCCTTTTCAACAATGGGAGAGCCGTGCGTAGTATAGTTGAAAAAATTGATCCAAGCCCACTCCCACGTTGATATCTCACCCCTCGATAGACTGTGAAAGGCCTTCGGGGTCATTATAACTTAATGCGACGAAAGTGTAGCTTCACTGTTAAGCTCCCATTACCGAATGGAAAATTTTCCCTCAGTCGTTCTTATATATATTAAGATCAGAGGCGACGGCGGGGGTCAGGCAGGTCAGGCTCAGCCTGACCAAACTTTAAAAGAAAAATAAATTTAATTTCCTGGTCATCATGTAAAATTTAAATTTGTGTATTTCAAAGAGCTATTTATTATGGTCATTTTATTAGAGCAATATAAATTTTAGAATGCCGCATTTTTTCCTTCTCTCCATGTGCCGCTTCTTTGGGCAAAGTCTGACTTGTTTTATGACGCCTGAGCGACCGAGCGTATTAAGCCACAAAGCCAGGTCAGGCATCATTTCCGATGCCTTGCATCACACTTATGAAAAAATGAAACTTTTACGAAATTTAATGTAATTTAAAATCAACATTAGTATAGCATCTGTCAAAACAATCAGATAAGTATATAATTTTGTCAATCTATATTTTCAAAGAGAAAAGCGAGTTTTTCAGTTTACAAGTCAGGCATATTTCTAAGTGCCTAACATTACACTGGATGCCAAATCTCATCCTCAGAAAGCTGTTTGAGTGAAAATAGAAATATGTGGCAACTATGAATTGCGCACGGCTTTCCTCATTGTCAGTTACCTCATGGACCGTGTCGTATTCGTTTCAATGCATTTGAATTTTTTTCTTTTGTGCTTTTTGTGTGTGTGTGTGTGTGTGTGTGTGTGTGTGTGTGTGTGTGTTTTTCCCCCTTTTTTACTCGACCTTAGATACCCATTTACATTGAAGTACATTTATAAAGATCCTGATTTTACTGCCTGCAAAAATGTCAAACAACTGCTAAAATTATGCATTGACTTAGATTTAGAAAAAGCTTTTAGCAAATCTGCAAAACTGTTTAGATTGATTTTAACTATAATAGTGAGCAGTGCATCCACAGAGAAGTTTTTCAACATTAAATCGAATTAAGACGTAACTAAGGAACAGAACTGGTCAGGAAAGACTAGTATGTTTAGCAAGAATTGCAATAGAGAAAGAAATTGTGGTTTCCCTGGAAAGGCAAAAAATTCTAAATGACAAGGTCATCGAAGAATTTGCATTGAAACCGAGGAGGTTGGAGTTTATGTATAAATGACTCATGGTAAATTAAATATGATGAAGACATTCTCTAAGGACATAATAAAATACAAGTAAGTTATTATAATTATTAAACAATTTATTGATTTAGTAGGCTTTAAGCAATTTTTGAAAACAAAAGCAAAATTATTTAAAAAACAAAATTTACATATTCATTAATATGAATTCTATCGAAGTCATATCAAGCCCATAATGCTTGTGCCTAACCTATGTGAAAAGTCTGGCGTCGCCCCTGATTAAGATCTTGGTTAATAGATTAGTCGCAACATTCACATAATGGGGCTTGTCATATGTAATGCTCAAACTCTTCCCTCTATGGTTGGGAATGTGTGTAATGCGCAGCAGGCGCGCCTGCGTATCCCCAACAAATTGATGCTCTACGATATTGCTGTAAATATACCACATGTCTGGGGATGGATAGCCTTCACCCAGTTTCTCCAATTTCAACTGATACATTAAGCTGGACAAGTCATGTTGTGCCTCGTGAAAGGTGTCTCTTTGGAGGGCTACAACATATCGACCCTCGGCCAAAATTGTGAACAGCTCTTTGTCTTTAATATTTCTACTAATCGTTGATTTTAACTTCAACGTGTTTGCAGGCGTGTCTATCTTTAAGACTTCAAAAAGTAAATCGGCTATTAGGTACGACTTTTCAACAGAGCTGGGCACTTGCGGTTTTTTTTGCGGTACTGCGGTACTGCGGTACTACCGCACTACCAAACCGGTACCACATAACGCAGTACCGCAAAGGATCGCTGAAAGTACAGCAGTACCGCTACCGCATTTTTTGCGGTACTGCGTTATGCGGTACCGGTTTGGTAGTGCGGTAGTACCGCAGTACCGCAGTACCGCAAAAAAAACCGCAAGTGCCCAGCTTTGCGTTTTCAAGACTCTTGTTTAAGCCCCTCACAATGTCCGAGGCTGTCATAATGACCGAGTCCTAGTGATACTTTTGTATTATAGTACTGTACCCCACCGAACAGGACTGATCGCATAGTATCATCTAAGGTTATACCTAATTTTTCACACTCGTCGAATCTTCTAAGAATCAGAAATATGTCCTGTTCATTCTCAAGAGTGAAAAATTTGGTGGCTAACTGGAATTCACAAACACCAACTTCATACAAATCACGTTCCAATTCAATGTGCCCATGGAGTTCTGTTACAAAGTTGGCCAGACTGTTAAGATGTACAGACAGAGAAGAAGAGGATGGGGGTGTGACATCGAAGTGGTTAGGCGCAATGTTGCATACTATTTAAGCTTCATTATTGCAGCAGCTTTTATATAGGTGTTGAAGCTTTCTGGGTACACTAGCCATTTTACCAGGTACGTTTTTTTCTTTCCTGAAACTTGGCTACCCAAATTTTTTTCAATTTTAAACATTTTTTCCTACATTAAATGTGACTTTCTGCAACTCCTCGCGGTAAAAGCCTCCTGCGATTTCTTCCCCATTCAACTCTTCAACGTAATACATCATTATCTCGCCTTTAGGTCTCATTGCACTAACTTTAAAAATCTCACGTGTCCATCCCTGCTCAGATCCCTTCGCGAATTTATTTCCCGAACGCGATAGCCTTACATAATCATTGATTTTGACACGTGTAGAGTGTGGCTGCGGTGTTCCATCTCTTCTCACATCAGGCTTTGGGCGCGTACCTTTTTCTAAAACTTCGTTAGGTGTTGTGCCAATCGTGCAATGGTGTGAACGGTTGGATGACGAGGCCAATGATCCCAGAATGTTTATATATCTGTATGTGTTTTTATGTGTAAAATAGCGATGCATGCGTTCCTATATGGTACGTTGAATTCTTTCAGCTAAAGAGGCCTTATGTATAAAATTGCTAATGTAGTAACTGATATTAAACTCTGCCAGCATGTTCAGAAAAGCGCGGCCTATAAATTCTTTCCCCATATCCGTAGTAAAATAGCCTAGAACCCTGTTTTCTTTCAACACCAGCGTTTTGGTAGCTTTAGCAACTGTTTCAGGCGATTTATTTTTCAGAGGAATTAGCCACAGATATCTAGAGAATACATCTATTATGAATAGGATGTAGCGGTAGCCATCATTATACACTGAATATCTTTGCATGTCTGTTAGATCCGCTTGCCAAATAGAGCCAGTCGAGGCCGCTGTTGCCTTGACTGTTTTAAACCTTTTTCTCACCAGCTTATGAAGTGTATAAGCATCCTGCTCCCACTAAAACCTCTCAACGTCCTTTTTCCCTACTCCATCATTGTAAACACCTCTGTACACTCTATTAACAGCGCCATAGGAGGCTGGGTTAGAAATGTCATAAGAGCGTTTTCTTAATATGTTAGCCATTTGAGTATTTTAGAGACACGTGGATAAGGTTGACCGTTGTTGTTTGGTCTCTTCTTTCTCCTCTTCAGAGATTCTACTGTTCGGGGTGATGGCGTCCTCAATTGTGGCACATGTGAGACTTGCTCCAAGTCTTTTAACCTATTCAGATTTCCTATCAATGTTTTGGGCACATTTATTTGTTGTAGTCTTGTTTTAATATGCTTCCATCCTGCTGGTGAGGGCCTGTCCCACTTTCTCACCAGATCATGGACAATAAACCCTGTACCCTTGATCCTTCAACAATGACCTCGCCTGTATCGGCCCACTGTATGATGGGATCCTCACTCAAGAGACTTAAGCCTTTATTCCTCAATGTATGTGGGAGACTGCTTTTTAATACATGCTGGATGTGTTGCGTTCCGTTATTCTTTGGTTGGCCATCTCTAACGTCGGCCCCAGTTCCTATGTCGCCATGCTCATCTTTGCTCGCGCTGTGCCTAATACCCACGGGGAGCTCTGTCGGATTCTGATAATCTTCGTACTCATGAAGAAACATCTGCAGAGCCTCTTGGTACAAGATCCTTTTCTCATCATGTGACTTTTCACTCTTTAATAGGTCTATCAATTCGCTTTCCATTCTTTTAAGCCTGCTTTTACGGGGTTCGTGCGGAATCACTACCACTTTCTTCATTATATTAATCGAGTCAGTAAAGGTCCCAAAACTGAAAATAAGATGGGGAGGGACGATCCCCCTCTTTGCATAATAATTCGCTTTTTCTTCCCCACAGTTTGACTTTTACGAGCGAGCGTACGTATTATGTTCTTGTAACGACGTAGGCGAGCCTTCTGAGGGGGGGGGCTTAATTGGCACATTACATTTTATAACATTAAGACAGATTTCACAGATGCATTTTAAAAAGTCCCAGTCGATATTTTTAACAAACATCTGCTGCAATGCCCGGGGCAATCGTTGATAGATTTTTATTAATTCACGGTATTTCTTTAGCCTATTTGTCATTCTGGAATACACACCGCTTCAGGTTCGTTTGGGAATATATTCGTTCTTAGAAGCACCCTAATCGTCTTGCGCGGGTGAAGGTCACAAACTAAATATCCGTAACGCTGACTTGTAGCTTCTTTATAAACTTCGAAAAACTCCTTACATTGATTCGGGAACATTTGATTGGCTAATACCCCAATTTGTGACACATCTCTACGTTCCGCGAATAAGACTAAATATCGTGTATTTAACGACACATTGCGCATGTATCTATTTTTTAAAAATAAATTCTGATTGATGAAGAATACGCTTATGTTAAGATGGTGGGAGAACACTAAAAATGTCTCGGCAAACGTTTTATCCATTTCTAACATGAGATAGTCAATTACAATGACTGTATGCTCATTTCCCTTTAACGAATTAACGTCATATACGCCTTTGTGGAACAAAATATCATCTTGGTACTCGATGAACACTATTGGTACGTCGAATAGCACCATATTACTTTATGCACAAATTTTGAGAACATCTCCCCTTTTTCTTTAATAATTTTAAGCATAAACACAGTTTTACCATATCCTGTCGGGCCAGATATAATACATGTGTATGGGCTTGTGAACCTGAAGTTTTCTACAGATTCCATCTCTAACACGTCACACCCCTAAGTGAAGCATTTACAAAATATAAAAAAATTAATGTGCTGCTCCTGATATTTTGTTTTTCTTCTTCCACAGAACCGGAATGACGACGACGTACAGCACTCCATCATCGACATTACACAAGACCCCGATGACAGTGTAGCTACAGACAATACCCCTGCTGACGAACCCTCACCAGCGACACCTCCACCACGTGGCAGTTCAAAGCGGAGGCACGATGATGAAGAACCTTCCACGTCAGGTATAAAACGTGCCAGAAGTGCACCGGTTGCTAGACCCCCAATAATAGAGCCCCAGCCCTCTACGTCTTACGACACAATCCCCACACTAGCTCCCTCCTCAAATATACCCCCTTATTCCTGTCCAATTCCGGGTGTATCCTCCACACCAGCAGCTTCTCGTGTTGTGGAGGAAGGTATAACATTCGAGTTGGTGCGCACCACTAACCCCACCCCTGCCCTGACTAGAAATCGGTACGTCGTCAGGGTTGACCCTGGAGCCCAGTGTAGTACCGGTGTTCGACTGCGGCGCGTAGTAGCGTAATGTGGAGTTTGCCCTTCAGAACCGCGACGAACGTGAAGTCCAGACGAGGTTGTCTTTTGGGTTCGGGTCAGATGACTGGGATGTAGATGATTTATGGGTAGTAACACCGTTCAGACGCTTGGCAGCTGTAGACATAGAATATAACTTGGGCCGTATAATGCAGGCCTCTCAAAGTAGTACAGCATTCAATATGGACAACTTCACGGTAGATATTGACAGAGTATTCCGGATTGCCGGCCATAGTGCCACACCTTATACTCTTAATTTCAATTCTCCAGTTATTTACAGAAAGCATTTAAACGTCGATCGTGGTTGCGGCTTTATAGCAATAGTCTTAGCTCATATGTTCACTGTGCTAAATACAATCGCGTATAATATCTGGCTGCCTACGGTTGTGCAGCGTGCCCGTGAACTGGCTTCAGATTGCAAGCTTGAGTTTGAGTGTAATATGGGTCCTGAAGAGCTGAGAAGGGTAGAGCAGGAAATGAATGTTCGTATAGTTCTATTTAGAATGGATGATCGTCGTAGGACTGTGTATGTTTTTAAAAGCTGTGTGCGAGATCGTACAAGGCCCCTACTTTTTTTAGGGTTGTCAGGAACAACGTATCTCCCTATAAGGACTCTCTATGCTAGTTATGATAAAAGTCGAAAATATGGAAGGCATCATGATTTGTGTAAGGGATGTCTCGAGTTTGCGGATGATAGAGTGAAACATTGTAAGGAATGTCACATGGTATGTAAGCAGTGTAAAAGCTCCAAATGTGAAAGTCGTCTAGTTGAAGCCGAGAAGAGGGAATGTAATGTGTGTAGACGTAATTTTTTCAATAATAAATGCTCTGAGCTCCATAACTCAATTGGCACTTGCAGGAAGATGAGAATCTCTGAATGTGGCATGTTTCATATGTTGGGTAATTGAGGTAAGTTTGAGCATAAATGCGATGAAATTCACTATTCTACATGTCACGAAAAATATAAGGCAGATGGAGTGAAACTGTATGTTATATGAAAAATGCTAAGCCTAAAAATAAACCATGTATAACCGTGTACTACGATATAGAAACTTACACAAATCCCGAAATCAAAGAGGTTACCCCACATCAACTCGTAAGCCAGACTATCTGCGATGAGTGCATGGAGGGTGAGTGTGATGAGTGTCACAAATGTGGTAAACGGACAAACGTTTTTAAAACGGTCGCACACGACAGTCCTGTGAAACTCTTTGTATCCTAAGTTAGCGGACAGGTTCAAAACAATGACTCTGTACATTCTTGCTCATAACGGGGCAAAATTTGACAGTTTCTTTATAAGGAATTGCTTGAACACGAGTCATCGGAGATATTTACAGGCGACCCCTTGAAAAGGGGAAACAAACTTATACAAATGCAGATAAGCGGTAATGTTCAGTTTAAAGATACTTTATTATTCACACCTTGCAAATTAGCCAAGCTACCCAATGTGATGTGTGTAGCTTAAGTTTCAAAAGGGTATTTCCCTAACACTTTCCTCACAAGAGACACTTTAAATTACGTAAGAATACCTCCCCCCAAACATTACTTTAACTACACCAACGTGAGTGATAGTGAGCGTGAAGATTTTGATCGCTACTACAACAGTTTTAATGAAGCTAGTCCTTACAATATAGCTGATGAATGTGAACGTTATTGCGTGAATGATATACGCGTGCTTAGAATATGTTTCCAGGCCTTTAGAAGGATGTACATAGACCGTTTCAACTGCGATCCGTTGCAAGTCGCAACCACAATCGCCTCATTTTTTTACGGTGTTCAAAAATAGCCTCATGCCTAAAGACACCTTAGCCGTCATTCACAGAAACAACCCTCGCAGTTATGGGCACAAGGCCATTTACTGGCTCATACACATACAACAGCAGACAGGTGTATACATAAAGCATGCCCGCAAATCGGGGGAAGTACCCATTAAGGTTAATGGTCGTGTTTTTTGGGTTGATGGTCAAGCGAAGACCGTGCCAATAGTGAGAAGACTGTGTACTCCTTTAACAGTTGCTGGTGACATGGATGCCCTCGTCCTGAGTGTGGAATCGTAGGAGATATCCATGGTAGATCTCCTGCCGACAATCTTGCATCAACCCGCACCCGCGATCAACTTTTAGGCTCCCAGTTCACTCACAAGATCTTTTGATGCACGGATGGAAACAGATGTACAGTACCGTGAAGAAATAAACACGATCAAGCGTTCAATGATGTTGGATCCTCTCAAATGCGGTGATAGCTTGTTCGGAAGGCGTACAAACCCATTCAAGCTATACTTTCCACCTACGGAGGGCGTGAAACTCCATTACTACGACTTCTGTTCTTCATATCCCGACGAGATGAAGAACAGTCCGTACCCCGTAGGTGCACCTGAAAAACTGGTGGGACCTGACCTGCTTCCCATCGAGGTGCTCTCCACAAATTTGAATGGGTCCTATTTCGGTTTTTCTTTCTTAGATGTGCTTCCCCCTCGCGATTTATAGATGCCGATCTTACCCGTCGTTATAGATCACAAACTCATGTTTCCCCTGTGCGTGAATTGCGCAGAGGTGAACAATGGGGATTGTAATCATACAACCAACCAGCGTAAGACCAGAGGTGTATATACAAGCCCTGAGCTAAACCAAGCCGTTCGCCATGGCTACAGAATATTGAAGATACATGAGGTGTGGAGGTTTCAGAATCTACCCAACCTTTTCACGCCGTATGTAAATACTTTTTTGAAGGATAAAGTAGAATCATCAGGCTACCCGCGAGGAACTGATACCGAAGATGAAAAATCGGCTTATATTCAGCGTTACCGTGACCGTGAAGGTATACAGCTTGACCGTTCCCAAATTGTAAAGAACCCATGCAAGCGCTTTAGTGCAAAGTTGTGTCTAAACAGTCTCTGGGGAAAATTTGCACGGAATACTGGCAAAGGAAACGTTCATTTGGCACAAACTTATAGTGAAGTCTGGGATTATGCCAACACTCCCGATAAAGAGGAGATGGAGATCGTGAATGTAGGTTATACTTACATAATAAAGTACATCATCGAACTGGCCTCAGACACGTCACGGGTTACAAACATACCTGTTGCCAGCTTCACAATGGCATACGCACGCATGAAGCTTTGGGGACTACTGCATTTTCTTGGGCGGAGGGTGCTGTACGCTTACACAGATAGCGTAATATTCACAGAGAGGGAGGGTGAATACAGGCCGCCTATTGGGGAATTCCTCGGAGGGTCGACTGACGAGATCAAGGATGAGTATGGTGATGGTACATACGCTGACTCCTTTGTATCAACAGGACCAAAAACTTATGAGGTACGGGTGAGGGTGGGGGAGGATATGAAATATATCGTGAAGGCTAAGGGTATCACGCTCAACCAGGCGAACCGACGAGTCATTAAATTTGACTCGTTGAAGGATCTAGTGTGCTTGGAAGATGAGGGCGACCAGCCACCCCAACTGACTGTGAGGACCCACAATTTTCAGGCGCAGAAACTGGGGGTCGTGAAGGAACTTAGGGGTACGAAGGTATGCCGTAACACCTATAGGAAACGTTACCAGGTGCCTGGTACCTATGATACCGTACCCTTTGGATACCTTAATCCTTGATTGTTTTATATATATATATATATATGTTTGTGTGTCTATTATTAACGATATGTTTATTTATTACGTATATTTGTTTCAATTGGGGTTTCATTTTCTCCTTTGTGTTTGTGTGTGTGTGTGTGTACAGTCCAAAGCTCCGCCCACTGTAAGCTCAATCAAAGAGTCACCTGACTCCTGCTACTACCTGGGCACATCTCTACCCCAGCGTGCTCAGTTAAACTCTGCAAGTCCTGGAGCTCAGACGTATATTTTCTCACGTAGACGAAAAATAGCGATGGCTACTTTTGATATTGCGTGTTCAACGTTTATGAAGTGGTGTTCGGTAAAGTCGGAAGATGTGGTGAATACTGATAGACGGCCTAGCCCCCCACCCCGCTCCTTTGAGACTTAAGGCTACATTGAATCGCGCGAAGCTTGAGGAACAAGATGTTCAAATACTCCATGGATATTCTGGCGAGAGCATTGCCGGATTTCGCGGCACAAACGATGTAATGGACTACGTTGAAGGGCTAAACTGTATAAAAGTGTACATATACCGTGAGGTGAAAGAAACAACGCGTGCAGAAGAAAAGCAACGGGTATGGGTAATGAGTCTTGTTGATGAGTGGTGTGACAGGCTGTATTATGTTATGCTGCATCATACCGAGTACGCGTACTCTGCCGCGTACTCTGCGGCTGAGAATGTAAACCTTGTCATCATGGACAAGCTAAAGTATTTTTACAACTACATTTATATATATCATGACGAGGTTCGCAGTGAGGTTGTGGCTAAAGGCCTGTGTTTTTAATAGAGGTTAGAGACGAGTATTGATTGTTAAACAAAAAGATAAATACGGTCACATGTTTCTCTCAAATAGTGCACCGGATTGTTAATGTGTGGAGAAAATGAACGTCTAGTGCGCATTCTGATAAAACATTAAAACTGAAATTACCCCATGTGTCGAAAAATTGCCCGGTATAATGGGTACAAGTACTCGCATGATTCATGCTAGAACAAACCCGTACACGATTCAACAGCTTATGGCGTGACTTACCCCCCCCCCCCCGTCGAGCCGATCCGCCCACCCGTCGTGACTCATAGTCATCTCAGAGCTTGAACCGACTGGACGTGCACTCCTCGAATACGATGGAACTTCCTTTGAGAAGTATTCTCAATGCCGTGTACGATGTGTCCGTGACGAAGTCATTGCGCGTGTTCAAGCGTGAAACCGGTGCCATTAACTATGTACTTGAAACTACTTGCAGACAAGCAAACTCTGGTAACGTAATGTTATTTATTTAAGTGTTGAGGAGATGAATAGAGTCTTCGTGATAGTTGAGAACTGGGGTGATGACCGTTATAAAATAGCTGCAGGTATAGGTACAAGAAGAGAACAGATTAGTGATGTCCCCTCATATACCATTGTTTGTACGTTGTGTATCAATAACGATCAGCCATGCATTGATATACGACTGATGTGGAAGAATGCATCTGACAATAACGTTCTTGTCCCCACGCGAAACCGGTTCATCCTCGACAGAATGTTTGAAATCGTCGGATTCCGCAAGCTGAAGCCTATATCAGACGCGCGTGTTACGGATAAGAGTTATTTTGACACGAAAATAAAAACCCACTCTAATAGACAGAGTTTATTTCCACAACAGTTTCGACGCCCACTGGCATCCTCCTCGTTTTTCTGTATCCACCCGAGGAGGATGCCAGTGGGCGTCGAAACTGTTGTGGAAATAAATTCTGTCTATTAGAGTGGGTTTTTATTTTCATAGTTTGACCTTCAAGTAGAAAAAAAAGTGAAGTTTTTTGCATTTATTTTGACACGGTTCTTGAATATGCATACACCGCTCTGCTCGACGGGTTTATCGAATGCAGAAATGAACAAGGCGAGAATGGTATCGAGCTGGATGCTTATTTAAAAGGTTTAGACTCTTCGAAATATCATGAACTTTGGTACAAAGCACTTGAGAGGTACAGGGCAGAGCTCGCCTACACTGTTCACCCTGGAGAATTATACCTCTATATAATGAGCAGCTGTCGTTACGACTTAAAAGATTATTTCAATTGCCGCTATGCGTTGTGAAGAAGAGTTCATGATTGAAAAGCTCGGATCGGTAAGGAAAAACCCTCGATTGGCAAGGATTGTTTATAAACTTGAATTTAAGAATGATGTTGTGGCTAACGATGACCTCTTTGTGCGCACTTTTGACTGTATTCTGTCCGTGTTTAAAGACAATTTGCCAACCACTTGTAAGGTGGGCATAAAAATAGTATTGAACGATATGAAGGCCCTTTACACCGAGTATAGGAATACCACGAAATTCGTCGTTAATTCGTTCCGAAATAACACGACAAAATACGAAACAACGAAATTCGAGGTAGATTGTAACATGTTTCAATGAGAAAACATTTTACTGTATTATGTTATTAAACAGATTAATTAATCAAATTCTACTCGTTTTTCGGCAAAATGTAATAATATATTGCGTTGGTAAATAATTGAATTTCGTCAATTTCGTCGTTTTTTCACATTTTTTCAAAAAACGACGAATCTGCGAATATGGACGACGGATTGGGACGAATCTGCAAAACGATGAAATTCGAAACGACGAATTTTGAGGTATTCCTCTATTGGCACCCGCACACCTTGAGTGGAGAAATAATGCTTAATCGTATTTATTGTATAGTAAAAAGCAACAATGATGTAACTATAGACTCGATCACGTGCGAGTTTAGCATTTTAGTTAAGCGTGGTAGAACATAAGGTGTATGTATTTTATATAAGTTTTGCTGATTATATATATATAATATATATATTAATGAGTATATAGTTTTATCCTGTAGACTACTATTACTATTTTTTATATGTTTTGGTGTTTATATATATGTAAGGGCATATTTGCTCGTACATATATTAAATGGTTGTATAATTTTATCCTGAACTAATATTATTATTTAAGAATGTATATATATCCTTCGCTTAATGTGTGTAGTTTTGCTGTATATTATTTTTGAATGTATATCTAATTCCTATATATTTCATGAATTATTTCCCTTAAATCGTCTAAATGAACAGAATATAATGTGGTTTTATTTCTTTCTTTTGGTTGTATATAATGTTAAGGAATAACTGGGGTGATGGGAATATATCAGGTGGTAACATAAATTCTGCTCCATTAGAAAACGGACGAAAAATAACACTGGGTAACAAAATTTGAAAGATTTTCTGTTTATTGTGATTTTTCTGTCGTTTCTTAATGATTTCGGGCGCTGATTCCAAAAATGATATTGGTTTTGCTCTATCATCAACCGTTTCAAAAATATAGGTTATCACACTTTTCATATGGCAAAGTATATAAAGAAGGCTAACATAAATATTTTCTGAAAATAAAAACACTATTGGAAATTAATGTTTATTGAGCCAAAATTGTTTGACATACCCAAAATGGTGCAAAGGATATAATATATATCATGAGGAGAACCGATAAGAGAATAAGAAGCCTCGTTATGCAGTGTGCGTTCCTTAAAAATGCACTGAAGAACGCGACTTCCGCGTATGAACATTCTTATCCTTTCTGATCAGCGACCATACGTAGTCTCCCATCATGGAAGCATCCCAATGGCCCTGGTACCTTTTCTCCATCGTTTGAATATCTTGATAGAATCTTTCGCCATGTTCTTCACTCACATCGCCCAGGTTATCACGAAAAAAGTCTAGATGTGAATGCAGATAGTGTAATTTTAAAGACATACGGCACCCCATTTTGCCATAGCACTTAATCAAGTTTGACACTAACTCCTTATAGTTTGGTGCTTTATGGTTGCTTAAAAACTCGCGAACCACATCACGGAAAGTACACCAAGCCTCTTTTTCGATCGGAGTCATCTTGGCTTCAAGGTTCTTTGAATTCAACAGCGCCTTGACTTGTGGTCCTACAAAGATGCCAGCCTTGACTTTGGCCTCAGAGAGTTTAGGGAACATGACCCGAATCTGTTGGAAAACTTCCCCTCCAAAATCTAACGCAGTTACAAACTGCTTAATTAGACCCAACTTAATATGGAGAGGTGGTAGCAGAACTATGTCAGGCTTCACAAGAGGTTCCCTGAGTATATTGTACTTTCCTGGTTGCAGTCCTTCACGTGGAGTCCACTGAACTGTTTTTTGTGCTCAGTTGAAGCCCTGCTATCCCACAGGCAAAGAAAACATGGATATTTAGTAAACCCTCCTTGTAAACCTAACAGGAAACCAATCATTTTGAAATCACCACACACGTCCCAGTTATATTGTTCATACTTGATTTGAGTGAGCAGTTGTTTGACATTTTCATAGTCCTCTTTCATTTGAACAGAATGTGCAACTGGTATAGATGGATATTTGTTCCCATTGTGAAGTAGAACAGCTTTTAAGCTCCGAGTTGAACTGTCAATAAACAGGCGCCACTCTGAGGGTATATGTGTTAACCCAATAGCTGTGAATAGACCATTAACCTCGCTGCAATAACAGAGAGAGCCATTGACATCGTAGAACCTTGCAAACTCTTCATGCCGCTTTCGGTATACAGTGCTCTTGCAGTCTTCTCCAAGCAAATTCCACTCTTTGAGTCTGGAGGTCAGAAGCTCAGACCCTGATTTCGTCAGACCCAAATCTCTAATTAAGTCGTCCAATTCCCTCTGATTTGGAAAATGAGGGTTTGTACTGAAAGTTACTGTATATTCTTCATCATGACTGTCCTCACCAGCCAACATCTCAGATGAGCTAGCTGCATCCTCATTTTCAACCTGCAAAGCAAAGAATCAAAATATAGGCATAGCTATATATGTAGAAGAGCATCAGCACTAAGAAAAATCGACACATAATGACCCACAGTCTGTAAATACAGAAGGCAAAGTAATGGATAGATAACTGTTCTAGTGGACGTGGTATTGGAAGACCTTCGCCATGTGATACAGGAGCTATGGACGACGCTATGCTTGGATACTGAAGAGTCTGCCTTCCTTTAACTTTCCTGTACTTAGAAACATCTACCATGCAGTAGTAGCAATCGTCGTGGTGGCTCTTTGGTTCTCCCCATATTCTGGGTACCGCAAAGGGCATTGCCTTGCGTACTCCCTGCAGCCACCATATGCATACCAAAATAGAGCTGATACGCGATCCAGAACTTGGTGCCTTTCACAATCTTGTGCGATACTTGCTTGGGGCCTATGTAATACCCACAAACGTAGCAGAATATATCCGGCGAGTGTTTACAAGCTCTAGTTGCCATTCTCTTTACCAAACTGTACTACATTAATCATAACCTGCAGATATAGAGAGGAGTTATTAAATCTGCAACAGATTACAGATTCCAGAAAAAAGATGTATTCACAATAAAAAAGGATCGATAACACTCAAATCGTCAGCACAGAGAAGCACAGAAACACAGTACCTCAATGCTGGTAACCATCAGACAAACAACCTGCTTTCTTTGTGTGCTCACACTTACTGACTTCTCAGACTCTGCGCTCTTCTTTATATAGCACAGTGGAAGTTTCGGGCAATTTCTAGAGCAAGAAACTATCAACGAACATCCGGATTGTTCTCAACAATTCCTGATTATTCTGATATTGCTGCGCCCATAATAACATTATACTGGTAAAACATGAAAAATGGATTATCTCTGAAACCATTGGTGATACACACAAACCAATGCCAGATTTGGACTCAGCGCCCACAAATGCATATAAAAACGTAAAAAATTCTATATAAACAGAATCAGTGTTACACAGTGTTATTGCCATTATTTGTTTTGTTTCGTGAAATAGTATGTGCGCTCTGGTCAGTATTTTATATAAACGCTTTCTTGTTCTTTCTGTTGCCCTGATAGTAACTGTATAACTATATGAATAATTGTTTCGAATGTAAAGCGACCTTGATGAGAAATCGCTTGAGTAGATTGTGAACTTGAAATGTGTGGTAATCAGTGTTCAGAAAATTATTCGTTATTTTTGACGTAACAGATTCGTTACAGGTTGTAAATTGATTATTAGGGTGAAATGTTATTTTATGCAAATGTTGTGAAAATTATAAAAGTTTTTTTTAGATTTTTATAAAATGATACAAAATATCTAATGTGTGGAATTTGTCATTGAAATGATTTCTTGTCTATTCTAACTTTGAATTTATTAAAGAAAAAACTGCAAAATAAATAAATTTGTTAAATAAATAAATAAATTTGTTAAAAGATATTAATAAGTTTTCCGAGTGTAAAACTTATTTTCAAGGGGGTGATGCGAGTGTAGTAATGTTTAATTAAGAATTAAGTGTTTGTTTATAAGAATTTAATAATGTTCAATTAAGTAAATTAATAATCGTTTGTGAAATTAAAAATATAAAAATACAAACTGGCAACACTAAGAATCTGCCCAAGCAGAGGCTGGGCAGAAATGCCTTCAGTTATCGGAGGGCCTTTGTCCTAATAAGGTGTTTTTTTGGTATTAAGATGTTTTTGTAAATTTAGAATATTCTTCGGTGTTTCTCTCCGGCTAAAATTTCCCCCTCGCATTACCCCGTTTGTCTACAGTGTTTCGGTATAAATAAAAAGTCAATAAAGTGTTAATTAAGTGTATAATTATCCCGGTCTCTTTGCGTGGTTCAAATTACAATGACACCTCGTCTCGGTCACGTGCTACCCGTTTTATAAAGTACAGCGTAAATGAGTGTAAAAAGAGAATGTTAAAAGATAAAGAGAAATTGAATTGAGTAACGTAACTAATAAAACCTGTAAAAGAGGTTTGTAAAATGGTGTTCACTACAATATATACAGTATATATATATGTATATATACACCTGCCATTTACGCCCTCTTAGCCGACTGACGAATTTCTAAGCCAACTGTCAAGAATATCTAAATAGCGCAAGCTGGCATCTGAAAAGTTAATTAATATATATACATACACCTCCCTTCTATGTCTTCTAAGTCAATTGGCGGAATAAGCCAACTGGCGGATTAATCCAACTGGCGGATTATGCCAACTGGCGGATTTCTAAGCCAACTGTCAAGAATATATGAATAGCGCAATCTAGCATCTGAAAAGTTAATTAATATATACATATACACCTGCCTTCTTGGTCTTCTAAGTCAACTGGCGGATTAAGCCAACTGGCTTCTACGTCAACTGGCGGATTTCGAGTTCTAAGTCAAGTATTGCTGCTTGAGTTGTCATTAACCTTCTGCATCTGGAAGAAGCTGGATGGTCTCTTCCTCTCTCCTCCTCCTCCTCTCCCTCTCTCTCTCTTAGGTTAGGTATGCCCCTTTTGGGGGTGAGGCCGTACCCCCTTCTCCCCCAAAGAGGTTAGGTAAACTCCCCAGCTTGCTGGGGGAGTTACAGCCCCTTTGGGAGGGGTTGGCACTGGCACTCATTGCAACATTGCAATTGCTCTGCGAAAGTAAATAACAAACCCTTGTGGTTTACTTCTAGAGTAGGTGATATTATAAAGAGTAGAGATAGGGCTTATAGGCTACATAAGTGCGATAAAGACAATTTGTGGTAACGAAACAACTATATATCTTTAAGGCGTGAAGCGAAGAGCGTAATAAAAAAGTCCAAGCGAGATTTTGAAATTTCAATAGCTCGTGACGGCAAAGAAAACCCCAAGCGATTTTTCAATACGTTTTGAACAGGAAACTAGTAAAGAGCGTGTTGGGACCGTTGAGAAATTCTGACGGTGAGCTAGTTTCCGAGAACAAGCAAATGGCTACTCTGCTAAACGAATTTTTTACGTCAGTTTTCACAATGGAAGATGTAATGAATATCCCTACGGTCATAGGCATACTGTAATACCTTTCGATGATGGTAATACTTTAGATAATATTGTGGTGAGTGAAAGGGAGTTTCTGCACTATATTTGCAAAGTGAAAATGCTTAAATCACCGGGGCTGGATTCCGTATGTCCCATACAACTAAAAGAATTAAAGGAAGGCATTGTTGTTCCGCGAACAAAGATTTTTAATGGGTCTATTTCTGAGGGGTGCGTATCAGCTAATTTCAAGATTGCAAATGTAACGCCTATTTTTAAGAAAGGCAATAAAAGTGTGACCGGAAATTATAGGCCAATCAGTTTAACGTCTGTTGTAGGTAATCGACTGGAATCGATAATTAGGGATCGTATAGTCGAACACTTAGAATTACATAACTTCATTAGAAATACGCAGCACGGTTTTAAGCGAAACAAATCTTGCTTAACTAATCTTTTAGAATTTGTCCAAAGCGTGGTTGAAGTTTACAATAGTCATTGGGCGGTAGATATAGTGTATTTAGATTTTTAAAAAGCGTTTGACACCGTACCGCACAAAAGACTCGTTGAAAAAACTAAGGCTCATGGAATTAGGGGTGTAGTAATAAATTGGATAGAAGAGTGGTTGCGAAGTAGAAAACACGGGGTGGTCGTTCATGGAGCGGAGTCTTCTTGGGCTAATGTAGCGAGCGGCGTTCCTCAGGGTTCTGTATTGAGCCCCTTGCTTTTTCTTATATATAGGGTGTTTCATAACATGTGGGACGCACTTTCAGGATGGATTCAGGACCTGAAAACAATAAAAAAAGCTTATATAAACATGTGCCAGAAATCGCTTTGTTTTCGAGTTACAGCCCGTTATGTGTTCCAGCAAGTATCGCCTTACCATTAAAGGAAGTGCTCATAAAGACCACCTTGCGCTTGAATACACGCCTGAACACGCCTCGTCATAGATTGCCTGACGCATTCAAACATTCCAGTGTTGCTCGGATTTTCTGGCATCCTTGTTCTACACGTTGGCGAAGCATTCCAACATTGTCAGTGTGTGTCACGTAAAAGATGGATTTCAGATGACCCCACAGGTAAAAATCGAGTGGATTCAGATCCGGGGAGCGAGCAGGCAACGCAATGGGTCCTCCACGGCCTATCCATTTATCAGGGAAATGGTCATCTAAATAGTCTCTGGCTACTCGACTAAAATGAGGTGGAGCGCCGTCATGTATAAACCACGTCGGACACCAAGAGGAACTTCATCTAGTAAATCGCTTAAATCATTCCTTAAAAAATTGGAATAGGATTCTCCTGTTAATCTTCCAAGCAAAACAAAAGGACCGATTAAGTTGTCGGCAATAAGCCCTGCCCATACATTGATACTAAATTGTTGTTGGTGCCTTGACTGGATGATGGCATGCGATTCTCTTCGGCCCAGTGATGAGTGTTGTGAAAACTGATCACGCCATTTCTTGTGAAGGCAGCCTCATCAGAAAACAACACAGAGGATACAAAAAGAGGATCCCGAGCACAATGTTGAAGGAAGCAAGTACAAAAAGCCTCTCGTGGTGGGAAATCAGCTTCAGTAAGGCCTTGTGCTCTCTGAATGTGATATGGGTAAAGCTGTTGTTCCCGCAAAATTCTCCACACAGTTATGTATCTTACACCCTCTGCTGTTGCTATCCTTCGGGTGCTGACACCAGGATGTTCCTCCACGCGATTCAGGATCCGCTCCTCCAACTCAACAGTTCTGGCGCTGATTGGTCTACCACCATCTGAAATTCGCTTGTTGAATAATCATGTATCACCAAGACGCTCGTCTATTCTCTGAAAGGTCTTCTTATCTTGCAGACGGCGATTCGGAAACTTTTACGCATACAGATGTCTTGCTGCGGCCGCATTACACTCGGCAGGTCCATACATGAGATGCATGTCTGCCATTTCTCTGTTTGAGTAAGCCTGCATTCTCACTTCAAATGCACACTATCACTGAATAGCACAAAAACTTTTAAGTTTTTTTTTCACTGGACTGCAGTTATTCACGGTAAGAAGTTACGAATGCGAACAGTGAAACACCGCGCTGCACCTCTGACTGACTGATGGCTCTACACTCAACGATATTGAAACATGTCATAGAGTGTACGAAATATTACACTCGGCAAAGCCATACATGAAATAAGTCTCTTACACATTCACAAACATTGTTGGCAAGCAGTGTTTGTAAACAGTTTACGGAAAGAATTGCTGGAACACAAAACGGACTGTAACTCTGAAACAAAGTGATTTCGGGCATATTTTTATATAAGCTTTTTTCATTGTTTTCAGGTCCTGAATCCATCCTGAAAGTACGTCCCACATGTTATGAAACACCCTGTATATTAACGATTTAGATGTCAGCCTAGTCAGTACAGTTTCAAAGTTTGCGGATGACTGGAAGTTGGGTGGTAGGGCGATAAATGACGAAGATAGAGGTAAAATCCAGAAAGAACTGAGTAAAATCGTAGATTAGTCGGTCAAATGGCAAAGGAGATTTAACGTCGATAAGTGCAAAATTTTACATATAGGTTCGTGTAATGGTAATTTTGCGTATAGTATGTCAGAGAAGGAGTTGGCAAGCGTAGATCAGGAAAAGGATTTAGGAGTTATAGTCACAGGTGATTTGAAAGTAGCGAAACAAAGTACAGAAGCGGTCAATAAGGCGAACAAAGTGCTAAGTTTTATAGCCAGGAATTTTGAGTACAAATCGCGCGATATTATTGTTCCTCTTTATAAATCATTAGTTACATTCCATTTGGAGTACGCGATCCAATTTTGGAATCCGGATATGCGCAAGGATATAGCCAAAATCGAACGAGTTTAAAGACGAGCAACTAAGATGATTCCGTCGCTTTGGTAAAAATCGTACGAGGATACGCTTAAGGAGTTAAAACTAACTACACTCGAGACAAAGAGGCTAAGGGGTGATCTAATCCAGGTTTTCAAAATTATGAATGGGTTCGATAACGTAAATAGAGAGAGCTTTTTCGAAATAGTACGATATAATAGAACTAGAAATAACGGGTGTAAGCTGACTAGTGGAAGGTTCGAGACAGCAGTTGCCAAAAACGTTTTTACGCATAGAATAGTAAATAGCTGGAATAGTTTGCCGGTAGAAGTAATTAGTAGCACGTCTATAAAAATGTTTAAAAATCGATTAGATGCATATGTTAGTAGATTGGGTATAGTTTAGGTAGTAAAATTAAGGGTTTTTTGGTTCGGAACCGACGTAAAATTGTAGGTCCCCTCCGCCACCACGGAGGACATGTGCAATACACAATTACAAACGCGGTTAGGTTGACGAGCCATGAGTGGATCCTAGTCTTTTTTGGTTTGAAACATTATAACATTATGACATATATACTGTATATCAGTGATGTAGGTCTCGAGATCGGTCTCGGTCTCGAGACCGATCTCGACACCCAATTTGCAGATCTCGATCTCGATCTCGGTCTCCGCTATTTAGATCTCGGTCTCGACAGACGCGGTCTCGGTTTTTCTTCCCGAGACCTTTCGAGACCTCTCGAAACCGTAATGAAAAATACATGTTATTGGCATACTCATGATGGTGGCTTGGTTGAACAGACACAATTCAGAATGTTTATGAAAGTTTGTAAAAGTAAGGGACTCTAGGTATTCACTAATCAGTCACCCTGTTTTGAGTGGATGTTGAATTAATGTCATATATATATATATATATTATTATTTAGACCTTATGCTAATTACCATGCCTCTGTTTATAGTACCGATATGTCAATTTATTTTTCATAGAAATGGTGTTCGAAAAATGCTATAAAGGAAACTCAAGCACGGAGAATGAGCAGATACAGAGAGACAGCGCTCATTCTCACAGCAGCGATGACGAAATAAAACAGAGTCAAACCAAAGTTCCGAGACTAATGGCAAAATATCAAAGCTATCGGTCCAAGCAGAAGAACGTTGAAACTGGGAAGATTTTGAACCGCAGGGAACAGTTGCGGCGGTACCTCTTAGAGATCGATGAATCTCATATTTTAGACAACTGCTTCCCAATAAAGTTTTGGCACCAGAAAAGGGATAAATTCCCATCACTAGCCAATATTGCCATGACTGTTTTAACAGTGCCTGCCTATAGTGCTCCAATTGAGCGTGTATTTAGCCATGGAGGCATAATAATGAGGCCCCACAGAAGTCGAACTTCAGCAGATCTTCTGAGCATGTTGATGTTCCTTAAGTGTAATGAGCACCTATCATGCTTTAAATAAATGCACAAGTCAAACTGGGTAGTGGGTACGTTCATTAAACCTTCTGTAACAGATATAAAAGAAGTAAATAAATAAAAAGTACGTGTGTATATATATTCATTTGTTAATTTATAGGCTACACTTTTTGCATTCAACACACTACATTTGAGAAAGTAGTTATTAGTTTATTAATATACTTAACATAGCCTAATTTCCATAGTAGTGTAAAACAAATTGAAAGGGCATGAGCTTGGTCTCGATCTCGATCTCGGTCTCAAATTTTAAGGGTCTCGATCTCGGAAGGTAGATCTCGATCTCGAACCTTTGATCTCGGTCTCGATCTTGGTCTCACAGGATCAGGTCGCGGTCTCGGTCTCAGTCTCGGACTTGGTGGTCTCGACTACATCACTGCTGTATATGCAGTATATATATATATATATATATATATATATATATATATATATACACATTCAACTGCAAAGAACACGCAGTATAAATAACGTAAAGAACGACGCTTGTTTAGGAGATATTCCGCGCAAGACGAGAGAGAGAAAACGGAACAAATGAAAAAATGAGGTAACCACCTGGGAATCGAACCCGGGATCTTCCGATTGCGTCTGACCGGCAATCGGAAGATCCCGGGTTCGATTCCCAGGTGGTTACCTCATTTTTTCATTTGTTCCGTTTTCTCTCTCTCGTCTTGCGCGGAATATCTCCTATACAAGCGTCGTTCTTTACGTTACAACCTTACAACCTTACAAAGGTTCCACGTGATGATTTCTCATTTCGCGAAGGTCAAGCGTGTCGCCCCTCCTCTCGAGTTGGCCTGGTGAAGTAGTGAGTTGGATTCTTGCGCTCTCCACCTCACATAGCCAGGTACGCCCGGCTCATCGGGGATTGTTCTGAGCCAGGCGTCAAGTCTTCTTTTGAAGATTTCCACTGCAACTCCCTTCGTGTTTCTTTGGTCTTTGGGCAGCTGATTAAATAGTTTTGGTCCTCTCACTACAAAACTATTTTCTTTCAGGGTTAAGGATGTTCCCTGTCTCGCCTTCAATTTGGGAATACGACACAGTCTACCGTTTCTACCTTCCACCGTTGTTTGGGGAGTTATGGGATTCAGAGTAAGATTAGGGACTAGTTTCTCCATTATTTTCCAAGTGTAAATAATGGTGTATCTCTCTTCTCCTTTCCAGTGAATATAGGTTTAGTTCTCGTAACCTTTCCCAGTAATTTAGTTCTTTGCACCCATTGATCTTGGCTGTGAAACTTCTTTGAATCCCCTCCAGCTGTCTAATGTCTTCTTTTTTATATGGGGATGTTAGGACCGAGCAGTATTCCAGTTTGGGTATTATCAGGGTTTTCAGTAGGGGGATCATTACATTCCTATCCCTTCGTTTAAAAGATCTCAATATCAGACCCGTTATTCTCTTTGCTCTGTTTACTGCTATCTTATTTTGTGTTTCAAATTTCGCATCATCTGTCATTACAACCCCTAATATATATATATATATATATATATATATATATATATATATATATACACAACATACACATATACAGGGTGTGTATAAAATAATGCAAGTGAAGAGCCAAATCCAATTTCAACTGATTTAAACTAATTTCAAATTGTTTTTTAAATTGTAAAAACATTTTCAACACCTCATAATAAACCTTACTATCGAATATACAGATATTATGAAGTATATGTAATAAATATTACCTGTCCATGCTTACTTGGGTTAATATAATTCAAATCAGATTTGTCTCTTCACTTGCGTTACTTTATACGCACCCAGTATAATAGTATATGCCAAAAAATATTAAAAAAATAAAATAAAAAGCGGTTTAGTAAAGCAAGAAGAAAATGTGTATCAGAACTTAAACAGCAAAAAACTGCCTTCATCTTCCTCGACTAGCCAAAAGCATTTGATATATTTTGGCATGAGAGAACGTGATATTGTACGAGTACATGCATCCACAGTGAGATTGTAGAGTTCATAGTTAGAAAATTAGAGAATTATAAAGACTTAAAATTTAAAATTAAATAAAAAATTTTAAATCATAAAATCTCAAAATTAACGATTGCAGAATTTGAAGAACTATAAGGATTGCGAAATTATAAGGTTATAAGGACTATAAAATTACAAAATTTTAAGACAGCATAAATTTATGAAATGTTTTTAATTATTATTTTTATATATAAGGGTAATGATACATAATGATAGGTCATTTAGTGATAGGTTTACTTAAAATACTGGTTATGCCGAATGACATTTTCAGGAATGTTTACACGGAGTTTTGGTTTGATGGCATTTATGACAATTTCAGTGGAGTTTTTATTTGGGCAGCTTTGAGGAACTCCAAGTCCATCGATAAAGTATAGATTTTTGTGAGGTTCTTCTTTGAGGTCGCTGTTCAACATTTCATTTTCTGGGGCTTGGTTTTGTAGTCCATCTTCTTTCTGTCTTGGATACTCTCTCATTAAGAGCGTTTATACACGGTTTTAGTTATTTGTTTTCTTCTAATTTGTTTATTCTTTCATATTTTTCTGTCAAGCAGTTTACGATAGAAGATAGGTAGGACTCCATAAATAAAGCTAATTGTTCATTTTCACCAGTAAGCGCCTGGCATTTCCACCTTTTATTCGCTTTGAATTCCTCAATCCATTGATGGACGGAGATCTCTCGGGAGGAGGGGGAAGCGCGTTTGATGTGAAGGGAGAATGCAAACCTCTCTCCTGTTTCCTCATGAAGACTCATGGTGACGAGAGAATGCGGGATGCCTGTTGTTGTTTTTGTTGTTGATGTTGATTTTTGTTCCCTTTTCTTACCATTTTTTGTAGTTTATTCACTTCAAATTTAGATATTTGTTGGTAGTTTTTGGAAGTCTTAATGAGAGAATTTAACTCAATTTTTCGATAACGTTCTTGCTTCACAGTATGTTTTTATTTACACATGTAGTTAAAATTTAGTCGTTCGTTCTTATTTCTGCAGGATCACACGTTTGATCGTTTATATGTAGGAAGAGAATGTAGATACAAATCGACCAGGGAAGTACTCGGGGGAGGGGGACGTTAGACAGAAGATACGGAGTGCTGGAAATCCCGTTTCTCCTGTCACTGTCCTCCTTAGCTGATCCTTTTCCGAGTCTCATCTACCCTGTGAGCAGTCCAGCATGCTCTCAAACACACACTTCTCTCCCTATTCCTCACTACATATACATGCATCTTACACACTACATAATCTTTTCAAAATTTAAAAAAAAGTGGCATTAACTTCAAGAGCCTCGGAGTCCCCTGGGGAGGGGACCATAAATGTCCCCACTTTTGACTTTTCCCGCTGCCGATACCTGGAATGTAGACCCAGTTAGTGGGGCTGGATCTGCTACCGCCCATTCGAGGTGTTCTGGGCCTGTCTAATTCACTTTTCATTCATTTCTGCAACATTCGTGGCCTTTTCTCAAATTTTCAACCTGTTGAACACCACCTCTAATCCTCTAAACCCCCCTCTTCTTTTTCCTCACTGAAACTCAAGTGTCTGGGATGACTGACAGCAACACCTTTTCTGTACCCTCTTACTTTATACTCAGTTTCACTCCAAAGGTGGATGTTGCGTATATGTACGAAATGACCTAACTTGTTCTCGTATTCCCGAACTCGAATCTTCCGAATTCTATACCCTCTAGCTACGACTTACATGCCAATCTCAAACTAAATACATCTGCGCTGTTTACCTTTCTCTTAATTCTACTGACCATCCAGAATTGTTTGATACCTCGCTTCGAAAGTGGAATACATTCTCTCCCGCTCTCCTTTTGCTGAAATCTCCATTAGGAGATTTCAATGTTCACCACCACCTTTGGCTTTCCTCCCACTTCACTAACATCCATGGTGAACTAGCTTATAACTTTTATATCCTAAATGACCTAGAGCAGATTGTACAGCACCCTATTCGTATTCCAGATCGCCTTGGAGATCGGCCCAACATTCTTGATTTATTTTTTACCTCTCATCCTTCTTCTTACTCTGTCAAACTTTTTTCTCCGTTGTGCTCCTCCGATCACAATCTTATATCTGTTTCTTGTCCTATGGCTCCAATCTGTCATTTGGATCCTCCCAAGAGGAGGCGCCTTTGGCACTTTGTCGCCGCTGATTGAAAGGCCCTTAGGCGGTACGTCTCTAATTTCCCATAGAATGATTACTGCTTCCGTGACCCGGGTCATGCCTCTCTCGGGCATGGAGGCGTACATTCCATATTTTATTCCTACTACTAATGTAAAAACACCTTGGTATAACTTTACTTGTTCTAATGCTATCCGCAACAGGAAGGAGGCTTTCAGAAGGTAGCGTCGCCATCCATCTCCTGAATCTCACTTAGCTTATATTTCTGCCCGCAATCGCGCAAAATCTGTTCTCCAACTCGCCAAAAATTCCTTCATCCGACAAAAATGTGAAACCTATCCAATTCTAATTCTCGCTCTTTCTAGCATCTAGCTAAGTACCTCTTCAACAACTTCACTTCCTCTTCTTTCTCTCTTCTTTTCCATTCCGAGGGCTCAGTTGCTGCCTCTTCTCCTGACAAAGCCGAAGTCTTCGCTCAAGCTTTCGCTTCCAACTCAACCATGCACAATTCTGGTGCTGTTCCTGCATCTCCTCCTCCATCTGACTTTATTATGTCTGAAATTAGAATCTCTTCCAAAGATGTTCTTTCTGCCCATCTGGGCTCAATTCTAGGAAGACGTACGGTCCTGATGTTCCTCCTGTTGTTCTTAAAAACTATGCTTCAGTGCTGACACCCTGCGAAGAAAACTCTTTAGTCTTTTTCTCTCATCTGGTACTTTTCCTTCCTGCTGGAAGGAAAAGTATGGGTTCCGCAAGGGACGCTCTACTGGCGATCTTCTTGTATATCTCTCTGACACTTGATTATTTTCCTTATCGGGATTTTGGTGAAACTTTTGCTATTGCGATAGACATATCAAAAGCTTTTGATAGAGTCTGGCACAAATCTTTAATTTCCAAACTGCCCTCCTTCGGTTTCTATCTTTCTATCTGTGCCTTCATCTCTAATTTCCTTTCTGGCCGATCTATAGTTGCAGTTGTAGATGGCCACTGTTCTTCTCCTAAAGCTATTAACAGTGGTGTTCTTCAGGGTTCTGTCCTGTCACCCATTCTTTTCCTTTTATTTATTAATGATCTTTTAATTCGCACTGTTCACTCCTATGCCGATGATTCCACTCTTCACTTCTCCACCCACTTCACAAAGCGTCCCTCTCAACAGCCATTCCATGATTTGCGTAGGATGGCTATGGAACACTTGACCTCTGATCATTCTGGTATCTCTGATTGGGGCTCAGTTCCTCCATCTGTCTATTTGTCACAATCTTCCACACAACTGTCCCCTTACCTTCACCAATACACAACTCAACTGGTGAACGCTGGAACAATCTTCCTCAATTCATCTTTCCCACTGTCTATGACCTCCAATATTTCAAACGCAGAGTATCTAGTAGGGTTTCTCCTTATATGAAGCTTTTATCCCGGGAAATCCCGGGAATTCCCGGAAAAATGAAGCCAATTCCAGGGATCCCGGGAAATCCAGGAAATGGGTGTATATTTAAGAGAACGGTAATTTTTTTTATTGTTCAGTGATAAAATACCCTTTTAGAATTGGGATAACCAATTACTTATGCCTAGATGACCACTTTTGCATTGTAATACTTGAATTGAGTTTACCAATCAGTGGTAGCTGTTTATTATTTATTAAACATAATATTTATCATGCTATTCATCTGCAGGGGACAAATAATAGACTAAAATATTTATTCCTTTAATTATAATTAAGTGCATTTGCAAACAAAAAAAGAAAAAGAAAAAGAAACTTCATTCAAAAGAAATAATTTATACCTTTTATCTCAACATATTTTATCTTAAAATATTTAGCCAATACATTAGAAAAAATAATTTCATCCTTTTATCTTAAAATATTTTATCTTAAAATATTTATCTTAAAATATTTAGAGTCAATCAACATTTTTAAAATAGCTTCTTAAAAAACATAAACAAACGATACTTTTATCACTAAGACGAGTTCTCAACTTGGTGATAAATAAACCTGCTGCAGAAAAGGCTCTTCTGATTCAACAGAGGTTGGTGGAATGGTTTTCAGTGCATCAAATAAATTCATGATGTTTGAAGTTCTGTTCCCTATTGTCTCGAATAACTGCAGTTCTTGCTTCAAATGCTTGCTTAAACTCTGAGCAAGATGAGTTGCCTGCGATCGCTAGATAATATACTAAGACTCGGTTCCTTGTATTATACGCAACGCTAGCGACATTCCCTCGGCCAGTTTTTGGCATACGGGCCCACTTTTAGATTGCTCTAAGTTGCTAATGCTAGTAGGTGTTCATTTAAGGAAGCAGAAAAGTAGAATAAAATGTGGTAAATATTATGCAGTTTTCTTTAATTCTACCCAAGAGCCTTCTAATAACAAGAGAAAAAAACAAATAAATCAATAAAAAATAAATTAAGTCATTTTAAAATTCCGGGATTTCCCGGGATATTTGTCCAATTCCCGGGATTTTCAAACCCAATAAAAACAGCCGGGATCCCGGGAAAGAAACCCTAGTATCTAGGCATCTCGAAATCCCTGGACCTTCATTTTGGCTTTCTTCTTCTTCTAGGGGTGCTTTTGCGCGCGTTCCCTTGGCCCCTCCTTCCTGCATAAAAATATATATATATATAACAGTATATACGAGTGTAAATATAAATTTTTATTTTTATTTATCTTTTAAAATTGTTTAATAGTTGCCGCTAAAGTTTATAGTATGGCGTCACACACACACACACACACACACACACACACACACACACACACACATATATATATATATATATATATACAGGGTGAGTCAAAAGTCTCCATACATAGGCAAAATGGTCATGATAAATAAATTATTATTTATTTTTTATTTTTTTGCAGGTGATGTGCTGAGATGCCTCTGTCCCAAGAAGAGCGTATAGAGATCATTCTTCTGGCAGGATCAGGAAGCTGTTGCAAAGTTGCCGAGGATTTTAACAGGAGACACGACCCCGGCACGCACATCACACACGACACCGTTGCCAAACTCATTGAGAAGTTCAAGAAGACTGGAAGTGTTGCAGACCAACTGAGAAGTGGCCGTCCACGAACAGCCACAGATGAAGGCACAGTGACCATGGTGCTGGCAGCGTTCGCAAAGAGTCCCCAAAAAAGCACTCGACGGATGTCTGCAGAATGCGGTGTCAGCCAAAGGAGTATCGTCCGCATTATGAAAGAGCACAGATGGCATCCATACAAAATGCAAATGTTGCAGTATCTTAGCGAAGACGACCCGGACAGGCGGCTGGAATTCTGTGAATGGGCAAGAACAAAAGTGGACGAAGACACGGAGTTCTGGGCTGGCATCCTGTTTTCAGATGAAGCCAACTTTTATGTTCATGGAGAGGTTAATCGTCAAAACGTACGTTATTGGAGTGATGACAACCCGCACTGGATGAGTCCCTCAAAGACGCAAGGCACTGGAAAAGTGATGGTGTGGTGCGGGATATGGGACAACACAATTGTTGGCCCTTTTTTCATTGGCACCAATCTGAATGCCGAAATGTATCTAAACATGCTGCAAAACACAGTCATGCCGTCCCTGCTGAACGAGGACGGGAGATTTCCAGCGTACTTTCAGCAAGACGGGGCGCCACCCCTTTACGGTATCTGCGTGCGCCAGTGGCTGGATCAGCAGTTTCCAGGTCACTGGATTGGCCGCCGTGGTCCCGTGGAGTGGCCTCCGAGGTCCCCAGACCTCACCCCCCTTGGTTTTTACTTGTGGGGGCACTTGAAGACCATGGTGTACCAGGTGAAAATACAAAACACGGACCACCTAAAGGAACGCATTCGTGATGCGTGTGCACGCATAACACCAGACGTGCTAACGTGCGTTTGCCATGACTGGGAGGAACGCATCCGTATGTGCATTCAGTGTAATGGTGCCTACATAGAGCATATTTTGTGACTTACAAGTGATTGCATAATAAAGTGACCATTTTGCCTATGTATGGAGACTTTTGACTCACCCTGTGTGTGTGTGTATATATATATATATACACCTTATAAATGTTCCTTGCGATGATTCCTCACTTAATGAAGGTCAAGCGTGTAGCCCCTCCTCTTGAGTTGGCCTGGTGAAGTGAAGAGTTTGTTTCTTGTGCTCTCCATTTCATATGGCCAAGTACGTCCGGCTCATCTGGAATTGTTCTGAACCAGGCGTCAAGTCTTCTTTTGAAGATATCCACCGTTACACCACTCGTGTTCCTTAGTTCCCTGGGCAGCTGGTTGAACAGTTTTGGCCCTCTCACAACAAAACTATTTTCCTTCAGGGTTGAGGATGTGCCCTGTCTAGCCTTTAATTTTGGAACATGATACATTCTTCTACTGTTGTTTGAGTGGTTCTCGGGTCCAAAGTAAGATTAGGGACTACAGTAGTTCCTCCATTCGTTTCCAAGTGTAAATAATGTCCAATGAATATAAATTTAATTTACGTAACCTTTCCCAGTAATTATTTCTTTGTATCCATTGTTCTTGACTGTGAAGCTTCTCTGAATCCCTTCTAGCTCTCTAATGTTTTCTTTTTTATATGGGGATGTTAAGACCGAGCAGTATTCCAACTTGGGTATGATCAATGTTTTCAATAAAAGAATCATTATATTCCTTTCCCTTCTTTTAAAGGTTCTCCGTATCTGTCCAGTTATTCTTTTTGCTCTGTTTACTGCGATCTTATTTTGTATTTCAAATTTCGCACCATCAGTCATTACAACACTAAGTCTTTTGCTTTAGAATTTCTCTGAATTTCCTGTCCATTTCGTCTACAGTATTCCATGGATTTTAGGTCATCCCGTCTTCCGTACCTTAACAGTTGAAAATTTTCAGTATTAAATTTCAGATTATTGCCTTCAGATCAATTGTAGAGTCTGTTCATGTCTGTTTGTAGAGGTCCTATATCCTCTGGGTTTTTCTATTAATTTATGTGTCATCGACAAAGGATGCTACTGTGCTGTCACTGGTAACTTCCTCATCTGTATCCGTCAGCAGAGATGGGCAAGATCACCAACTTTGGTGATCTTGAAGATCAAGATCAGATCACCAGAAAAATGTGATCTTGAAGATCCAGATCAAGATCGTGATCTTGAAGATCCAGATCAAGATCGTGATCTTGAAGATCACTTTTCAAGATCACTTTTTAAGATCACTTTTATATGAATTGAAAAAGTTGTACTCTTGTAGAGTAAACAAAAACAAATTATTTTGTTAATCACTCCTGAAAAGTATCACTCCTAATACTCCCCTGAGGGCTGAGGCAATACAAGCATCGCATCCTACCCATGTCACCTGATCTAAACCACGGGGATTGACGATTCCCCTTTCAGTTTTTCAGGTGGTAAACTTAAAACTTAGTATTATCATAACTTATCAGCAAAGAAAAAACTATTAAATGACCTACATATAGTTTTTAGTTCTATTTTTCTCAATTCTCATTTCACCAGGTCCATAACCCATATCAATGAATGGTCAGCATATATAAGTAAACATTTTTTACATAGAATTTAATTTTACAGTTTTACTGCAGTACGCAATTACTGACAATATAAGGGTAAAAACCGCAAGTTAAGAGTGTTAATTTAATGTTCAACCGCTGTAAACATTTGCTTTCAGCAAAACCAATTGTTCAAAGTTACCATCCGAGAGACGACTTCGTTTGGGGCTATGAACCATGCCAGCAAACGAAAACAACCGTTCCACTGGTGCAGAGGAAGGTAGCGTGGTGTTATACCTCTCGAAGATCTTTATAGCAGGATACCTATCTAAAGAGTCGAGTGCCTTACTGGTGTCCTGCAAATAATTGAGGACTTCCAAGTCTTCCTTGTTGTTAGGAGCAGAGAATGAGCCGTCCATAGTTCTGAAGAAATCGTCTTCAGATGATGAGTCTGAGTTCACCGAACTATTACCACTGCTGTCAGAATTACAATTTCTTACAGCCATTTGCAGCTTGTCTTTTACTTGAGACTTGATTGCTTCATGATCGCCGAAATTAGGCCCTTGCAACAATGATATCCATCTAAGTTTGAAATACGGATGAGATACTGAGGCCAAAACGGCATCAGTTACCTCGGGGCTCAACGACAAAAAATGACCAAATCTGGCATTGAAGCCAGAGACGACTGCTACCAGTAATGGCAAGCAGTGTCTCAAGCGCAGGTCGTTTGGTTGGATAGGCTCCAATCTTGCGAGGGCATCTTGAGTCACTAGGACTGTTGGAAGAAGACAACCGTAGTAGCATTCTTTCTCTGCCTGTAATTTGTTGAGGGCTGCTGCAATTGGTTTTAGAACAGACAAATATTCTGAAATAAATTCCAATTCATTGTCTTTGAGGATGGGTAGATTCAGTTCTTCAAGAGCTACATTCACGTCGTTCTTATGTTTATATATTTGGCTTAATGAGTCGTACATTGAGTTCCATCGGGTGACGCATGGGTACCTAAATTAGACGCCAGTTATTTCCTGTATTTTTTCTGCTGACTTGGGTTTACCAGCAGCATTCCACAGCGCCGAACATTTTCCCATTGCAGAATGCTTTATCTTCTTAGTACGGTGAATTCAGTCCTTTATCTGCATCAGTTGTTGCTACCAAGTTCAATGTGTGGGAGGCACATCGATATGGGATGATAGTTTCACTGACTCCTCTCCATGCTCTCCTGAATGTTCAGGAAAGTTGCTGATGATAACCTCTTCATCTGAATCTTTTTCATCATCATCTTCATCTGCATCATCTTCATCAATGTCGTCAGTACGATTCTGAACACGAACACCGAACTCTTTAAAGCATTTCACCATGTTCGATGCATTGTCGGTGACTGTAGATACAACTTTTCTATAAGATAAACCATGCTCCGAGTTGATCCTGTCCAATATTCCAGCAATTTTATCAAAGCTGTGTTCCACGAAATCTTCGGCATGCCAGTGCAGCTGATCCTCGCGACAAGTCATCATTGATCTGTAATGTAAGAATATAAAATCAATGTTGTATGAACATTTTTTTAAGCTTAATTTAATTATTGGTTAGACACGCACCAGCTAAACTGCGCCACCAAACATTGAAGAGAAGAACTATGTGATATAAAGGAGGCAATTCAGCGATGAGTCGCCTACCATACCACCACATCAGTGACCCATCCCATAAGAGCAAAATGTGGAAGAGTCCATATTCACAGCTGTGAATATGGACTCTTCCACATTTTGCTGTGAATCAGACACAATGACAGATGACAGAATCAGTGAATTAGTGTGAAATTACTGTGAATCACAGCAAAATGAAGACTCACCAAATTAATGAATGAGGACACATGTCGAATAATTGAAAAGATTATACTATAAGTCTATCAGACTATCAGTCTATCACCAATGGTCAATTTATCAATTATATAAAAATAATACACTAAATCAATAGCATACCCAATGCGCAGTGACTCCCATGAAACTGCGGTGATTAGTTGACCATATGTCGCATGTAACACACACATGGTCAACTGCTGCCAGTTTTGCTTGTATGTCTTCCTTCATTGTACTGGTTGTTGTTGCAAGAGATCTAGCCAGGGTGCGTCTAGATGGCACCTGAACAGCCGGGTTGACGTCTGAAAAAAATATTTAAAAATTAAAACAAATACAATAGATTAGCTATGGAAAAAATATCAAAATATTTAGCTAGGCTAGCGATAGTCTAATGTTCATACTAATATGATTAATTATTTTAATCAGATATTAGCTATGGAAAAAATAGCAAAATATTTGAGTTATACTAACATGAAAGAAGATCCTTAAATTCATGTAGTTCAACTAGGCTCAATGGTAGGAGCCCATTAGCCACAAGCGAGAGAATCTTCTTTTCAAGGATATCCTTGCATATTGGTGGTCCTGGTTTTTGCTTGGAAATGTGGAATATGCTTAGTGTTGACTGCTTGGCAATTTTGGCAGGGCCAGCATTGCTGCCGCTGGCATCTTCTTCTTTAGCTGGACGCTTGCGAGATTTCTTCTCCGATTCATATTCACCCAAAAGATCCGAATGTAGTTTCTGCACAAGAAAATAAATTATCATGCGGAGAGACTCCTAGAACACCCTGTATAATATTTATCAGAGTATCAAACTTCTAGTTGAAATTAATACTTAACAAGATTCTAAAATTTTGTTATCTTTAACTAAAATTATTTTCACCATGATCAGTGCATTTTTATCCTATGTTAAATTGAAAGCCGAATTTCGTCCTTCAGTAACTAAATAGGAGAAATTACAGACATGGATCAGACAGAGAGAAAGACAGATACACCTGGCGTTTTATTATAGTTGGATATCGGCAGTTTTTAATGTAGTTACTAGTCCATAATCTATTAATATCTGAAGTGCACAATATATTCAAATGGACGTCTATGTAAATGTAGCATTAGTCTTGTATGGCACCAGTCACTTAAAATATGACTTGAACCATTATGTTAATGTTGCTACTTACTACTTAGTTACTAAGTAGTACTAACCCTGAGGTGCCTCAGAAGATTGCTTGTTGAGTCGAGGCCAGCAGACAGAATTGTAGTTTTCTTTGTACACTGCCTACAAATAACTTTGATACTGTTTCCAGTTTTTTCGACAATTTGAAAATATTTTCCGTTCAATAGCACAGATTGATCCTTATTACCAACATTGTTATCTAAATATATTGAATACTGTTCTGGTGACAACCTAGAATATTTGGTTCCCTTGGGAGCCTGTTGAAGTTGTAAAATTGCAATCATTATTAAAAAATTCAATCTGTAAATAAAATATGTTTAGAATTAATTTATATGAATACGGACCTATAGGCTATATTTTATGCCTATATATAATAATATATTAATAGAACACTTTTAACATAATTGCACAGTAAATTACACTTTTTACGAGCCTAAATTCCACAGCAACTACACCTTCCATGAGCCCACGCATGACGCAAGTCACCCAACTAACAGAAAACATAAACAGTCGGTGTTGAACAAAGTTGCCACCAGATGTCGCTTGGACAAAAAACAAATGACATTCGCATAGCGGCATATTTAAGAATCTGAAATTAAAAGTGATCTTGAAGTCTAAAGTGATCTTCAAGATCAAGATCACAAGAAATAAAGTGATCTTAGATCAAGATCAAGATCACCATAATAAAAGTGATCTTCAAGATCAAGATCAGATCACGATCTTGATCTTCAAGATCACGATCTGATCTTGAAGATCAAGATCGTGCCCATCTCTGTCCGTCAGAATAATTATGAAGAGTAATGGAGCTAATACTGTTCATTGCGAAACTGAGTTAAGGACCTCTGACTCTGATGAAGATATTCCTTGAACTGTAACGACTTGCTGCCGCTCACTTATGAAGTTATATAATATACCCATTTTCCTACTTTTCCTGTTATTCTCATATATTTCAGTTTATGTGCTATGATTTCATAGTCACATTTGTCGAACGCCTTGGCAAAGGCTGTGTATATTACATCATAGTTTTCATTATTTTCAAGTGCAACAATAATGTTGTTATAGTGTTCCATTAGTTGTGAGAGACATGATCTTCCTGACCGGAATCCATGTTCGTTATCATTTATTTTTTTTCCTAGTTTCTAGAAAGTCAGGTTTTTTCTGTAACTACTCTTTCAAATATTTTGGTGAGATGAGATGTAAGCGACACTGGCCTATAATTTTTGGCGTTGGACCGATTTCCTCCTTTATACAGGGTGTTATCAAGTTATGTTTCATAAATTAGAATACATATTCAGGACGTCCAAGTGAACAAGAAAGTTCCTATGAACATAAATCCGCAATCGCTTCGTTTCCGAGAGACTGATTTTTTGCCGACGACGATCCAATTAAAATGAAAGTCATTAAAGTTCACCAAAGTATATTTACAGCAAGTGCTCAAAATGGTTTCTCTGCATCAGAGTACACGCTTCAACGCGTCTTGGAAAGTTTGCCATACATTCGAAAACACCGACTGTATCCACCGGAACACTTGTGAATAATGCTTTAACATCAAAGCTTGCTAGTTTCTTTCCGTCAAAATTAATGTGCTTTAGCCTCTGTGATAAGTCAGAAGAGTTTCTTAAATGAGCCTTACTTATTAACCCAAGTGCGGCTGAAAGCGGCTTAGCTAGTTTCTTGGCCAGCCTATGAGGCTTGCTACCGATACCAGATGTTATTGGTCTCATCGGTATGCCAGGTTTATGTACTTTAGGCAGGCCTCTCATTCTCGCGGGCGGGGGAGGCTTCCTCCAGTAAAGAAAAGAAACTAGCGAGGTTTGATGTTAAAGCATTATTCACAAAAGTTCCGGTGGATGGAGCATTACCGGCGGTCAGAAGAACGATAGGAAACATCGAAGACAGCGTTCTTCCGGAAACAAGGGTTTCTTTGTGTGTGAAGTTTGATACATTTACATTCCAAGGTGAAGAGTATAGGCAACACAGAGGCCTGGCCATGGGTTCACCACTCAGCGTTGTCATGGCTAGTCTCCATATGGAAACCTTGGAGACGGACAAATTTATTAGGATAATGGAAGAGGTGCAGCTTGGTTTAGATACGTTGACGATGTGTTAGTAGTGATTCCAGAGAACACGGATATAAACAATAAGTTAAGAATGTTGAATGATGTGGATGGTCATATACAGTTTACGGTGGAAGAAGAAGAGAATGGAAAAATGGCTTTTATAGACGCAATGATTTGGAGATCTGGTGAGAGTGCAAAATTTTCAATCTATAGAAAGCCTAGAAACAAAGATGACTTTGTTCATTATTTGTCTGCTCATAGTGAAAGGACAAAGACATGTGTGTTGATTGGATTCTACCCGAGAACTATTAAAATATGTAGTGAGGAGTATCTGGTGAATGAATTTGAATACATCAGGGAAGCGTTTGGAAAGTTAGGTTATCCCGAAGGATTAATAGTTAAACTAAAGAAAAAAGCAATTAATATATCAGAACGGCGTGGAGGTGAGACTGAAAATAATGTAGATAAAGAGTATATAACGGTTTAATGACCGTAATGTAGTTTATGAGATTCCATGTAATGGCTGCTCTGCCGTTTATTATGGGGAATCAGGGCGAGGCTTACCAAAAAGACTATAATATATGAACATAGAGCAGACATGCGTCTACATCGAATATCTAACTCACTCGTCTTGCACGCAGGTAGGTACGACACCTGCCAAACTGGCAAGAAGCTAAGATCATTCATAAAGGACTAGATAAGGGGATGAGGAAAGCAACTGAAGCTGCTTATATAACGTCAGGAAACGTGGTAAATCATAGAGAGGGATTTATGTGTTTAGCCAGATTAACGGGAAAAATTATAGTGAAGTTAGCAGAAAGGGGCGAGGCCAAGGAGCATCAACAGTAACCAGCTAATCAGGTGAAGGCACGAATGTTCGTCCAATAGATTTGGAAAAGATCGTCTGCTTTAAAATATTGTGGGTTTAACTTGTGTTGTCATTCTGTGTGAGCAAGGCTCTGTGCCGAAACGTAACCGAATATAACTCCATCTCTTATCTGTCTTTTTCTACCACCCTCAAACCGCTCATTTGTCTATATGGATAATATATATATATATATATATATATATATATATATATTGGCGATAGAATCGTTTCAATAGAATCAAATCCTTATAACAAATATGAATACCAGGACGAGAATTTCAAACATTTATGACAGACGTTTCGACCCGTCTTCATTGAAAAGTAAGACAATAAAAATAAAAATATGACAAAAGACATTTAAAATGGACAAAAGATAAACTATATGATAAAAACAATAACTCACAAGATTATAATACATAAAGAAAATCAAAGGAATAATAAAGAGATCCAATATTCCCTTAAGCAAACATTTTCTCTGAATGAAAGTGAAAAGTGACTGAGGAGGCGGAACAAGAAGAAAATTATGTTTGGATGTTGGTTGGTTGGTATAATTTTATGATATATATAAATAGTTTAAATGATAGATTTTGCACATTTAAAGAAGGGTTGAGATTTTTGATGTACAATGACTCGGTAATTTTCCTATGAAGTTCAGATGACTGAGTTGACAAAATAGAGAATTGATTAATGTTTATTATATGATCAGCCTTTTCACCATGACTACGAATAGCAGAGTAGTCAGAGTTAGATGAGGGGCAGTCTTTTCGGTGGAAACTGTTTAAGTTGTAACCCAGTTACATTTAAACGCTGTGTAAGTTGTAACCCAGTTTGGCCCACATTGCAGGGGTTGCAGTCTGCAAACGAATAACAATAAACAATAGAGGACCTAGCCAGGCAGGGAAACGTTCTTTGTGACAACAGAAATTGTAGATAGAGGAATTTATAATATTTATAAATTTAAAATTACACTGAGGGAAGGAGCTGTAGAGAAATCTTCGACAAGTCTATTCATTTTGCCTGTAACATGGCCGAGAAAAAGGAGTTTAATATATACATCCAGTTTTGGAACGTTAGGAGTTGGATATTATGGCTGAGTTAATATGGTCCTAGGATAAGACCAAAGAAGGGTTTCTATATTATTTAATCCCTCTAAGGTTGGTATTTTTATTAGTTAATTAAGTAAATTAAAAGTGAATAAAATTTTAGAGGTCTTCATAATGTATACTGTACACTGTACAGTATAAAAAATTAATCCTAATAAATTATTCTTCATATTCAACAGTAAGAGTTAATAGAGGATTTTTTTTTTTAAAGTTAACCCAAGCAAAAAGTTACTATATTTCAGAGATGCATGAATCTTTGTGATACGAGAAACAGTAACAGTAGCAACCGAAACACATCATAACAAAATAATGTTGGAAGTGTTCACCGCCATGTTCAATGCACAAACGTCCACGGCGAGGCATGTTGCTGGACACAGACTGTAAAATTTTTTACTTAGTGTTAGCAATTATGCTGGTAATGTTTTGTTGCAATTCTTCCAGAGTGTGGAAATTGTTCGCATATGAGTGGTATTTAATGTAGCCCCACAGGAAGTAATCTGGTGGTGATAAATCAGGTGACCGTGGAGCTCATATTCCCTTAGAAATTATGCGAAGACTGGAAATTAATTTTCCTGGAACCAGCCGTTGTCGATTTCACCTTTTGATAGAAAGTCCGAGAAGTTTATGATGTCAGTGTAACTCCCTGACGTAATTGTGATGCGAAAGATTGGTCCCACAATCCGACATCTCAAACTGACAAACCACACTCGTACTTTCTCGGGAAGAAAGAATGTTTTATGAATGGTATATGAGTTATCTGTAGACCATATACGCGCATTTTGCTCATTCACATATCTGGTGGTGAGGTGAAACCATGCCTCACTCGAAAATAACATCTAAGCTGTTAGTCTGCTGTTCCACAACTTGAAGAAACCATTTACAATACGCAAGCCACCTTTCACTGTCTTGTGGGGTGCAGTTCCTGCAACACACGTACCTTCTATGGGTGCAGTTCCTGCATCACACGCACCTTATATGGGTACAACCTCAATTGTTTCAATGTCATTCCTGTTTGTTGTGGTAGTTTGCGGATAGGTTTAGAAGGACTGCGTTGCATTATGTCCTGTATGTTACGGACTACCTCTTCTGTAACCACGGTTGATATTGATTTTCACTTTTGCTTCGTAACACTACCTGATTTTCAAGAACGTTAAACGATCTTCCATATCCCAAGTTTGGTGGGAACGTTTCCTGCTCCAAAACGTTCACTAAATTCACGCTGGCACTGTTTGAAAGATACAGTTTTTACGTAAGTTTCCAGAATGAATACACATTTCTCTAAGCTTAAAGCCATCTTCAGAAGCCTAAGCCAAGTCTTACTTTGGCCTAGTGGTGGATTAGGCTAGCACTTTAAGATGTCCTGGTTCTCATATCACAAAGTTTCGTGTGTCTCTGAATTAAAGTTCCTTTTACTTAGTTTTTATTTGCATTTCTCTAGATTAACTGATAAAATGAAGACCATCATGTATAATCGTAAGATATTTCAAAATAAGGATTTTGTATTGCTTGATTCCTTTCTAGGTTTATATTTTAAATTAAATTACTTTTTAGCAACATTACAAAGTACATTTTTTGACGGGTTGTTCATTTTGTAAAAAACCGAACCACTAAAGACAAGTCGCATCACTATATATATATATATATATATATAAAACTTGGTTCAATGGTTTGTTCTTAGGGAAGCGTAGCTTAGCGAGGAACAGGAGGACGAAAAGATGGTACATATTTATTTACAGATGTTTCGGAAAAGTCCAATTTCCATCATCAGTGCTAAAAAGTTTAAAAACAAATAGAAATAAATAAGTATAATAAACAAAAATGAATAATATATTAAAATGGCGCGACAATAAGCGATAATTAGCGAGAATTAGTAGCATGGTTACAATATATATTAAATTAGAAGATTAAAAATTAAATGATATAAAGCATAAAAGTATGAACAATAAGTGAAATATAAAACGGTTAAAAGGTGAAACAGAATTGAGGGGGGTTCTTACAAAATTGTTAACGTAATGAGAGACTAATTGTACAGAAGATTAGGAATGGTTGCTTGTTGAAAAAATTCCATATTAGAAAGATGGAGCAAGGCGGAGTGATGGTTGATTTCTTTTGAGCTTGAGAGTTTATTTGGCGATGTTTAAAATGAAAGTGGAACTGTAGTCGTTGAGGGTTGGCTGGATACTGAGGATATAAAGGGACACAAGTATGCGGAGGTCGATTAGTTGGTTGGGTGAATTAAAGATTTTGAAATTGGAGGGAAGTAACGGGTGGTTGTGAAGGTGGCAATGATCCCTTATTGCTGATTTGGAGGGTTTGTTCAAGGGCTGTGACGTTCTTGTAGAAATCCCACGATGCTCATCCACTCTTTGATATTGGCGGATGGTACTGCCAATATAGTTCGCTTTGCAGCGAACACAATTAAAAGCGTAGATAGTGGACGAAGCAAGTGGCTGGGGTGTTTTTTCCTTATGGTTGAGGTAAGATTTGATACTATTGTTGTTGGTGAAGGCGAAATGAAATTTAATTTGGGGGTAAAGCGGGGTGAGTAAGAGACGAAGTTCTGAAAGTATTTTGTGGCTAATGTGGTCGTAATAGGGAAATGAAAAATATTGTACGTCTTTTTTAACAGTGCGAACTTTAAGCGGGGGTTGATAAATATTACTAAGAAAGTTTCTGGTTAAAGATTGTAAAAGATGGTTGGGGAAGGAGAATAGTATAGCCGCAAAATGCATGAGTGCAATTGCATTGCAATGTTACGTAATGATGCAAAAGTGCCAACCCCACCCCCTTTGTTGCAAGAGTACCAACCCCAACCCCCTTTCTTGCCAACCTCAAAATGGGATCGCATGAGGTATGCAACTTGGAGTTATCCCCCAAGCTGAATCCCCCCCCAAAGGGGCATACCTAACCTAAGGGAGCCTCTTTGGAAGAGTAGGTGGGACAGCCTCACCCCCCAACGGGGCAGAAAGAGACAGCAAGAGAGGAAGGTGGAGAGACCCAGAGGAGGGAACCCAGAGTTGGGTGTTCGCTTTGCTGGAAGCCAGCTCATATGACTCCGTTGTCCACCCGCCGCCCTTTTATAGGGCACTAATCAGCCAGTTGGCTGAGTTGCCAGATAGCGCCATGTATTTAATTATTCCTTCAGCCAGTTGGCTGCTGAGTTGCCACATTCGTTATTTAATAATTTAATTCATATATTAATCAGTCAGAAGGCGCCAGACCCAGTTGGCTGCTGAGTTTCCGGAGAGCAATATTTATTTAATTATTACTTATATTCAGCCATTTGGCTGCTGAGTTGTCAAATAGCATTTTAATTGTTCAGGTATACCTTATTATGGGGGAGTTGCTAAATACCACCATTTATTTATAGGAGGATAGTTGTCAGGTACCACCATATATTTTAATTTTTATTATGGAGAATTGCTAAATGCGACCATTTATTTATATGAGGAGAGTTGTCAGGTACCACCATTTATTATAATTCGTTACCAAAGCAGGTGAATTTTCTCCTTTAAGAGAGCTAATTATTTTAAAAGAAATACATTCAATCTGAATTAGATAAAACACCGTTACTTCAATACGAAACATAGTATTATCAAAATATTAGTACAGGAAAAATACACACCTATATTAATTATTTTGAAAATATACAAAACGTATAACCATATTTGTAGAAAAAAAATATTATATATAATAAATAAATGAATAATTCGTACACCGACACACACAAAATGAAAATATACAAAGCACAGTATTCACAAAATATTAGTACAGGAAAATATATTTGTCAAGTTAGGCTACGTTTTGATAATTTCCAGTTCCGAGAAAAAGATTCTCATCGCAGTTTCTCTCTTTGTGCATAACCTTACAACCTTACAAAGGTTCCGCGCGATGATTTCTCATTTCGCGAAGGTCAAGCTTGTCGCCCCTCCTCTCGAGTTGGCCTGGTGAAGTAGTGAGTTGGATTCTTGCGCTCTCCACCTCACATAGCCAGGTACGCCCGGCTCATCGGGGATTGTTCTGAGCCAGGCGTCTAGTCTTCTTTTGAAGATTTCCACTGCAACTCCCTTCGTGTTTCTTAGGTCTTTGGGCAACTGATTAAACAGTTTTGGTCCTCTCACTACAAAACTATTTTCTTTCAGGGTTAAGGATGTTCCCTGTCTCGCCTTCAATTTGGGAATACGACACAGTCTACCGTTTCTACTTTCCATCGTTGTTTGGGGAGTTATGGGATTCAGAGTAAGATTAGGGACTAGTTTCTCCATTATTTTCCAAGTGTAAATAATGGTGTATCTCTCTCTTCTCCTTTCCAGTGAATATAGGTCTAGTTCTCGTAACCTTCCCAGTAATTTAGTTCTTTGCACCCATTGATCTTGGCTGTGAAGCTTCTTTGGATCCCCTCCAGCTGTTTAATGTCTTCTTTTTTATATGGGGAAGTTAGGACCGAGCAGTATTCTAATTTGGGTATGATCAGGGTTTTCAGTAGAGGAATCATTACATTCCTATCCCTTCGTTTAAAGGTTCTCAATATCTGACCCGTTATTCTCTTTGCTCTGTTTACTGCAATCTTATTTTGTGTTTCAAATTTCGCATCATCTGTCATTACAACCCCTAATCTTTTGCTCTGGAATTTCTCTGAATTTCCTGTCCATTTGGGGTATAATATTCCATGCACTTTAGGTCTTCTCTTTTTCCGTACCGTAATAGCTGAAATTTCTCGGTGTTAAACTTCATATTGTTGTCTTCAGTCCACTTGTAGATTTTGTTTATGTCGGTTTGTAAAGATCCTATGTCTTCTGGGTTTCTTATTTTCTACTGATCTTTGTGTCATCCGCAAAGGATGTTACTGTGCTGTCTCTGGTAACGTCCTCATCTATGTCAGTTAGCATGATTATGAAGAGTAGTGGAGCTAATACTGTTCCTTGTGGTACTGAGCTGAGGACCTCTGATTCTGATGAAGATACTCCTTGTACTGTAACGACTTGCCTCCGCTCACTAAGGAAATTATATATCCATTTCCCTACTTTTCCTGTTATTCCCATATATTTCAGTTTATGTATTATGATTCCGTGGTCACACTTGTCGAACGCTTTAGCAAAGTCTGTGTATAGTACATCATAGTTTTCATTACTTTCAAGTGATCGAAACCCGTGTTGGTTATCATTGAATTTTTTCTGAGTTTCCAAAAAGTCATAGATTTTCTGTCTAACTATTCTTTCAAATATTTTAGTGAGATGAGATGTAAGCGACACTGGCCTATAGTTTTTGGCCTGGGATCAATCTCCTCCTTTATATATTGGGACTATGTTCGCGCTCTTCAGGATGCCCGGTATTTCTCCCGTGTCTAATGATCGTCTCCATCTCCAGTATAGGGGCTCAGCGATTGCATTCTTGCAGTTTTTGATCAGTGTGGCATTCCATTTATCCGGTCCTGCCGCTGAGTGTGTTTTTAGTTTCCCTATAGCTTGTGTAATATCATCCGTCGTGAAGTCGAAATCCGTTATACTTTCCCCTTGTGGTTCTTCTTCAAAGAACGCGTTTCTATCGCAAATCAATTTGTCAGTTTTTGGGATACTGAAAGATGATTCATACTGAGCTTTTAATATTTCAGATACTTCTGTTAGATCATCAGATAAATCACTGTTCTCATTTTTTAAAGGTCCGATAGTCGCTTGGTTTTCGACTTTCTTTTGCGAAATTATAGAAGTACTTTGAGTTAACCTTTATCGCTTCTATAGCGTCATCTACTTCTTTTTCTGTATGCTTCTCGATTTGTTCCTGTATGACGACATCGATACTTTGTAGTTTATCATTTAATATTTTTCTGATGTTATTATCTTTACAATTACTTAATTTTGCAGTCACTCTTTTTCTCTTTCGGAACAATGCCCTCTTTTGTCTTTCGAACCTGCTTCTCTTTCCTCTTGTTGTATCTTTGGGACATGTTTTTCCACAATTTCTAACGTCTTCTCTCTAACGTCATTAGCATCTCTTCCGTTGTCTTGGCCTCGAAATGGTTTTCCAATCTATCACTTCCATGCTGGATGTCACATCTTCCCAGTTTATAGCTTTGGAGTGAAAATTAAAAATTTCGAATTTGCTTCGTTCTGTTGTGCGTGTTCTTTCCTTTCCTGTTGCCTTTATATTAGTTGTTATTTCATTTATATTAGTTGTTATATATATATATATATATATATATATATATATATATATATTATTAAAAATTTTAATTGTTTATGTGAATATTTATTTGATAAATACCAAAACTATTTCGCTGATTATTTTAAACAGACTCCTCAAAGTAAATATAATTCGATTTTAAGTTTTTGTTAGCTTACCCCAATAAACAACGTTCTCTACGGATATTTATAAAAGAAAATGGAATTTTTGGCACAACCCACATAATTGTGCCTTCTACAAACCATTTATTTTTATTGTAATTTTAAATATTATGTTATTGACGTTATATGATGTGCCCGTTTTTATGCTAACTTATGCTTTTGTTTAAATTACAAATGTTATGCTTGTTTAATTTGGTGTTCAAGGAGCTGAATTATACAATGTAGACATGTGAAATTATTTCCAATATCATCATCATCAATGCTTTTGCGAGCTCACTGTATACGTATTAATTGTGGACATGATTCTGGTGTTTTTAAATTTGCACTGTGTTAACTGTGCATGTTATTAAGTTTGTTTCGTATTTTTGTAGTTGAGTGTATAAGACAGCTCATACAAATAAACAATGTAAATGCTTAGTATTGAATTATATGCGTCACTATTAACTATTAACTGTTAACTTTCTATAGAGGAGCGATACGAAATGTTAAGGTATCAAACACAATCCCAAAATGCCCCTACAAAATATTTTGCCCGTAGAGGGTCAAATTTATTCTAAACTTCCAACTTGTTCACAGACAAAATTGTCGTATTACGAATTTAACCAATAACCCAGAAATTTCCATGTTAGCCGAAAGACATTAATACATAATGGTCAGTTTACTTATATTATCACCTTGAAAAGCACTTACTCTCACTAGCTAATTTAGTCACGTTTTTTGTAAAGTTGACTGACAACTCAAAGGCAATGTAAAGTAATGCAATGTAGATTTTTCGTTTCATCTTTTGAATGTCTCCATACAATGGCAATGACTCAATCTGAAACAAAATTCGACATCGTTTAGTTTAATTACCCCTTCAAATTCTTAGGCCGTAAGTAATCAGCAATTCAGTAGGAAAAGTGGACCCACATCACCCCATTTGTAGCGAAACTTTAAATTACGTAGGACTACCTCCACCCAAACATTACTTTAACTATGAATGTATGAGCACAGACGAGCGTGAAGATTTTGACCGATACTACAACAGTTTTAATGAATGTAATCCTTATAATATAGTGATGAATGTGAGCGTTATTGCGTGAATGATGTGCGCGTGCTTAGAGTATGTTTCCAGGCCTTTAGAAGGATGTACATATGCCATTTCAAATGCGAGCCGGTGCAAATCGCAACCACCATCGCATCATTATGTACTCCTTTAACGGTTGCTGGTGGCACGGGTGCCCCCGTCCTGAGTGTGGGATCGTAGGAGATATCCACGGTAGATCGCCAGCCTACAGTCTTGCATCGACACGCACCCGCGATCAACTTATAGGATCCCAGTTCACTCACAAAGTCTTGTGGGAACATGAGTATGATGCACGGATGGAGACAGACGGACAGTGCCGTGAAGAAATAAACACGATCAAGCGTTCAATGGTGCTGGATCATCTCAAATGCGGTGATAGCTTCTTCGGAGGGCGTACAAAGCCCTTCAAGCTATACTTTCCGCCTACGGATTGCGTGAAGCTCCATTACTACGACTTCTGTTCTTTATACCCCCACGTGATGAAGAACAATCCGTACCCCGTAGGTGCGTCTGAGAAACTGGTGGGGCCTGATCTACCCACCATCAACGAGTTCTCAAGAAATATGAAAGGGTGATTGTGACCATACAACCCACCAGCGTAAGCTTAGAAGTGTATATGCAAGTCCAGAGCTGGATCTAGCTGTTCGCCATGGCTACAGCATATTGAAGATACATGAGGTGTGGAGGTTTCAGAAGCTACCCAACCTTTTCACGCCATATATAAACGCTTTTTGAAGGATAAGGTTGAAGCGTCAGGATACCCGCGAGGAGTTGATACCGAAGATGAAAAGTCGGCCTATATTCAACGTTACCGTGACCGTGAAGGTATACAGCTTCACCGTTCCCAAATTGTAAAGAGCCCTGGCAAGCGCTTTAGTGCAAAGTTGCGTCTAACCAGTCTGGGAAAAATTTGCACAGAATACCGGCAAAGGGAACGTTCATTTGGCACAAAGTTATAGTGAAGTCTGGGATTAAGCCAACGCAACCGATAAAGAGGTCATGTAGATTGTGAATGTAGGTAATACTTACATAATAAAGTACAACAATACCGAATTGGCCGCAGATACCTCACGGGTTACAAACACTCCTGTGGCCAGCTTCACAACAGCCTAAGTGAGCGTCAAACTTTGGGGCCTATTGCATTCTCTTGGGTGAAGGGTTTTGTATGCCGATACAAGATCGGCATCCATAAATCGCGAGGGGGGAGTACGTCTACGAACGAAAGGCCGAAATAGTACCCGTTTAAATTTCTTGAGAACTCGTTGATGGTGGGTAGGTCAGGCCCCACCAGTTTCTCAGGCGCACCTACGGGGTACGGATTGTTCTTCATCACGTAGGGGTATAAAGAACAGAAGTCGTAGTAATGGAGCTTCACGCAATCCGTAGGCGGAAAGTATAGCTTGAAGGACTTTGTACGCCCTCCGAAGAAGCTATCACCGCATTTGAGATGATCCAGCACCATTGAACGCTTGATCGTGTTTATTTCTTCACGGTACTGTCCGTCTGTCTCCATCCGTGCATCATACTCATGTTCCCACAAGACTATGTGAGTGAACTGGGATCCTATAAGTTGATCGCGAGTGCGGGTTCATGCAAGACTGTCGGCTGGCGATCTACCGTGGATATCTCCTACGATCCCACACTCAGGACGGGGGCATCCGTGCAACCAGCAACCGTTAAAGGAGTACAGAGTCTTCTCACCAGTGGCACGATTTTCACTTAGACCATCAACCCAAAAAACACGACCATTAACCTTAATGGGTACTTCACCCGTGTTGCGAGCATGCGTTATGTACAGTGCCCGCGAAAAGTATCCGATCACCCTTGAAATTTGTATTTTTTACATAAAAAACAATGTTTAAATGTATACTAACCTTATATTAGTATTTTGTCATCTGTCCTTTGGTTTGGATGACTTGTTCTAGACATTTTGGCATGGATTTAATCAAGTTTTGACAAACTTCCACTGATATTTCCTTGCACCATACCTTTTTGATGGCCTCTTGTAATTTTTCGACTGAGCCAGTGTCGTGGCATTCAACCTTATTTTTTATTATTAGCCACAGATTTTCTATCGGATTGAGATCTGGACTATTACCAGGCCAATCCAAAATATCAAATTTATTGTCAGTAATCCATTTTGTCACTATTTTGGCCCTGTGACATGGTGCACCATCATGCATGTATGTTTTTGTCCTTTGGATTGCCATTGCCATTGGAAGTTTATCCTGTAGCATTGCTAAATACCGTGCACCATTCATAGTTGTGTTCTTCGGAAGAAAATATAAGTTTCCACGCCCATAGTAACCGAAACAACCCCAAACCATCACACTTGGAGGGTGTTTCATTGTCTTTAGGGTGTATTTAGGGTCCATCCTATTTGAGCCAATAGGCCGGCGAACCTTTTTTGGACAACTTCTGAATGTCAAAAATGTCGACTCATCGCAAAATAAAACCTTCTTCCAGTCATCAACAGTCCAATGAATGTATTTTTTACAAAATGCGACACATTTTTTTACGCATTTTTTCATTAATGAACGGTTTCTTAGCAGCATGGCGAGATGGTAATCCGAGTTCTTTTTGGAGCCGCTCCTGGATAGTTCGTTCAGAAACACCAGATAACAAATTATTCATATTAAATTTTATTTCTTTCGCAGTTATTGTTGGGTTTTTCAATACTAAACGTTTCATAAGTTTGTCTGTTCGCGAATTTGTTTTTCTCGGTCTGCCAGATCGTTTTTTAGGGACTGGCGTGGTTAGGCCACCATTGTTCTTAGCCCGTGAAACCCATAAATTAACGGTACTTTGGGATATGTTTAATTCCTTAGCTATCTGTCTCTGTGATTTCCCACATGCATGCAAAGCAACAATAGCACCTCGACAATCACTCTTAAGTTGTTTTTTAGCACACATTATATATAAATTTTATTTACACCACTTTCTGTAAAAAAAAAAAATATCAAGAAATTTACACAAACAGTGAAATCTGACAAATTTGAGACACAGCCACCCGCAACGAAGGCTACCAGAACACTAATTTGAGAATGCGTTGGATAGCTCTCATATCAGCGAGCAACCTCAAAGTTACCAGATGTCGCTAGAACAAATAGAAAGTGAATTACGTGTCTCTGAATATTAAGGGAAAATATTGTATTTTCTTGAGTGATCGGATACTTTTCGCGGGCACTGTATACACCTGTCTGCTGCTGTTGGTGTATGAACCAGTAAATAGCCTCGTGTCCATAACTGCGGGGGTTGTTTCTGTGGATAATGGCTAAGGTGTCTTTAGGCATGAAGTTATTCTTGAACACCGTAAAACATAATGATGCGATGGTGATTGCGATTTGCACTGGCTCGCATTTGAAACGGCATATGTACATTGTACATCCTTCTAAAGGCCTGGAAACATACTCTAAGCACGCGCACATCATTCATGCAATAACGCTCACATTCATCAGCTATATTATAAGGATTTCATTCATTAAAACTGTTGTAGTATCGGTCAAAATCTTCACGCTCGTCTGTGCTCATACATTCATAGTTAAAGTAATGTTTGGGTGGAGGTAGTCCTAGGTAATTTAAAGTTTTGCTGCAAATGGGGTGATGTGGGTCCACTTTTCCTACTGAATTGCTGATTACTTACGGCCAAAGAATTTGAAGGGGTAATTAAACTAAACGTTGTCGAATTTTGTTTCAGATTGAGTCATTGCCATTGTATGGAGACATTCAAAAGATGAAACGAAAAATCTACACTGCATTACTTTGCATTGCCTTTGAGTAGTCAGTCAACTTTACAAAAAACGTGACTAAATTAGCTAGTGAGAGTAAGTGCTTTTCAAGGTGATAATATAAGTAAACTGACCATTATGTACTAATGTCATTCGGCTAACATGGAAATTTCTGGGTTATTGGTTAGATTTGCAATACGACAATTTTGTCTGTGAACACGTTGGAAGTTTAGAATAAATTTGACCCTCTACGGACAAAATATTTTATAGGGGCATTTTGGGATTGTTTTTGTTTGATAGTTAATAGTTAACAGTGACGCATATAATTCAATACTAAGCATTTACAATGTTTATTTTGTATGAGCTGTCTTATACACTCAACTACAAAAATACGAAACAAACTTAATAACATGCACAGTTAACACAGTGCAAATTTAAAAACACCAGAATCATGTCCACAAGTTAATACGCATACAGTGATCTCGCAAAAGCATTGATGATGATGATATTGGAAATGATTTCACATGTCTACATTGTATAATTCAACTCCTTGAACACCTAATTAAACAAGAATGACATTTGTAATTTAAACAAAAGCATAATAAGTTAGCATAAAAACGGGCACATCATATAACGTCAATAACATAATATTTGAAATTACAATAAATATAAATGGTTTGTAGAAGGCACAATTATGTGGGTTGTGCCGAAAACTCCATTTTCTTTTATAAATATCCGTAGAAAACGTTGTTTACTGGGGTAAGCTAACTAAAACTTATAATCGAATTATATTAACTTTGAGGAGTCTGTTTAAAATAATCAGCGAAATAGTTTTGGTATTTATCAAATAAATATTCACATAAACAATTAACATTTTTAATAATATATATATAATATATATATATATATAATATATTATATTAATATATATATATATATATATGCACAAAGAGAGAAACTGCGATGAGAATCTTTTTCTCGGAACTGGAAATTATCAAAACGTAGCCTAACTTGACAAATATATTTTTTCTGTACTAATATTTTGTTAATACTGTGCTTTGTATATTTTCATTTTGTGTGTGTCGGTGTACGAATTATTCATTTATTTATTATATATATTTTTTTTTTCTACAAATATGGTTATACGTTTTGTATATTTTCAAAATAATTAATATATGTGTGTATTTTTCCTGTACTAATATTTTGATAATACTATGTTTCGTATTGAAGTAACGATGTTTTATCTAATTCAGATTGAATGTATTTCTTTTAAAATAATTAGCTCTCTTAAAGGAGAAAATTCACTTGCTTTGGTAACGAATTAAAATAAATGGTGGTACCTGAAAACTCTCCTCATATAAATAAATGGTCGCATTTAGCAACTCTCCATAATAAAAATTAAAATATATGGTGGTACCTGACAACTATCCTCCTATAAATAAATGGTGGTATTTAGCAACTCCCCATAATAAGGTATACCTGAACAATTAAAATGTTATCTGACAACTCAGCAGCCAACTGGCTCTGGCGCCTGCTGACTGATTAATATATGAATTAAATTATTAAATAACGAATGTGGCAACTCAGCAGCCAAATGGCTGAATAATGTAAGGAATAATTAAATAATTATTGCTATCTGGCAACTCAGCAGCCAACTGGCTGAAGGAATAATTAAATACATGGCGCTATCTGACAACTCAGCCAACTGGCTGATTAGTGCCCTATAAAAGGGCGGCGGGTGGACAACGGAGTCATATGAGCTTGGCTTCCAGCAAACACCCAACGCTGGGTTCCCTCACCTGGGTCTCTCCACCTTCCTCTCTTGCTGTCTCTTTCTGCCCCTTTGGGGGGGTAGGCTGTCCCCCCTTCTCCTCCAAAGAGGCTCACTTAGGTTAGGTATGCCCCTTTGGGGGGTTCAGCTTGGGGGATAACTCCAAGTTGCATACCCCTTACAATCCCATTTTGGGGTTGGCAACAAAGGTTGGCACTCCCCTTTGGGGGGATCAGCTTGGGGAATAACTCCAAGTTGCATACCCCTTGCAATCCCATTTTGAGGTTGGCAACAAAGGGGGGTGGGGGTTGGCACTCTTGCAACAAAGGGGGTGGGGTTGGCACTCTTGCATCATTACGTAACATTGCAATGCAATTGCACTCATACATTTTGCGGCTATACTACTTATTAATGCTGAAGTCATGAATGAACTCTATTTCATGGTGGAAGGATAAGTACTAAGAGCATAGATGATTGGCGCCGTGGATTAAAATTTTAATACTGTTTATTTTATATAGCGAAGGGGTGTGGCTTACGAAATTAGTACCTAGGCCTGTGTACGTGGGTTTTCGATATATGGAAGTGCTGAATTTGTTGTTTTGTTTAGTTATTGTAATATCTAGGAAGGGTAAGGTGTTATTGGATTCGTCTTCTTTGGTGAATTTAATGTTTTTATGTTGGGAATTAAGGTAGTGAAGATCCAAATCAGTAATAAGGGATCATTGCCACCTTCACAACCACCCGTTACTTCCCTCCAATTTCAAAATCTTTAATTCCACCAACAAACTAATCGACCTCCGCATACTTGTGTCCCTTTTTATCCTCAGTATCCAGCCAACCCTCAACGACTACAGTTCCGCTTTCAATTTAAACATCGCCAAATAAATTCACAAACTCAAAAGAAATCAACCATCACTCCGCCTAGCTCCATCTTTCTAATATGGAATTTTTTCAACAAGTAACCATGCTCAATCTTCTGTACAATTAGTCTCTCATTACGTTAACAATTTTGTAAGAACCCCTCTCAATTCTGTTTCACCTTTAAACCGTTTTATATTTCACTTATTGTCCATACTTTTATACTTTATATCATTTCATTTTTAATCTTCTAATTTAATATATATTGTAACCATACTATTAATTATCGCGCCATTTTAATATATTGTTCGTCTTTGTTTATAAAACTTATTTATTTCTATTTGTTTTTAAACTTTTTAGCACTGATGATGGAAATTGAACTTTTCCGAAACGTCTGTAAATAAACATGTACCATCTTTTCGTCCTCCTATTCCTTGTATATATATATATATATATTGGCGGATCTAGCCTTTCCTCTTATCTTTTCAAATTTACGCAGTAACGACTGACTGACATTCATTATTCGAGAAAATTCGTGAAGCGGTCGGTTACCGAAGAAAAGTCGTGCTGCTTCTAGATTCTATAAAATTTGTGTTGGTACCTGTACTAGTCCTTTATTGTGCTCCATTAAGCACTCGCACATATTTTACACCACCATTTTGTTTTATTTTAGAAAGGCTAGGGGGTCAGTTGCTTTGCCCATTTTGTATAAAATTTGTATGGAGCCACTTGGACCTTTTTTAATTTAGCGATGGCCAGAGGTTCTGTAAAAAAAATTTAAAAGGTTAGTTGTGGCGGCTTTCTTCTTTGGTATTTTAGAAAGGCTAGGGGCAACTGGAGGCTGTGCTTCTTTTTTAAATTATTTTCAAAATGAATAGGGGTTGTCGTAAATTGTATCAAGATGATCTTCAGCAGCCGATGGCGGTCGTGAAGGCACAGGTGCTATCTTGGATAAATGACATTTCCAAGTTGAAGAAACAAGGAGATTTGCCATTGTCACATTGGGTGAAATTCGCGGAAGACAAGGTTTTACCAACTGTAGCCATACTTCTTCGAATATTCGGAACGTTTCCTGTGTCAAATGCCACTACTGAGAGAACGTTTTCAGAACTAAAATTGCTGAAAACATACCTACAAACAATCATGGATAAAGAAAGACTTTCTGGTTTGGCCTTCATGTCGGAGGACACATGGAGGTGATACCAGAAAAGTTGTTGACATTTTTGCCAACAAAAAAGAAGGCGTATTCTCTTGAATTGAAAAGAATTTGTTGGCGGTATTAGATAAGATGGGTCGATTCAATTACATTATTTCGTTCCCCCATTACAATTAAATAACTATATCTTTGCCACAGTAAAAACTGGCTGTTTATTATTATTATTTTCAATTACCCTTTGGCATTAAATATAAGACTCATAGATTGACTGTGTGATCTCTTAACCAATTAGTGCTTATTGTTTCTTCAACAGGGCAGCCACATTGTCTATTTTGTATAATAGGTAAAGGTGGTATTCCTCTGCTATATAATGGACACCAGTATAGGCATCAGCCTCCCCCTCCAAAGAAATATCCTAGATCCGCCACTGTTTGTATATATATATATATATGTGTGTGTGTGTGTAAAGAACGACGCTTGTGTAGAAGAACGTTCCGCACAAGATGAGGAGGGAGAACGAACAAATGAAAAATGAGGTAACCACCCGGGAATCGAAACTGGGACCTTCCGATTGCCGGTCAGATATGCTATCCACTACACCATGGGCCTCAATTAATCAGAAGTAGTAATGGTTACCTCATTTTTCATTTGTTCGTTCTCCCTACTCATCTTGTGCGGAACGTTCTTCTACACAAGCGTCGTTCTTTACATTAATTATACTGTGTTGTTTGCAGTTAAAATGTGTGTGTATATATATATATATATATATATATATATATATATATATATATATATGTGTGTGTGTACGGCATGCGAAGGTGCCCCCTCAGGGCATTGGTTTCTGCTCGTATGTAGGCGAATTATGACTTCTGATTAATTGAGGCCCATGGTGTAGTGGATAGCATATCTGACCGGCAATCGGAAGATCCAGGGTTCGATTTCCGGGTGGTTACCTCATTTTTCATTTGTTCGTTCTCCCTCCTCATCTTGTGCGGAACGTTCTTCTACACAAGCGTCGTTCTTTACATTAATTATACTGTGTGTTGTTTGCAGTTAAAATGTATATATATGTCCGGCATGCGAAGGTGCCCCCTCAGGGCATTGGTTTCTGCTCGTATGTAGGAGAATTATGACTTCTGATTAATCGAGGCCCATGGTGTAGTGGATAGCATATCTGACCGGCAATCGGAAGATCCCGGGTTCGATTCCCGGGTGGTTACCTCATTTTTCATTTGTCCGTTCTCCCTCCTCATCTTGTGCGGAACGTTCTTCTGCACAAGCGTCGTTCTTTACATTAATTATACTGTGTTGTTTGCAGTTAAAATGTATATATATATATATATATATATATATATATATATATACCTTGAGTGAAGGGTTTGTTCTTGGGGAACCGTAACTTAGTAAGGAATAAGAGGACGAGGAGATGGTACATGTTTATTTACAGACGTTTCTGAAATTCAATTTCCATCATCAGTGCTAAAAAATAAAAATAAAAAAGTGAAGAGATACATATAATGATTAAAAGGTTTTATACAGTATATTTATGTCGTCATATGAGGGGTCGCGCGTCTTAAGGTACCTAAGCGCCACCACAGCCGAAAACGTGTTTGATGGATATCACTATTTTCACCCTTCCTCTATCGCGTGGTTTGGGTTATAATGACCTTACGACACTAGAAGTATGGTTGAAAACCTTATGAAGCGAACTACTTTTTTCACCTCTATCGCCAGCCAAAAGTTCACCCAAAGTTCGACATAATTAGAAAATAAAAAAATAAAAAATATATACCGGTATAAAATACAAAATATGAAAATCTATTCCAAAAACTCATCAACAACTTCATTAGCATACTTAGACCTCTAATTTAGCCAAAAATGAACGTTCTAGCTCAATTAATAACAGAGATACTATTGCCAGAATATTGCTGAACTTTGGAGGCGATTTCTGACGAATTTTAATTTTGGCGCTTAGGTACCTTAAGACGCGGGACCCCTCATTATTATGATGATAATTTGAAGTTAAAAAGGTATATAAAATGTAGAGAAATAAGACAACGGTTAAAATATACAAAGGTTATAAGGTGAAACGAAAATTGAAAATAAATCTTACCAGGTTATTATACGGGGGGGAGGGGAATCCAATTGTATGAAGGTTGGGAATGGTTGAGTATTGGAAGTATCTACATTGGGGTTGTCCCAAAGGCGCGGATTTCTTTTTCAGTGATGAGTTGGAAGAATTATTTAGCTATGTTTAAGTTGAAAGCAGAACTATAGTCGTTGAGGGTTGGTTTTGTACTAAGGATATACAGGGTGTTTCAGGAGAAAAGGTCAATACTTCGGGAGGTGATAGTATCGGTCATTGGAGAAAAAAAGTTCATATGAACATGTGTCTAATTCTGAATGGTTACGGAGATAGAGCTGTTTGAATATACAAATACAAAAGCATTGTTAATGGTAATTAAGAAAGAGAAACCAATTACTGTTTCTAACATTTAATGTTTGAACATTGGCATTTTGAATGGTAGATACAGAAATGACAAATTTGTTACAGTTTACAATACGTTTTCGAAAATCCCACCGTCAACCTCAATGCACTTTGCAACTCGTGTGCGAAGATCGCGTGTTGTTCGTCTGAGTTGATCTTGACTTTCCTTTATGCGGGCAGCAGCATCCAAAATGCGCACGAGCAATTCGTCTCGTGTATTCACCTTTCTTTTGTAAACTTGACTTTTCATCCACCCCCACAAACAATAATCTAACGGAGAGAGGTCTGGAGACCTTGGTGGCCATTGAATGGGACCACCGCGGCCGATCCATCGACCAGGGAAAGTTTGATTTAGGTATTGCATTACCAGACGGGTAGAATGTGGAGGAGCTCCGTCATGCTGAAAGTACATACCAGCGCGTGTAGTCAAAGGAACATCCTCCAATAGTCCTGGCAATTCATTTTGCTGAAATTCTAGGTAACTTTGACCTGTAAAACAATTCTCTAAAGTAACAGGGCCAATCAGCTGATCATCGATGATACCGCACCACACATTGGCAGAGAAGCGATGTTGAAAATTTGTTTCCACAGTGGTATTTGGATTTTCGTCTGACCACCGATGAGAGTTACGAGTGTTGTTGATACCGTCACGGGTGAAAGTAGCTTCATCGGTGAACAGTATTAATCGAAGCAATCGGCGATTAGCATTTACCCAATGACAAAATTCCAGTCGCATGGCAGCGTCTCCTGGTTGAAGGTGTTGTACACGCTGTACATGATATGAATGCAAGCCTTCCTTACGTAATGTTCGCCATACTCTTGTGTGGTACACCGAGACGTGCAGAAATTCTTCGTGAGCTAGTAGTAGGACTACGCTCTACCAACTGAAGAATGTTTTCCACTTCATCCACATCTTGTTGACCTTCACGTTCAGATGAAACATGAGCGCTGGGAAGTGTACCAATCTCACGCAATGTGTTGAAAACCCTGGTAAACACTCTTCGATCCGGAATTCTGCGGTTCGGAAACCGTCGACAGTATTCTGCAACAGCAGCTGTTGCACTTCCATCGCAAAAACTGTAGACATACACCATATCTGCATATTCGGCATGTGTGAAGATGTGTGGCATTCTTAACACTGCTTCAAACACCAAACACTGTCACTCACAACAGTCAGCTGTCGATTGGCTTATGTTACATACTTACATTACAGCTTACATGGTTGAAGGTTATAGGGGAGGGAAGGAGGAGGAAGAGCTGCGCGCGCATCAGATTCAAACAGCTCTATCTCCGTAACCATTTAGAATTAGACACATGTTCATATGAACTTTTTTTCTCACAATGACCGATACTATCACCTCCCGAAGTATTGACCTTTCCTCCTGAAACACCCTGTATAGGGATTCGAGGATGCGGAGGTCGCTTAGTTGGTATGCTGAATTGATAATTTTGAAATTGGTTGGAAGCAGGGGGTGATTGTGAAGGTTGCAGTGATCTCTTATTGCTGATTTCGATGGTTTATTTAAAGGTTGTGATGTTCTGGTAGAAATGCCACGATGTTCGTCCAGTCTTTGATAGTGGCGAATGGTGCTGCCAATATAACTCGCTTTGCAGCGAGTACAGTTGAAACAACAAATAGTGGACGAAACAAGGGGCTGGGTTTTTTCTTTATGATTGAGATACGATGTAATACCGTTATTAATGGTGAATACAAATTGAAGGTTGATTTGAGGGTAAAGAGGAGTGAGTAGGTGGCGAAGTTCTGATTGTATTTTGTAACTAATATAGTCGAAATAGGGAAAAGAAAAGTATTGTTTCTTTTTTAACGGTGGAGACTTTGAGTTGGGGGTTGATAAATGTTGTTAAGAAAATTTCTAGTTAGAGATTGCAGTAAATGTTTTGGGAAAGAGTTATTAACGCTGAAATGGTGAATAAATTCAATTTCATTGTGGAAGGATAAGTAGGAGGAACAAAGTTGATAAGCACGGTGGATTAAGATTTTAATACTGTTAATTTTATATAGTGAAAGGATGTGGCTTAAGTAGTTAGTACCTAGGCCTGTATATGTAGGTTTTCGATATATGGAAGTGCTGAATTTATTATTTGGTTTTGTTGTTGTTATATCTAAAAAGGATAAGGTGCTATTCGATTCGTCTTCTTTAGTTAACTTGATGGTTTGATGTTGGGAATTGAGATAGTTGAGAAAAAGGGGGGGGCGTGGTTAGTATTGTGAAAGAGGAGAAAAGTGTCGTCAACGTATCTTTCGTGTAGGTGTGGTTTGTGATGGGTGGGGCAATGGAGTAGCCAGTTATTTTCATGGTAACAGAAAAAGATGTTGGCTAGTGTGGCACTTAGGGGGGGATCCAGTAGCTAGTGAATCGGTTTGTTGGTAGAGATGTTTATTGAGAAAGAAGTAGGTGTCTGAAGCGGTAAGAGTTAGCAGTTTGGTGAATTTTTGTTTTGTTAGGTTGAAGACTATGTTCTGATTGCTAGAAAATAAGTTGGTGATGCAGATGTCAATGGCTTCTTTAATTGGTGTAGAGGGATACTATGTCAAAGCTCTGCATATGGAAGTTGTTTGAATTGTTTAACGTCAGTATTTCTTTGGCGAATTCATAGGAATTGAGGACGGAATATTCATTCGGGTTAGGGGGGCTAGGGTGGGAATTAGAAATTTTGCTAGTTGGTAATTATGGGTGGTGTATGCCGAAAGGATGGGTCTAATGGGTAAGTTAGGTTTGTGTATTTTGGAGAGGCCGTAAAGGGTGCCCGGGGAAGAGCCGGAAGAACGCACTTGGTTGTAAATGTCTTCCGAAATTTTATTTTGATCATATAGTTTTCTGAGGAAACGATTGATTTTGTCTTCAAGTTTTAGAAAAAGTGTTAAGGGATTGTCATTAATGTTTTTGAATTTGGTGGAATCGTTGAGAACGTTGTTAACCTTATAACCTTTGTATATTTTAACCATTGTCTTATTTCTCTACATTTTATATATCTTTTTAACTTTAAATTATCATCATATGACGACATAAATATACTGTATAGAATTTTTTACTCATTATATCTCTTCACTTTTTACTTTCTATCTTTTAGCACTGATGATGGAAATTGAATTTCCGAAACGTCTGTAAATAACATGTACTATCTCCTCTCTCTCTCTCTCTCTCTCTCTCTCTCTCTCTCTATATATATATATATATATATATATATATATATATATTACTTATATTACTTTATGTGAGTTTGAACGACGGTTCAAGATCGACCTGCGGTCGACCCCTCTGCAGCATCCCACCTCATTTCAGGGATTTGGTGAAGGAGGGAATTGCTGTCTGATCTTCCTCCTGCCCTCGTAAACAGCCACGAATGGCTCTATATACTGGGTGGGCCTTTTAACTCTGACGGTTTTAATATCCTTATAACTTTTTTGTTTTTTAACCAAATCAAATAAAATTTATATACAACATATGTACATACATAAAGTTTTTTTAATTAAGCTGCTTTTATCTATCTGCAGAATTGACGAAATGGCGAAGAAAAACCTTTTGACGTATACGAAAACAAATGCTTTATAACGAAATGTCGTATAAAATAAGCCAAAGTTATTGCGTAATTGCTAGTCTTCCAATATGCCCTGGCCCCCACGCTCTCCCGATCTCACCCCTTGCGACTTTTTTATGGGGGTTTATTAAGTCGAAAGTCTACGCGACAAGACCAACCGACATTCATGAACTGAAACAGAGAATTCAAGCAGCTTTTGGTGAAATTACGGTCGAAATGCGACAAAAGGTGGCTTTGGAATGCAGAGCAAGGCTGCCTATACTGATCGAAAATGGTGGAAATCACATTGAAGTTTATAACTAACTTTGTAAGTTTATAAAGGTAATTAAATTTATATCCAAAAATACTTTATGTATGTACCTATGTTGTGTATAAATTTTATTTGATTTGGTTAAAAAACAAAAAAGTTATAAGGATATTAAAACCGTCAGAGTTAAAAGGCCCACCCTGTATATATGTATATATATATATATAATATATATATATAAGGGGTTCCAAAAAACCTTAGCCCCCCCCATCTGCAGCTTACATGTTTACTTATATCGAAATAGTTTTTAGTGATTATAAAAATATATAAAATTCTTTTTTTATTGCAGGTATTAAAATTACTCTAGCTGATAAAGTGATAATATAATGGCTTCTCAATTAATTGGTGATTCAGAGAGGCAACGTGTGATAGATCGCATACGAGCAATAACATTTCGGGAAGCTCGCGATGCTGGACCCACCTTTATAACACGTACATGGGTTGCCAAAAAGTTGCGAAGAAGTGAGGACTTCGTCAAAAGAAATTGGAATAAAACTTTGGATGAATGTGAAATGGATACAACCAAATCTGGGCGCCCAAATTTGCCACTCTCTCAGGAAACAAAGAACATCATTGAAAGCGGTACGCGTAAGCGGAAAAACAGCTCTGCTAAACTTTCTAGAGAGATCGAAGTGTTGAGAGGAAAGATCGTTAGTGGTGAGATCATTCGACTGTACTGTCATAGGCAAGGTTTAAAGCCTTGGCATGAACTTCCAAAGCCAAGAAAAACTCAACTTAACATCGATGACAGAATGTGGTTTGCCCATTATCTTGAAGATTGGGATGTGGATGATTTCATTCATTTAGCTGGTTTACGTAACACGTCGGCCTAGTAGTATGGTGTCAAAAAGGAGAGTGCAATGCAATTGCAAAATATTACGTAATGTTGCAAGAGTGCCACCCCCACCCTCTTTGTTGCAAGAGTGCCACCCCCACCCCTCTTTGTTGCAAGAGTGCCACCCCACCCCCCTTTGTTGAAAAAGAGAAAAAAGAAAAAAATTCCCCCCAAAGGGGCAGAAAGAGAGAGAGGGAGAGCCAACGTTTGTTGCCAACCCCAAAATGGGATTGCAATGGGCATGCAACTTGGAGGCGGAGTTCTTCCCCAAGCTACTCCCCCCAAAAGGGCAGAGAGAGAGAGAGAGTACCGACCTTTGTTGCCAATCCCAAAATGGGATTGCAAGGGGCATGCAACTTAGAGGCGGAGTTCTCCCCCAAGCTATTCTCCCCAAAGGGGCATACCTAACCTGGGAGGGAAGGAGTTTCCTCACCACCCAAAGGGCCAGAAAGAGAAAGGACCAGAGATCCTTGCTCGGCTGATTGCCGAGCTAATATGACTCCGTCGTCCGCCTCCCGCTCCTTTATAAACCTCTAATCCGCCAGTTGGCTGAGTTGCCGGATAGCGCCATGTATTTAATTCATCAGCCAATAGAAGGCTAAGTTGCCAGTTTGTGCTATATATTTAATTAAACCACATATTAATCATCCAATAGAAGACTGAGTTGCCAGATAGCAATATTTATTAAATTAATTCAGATATTATTCAGCCATTTGGTTGCTAAATACCACCATATATTCATATGATGATAGTTGTCAGGTACTGCCATTTATTTTAAATCGCTGCCAATACAGATGAATCTTCTCCTTAATTCCAACAATTTACTTTAAAAGAAATTCTGTTTATTAAATAAATAATTAGAATTTAAACACACGCTCTTCACACAACTAAAATAAATCAATTATTACATAATTCCTATTTTTATTTTTATTATTAATATCGCAATTCACGCTAAATCACGAGTAACAGTGGGAAAGGTTACGCTTGTGTGTATATATATATATAATAAACGAATGAACAACTCGTGCGCGCGCACACACACACACACACACACACACACACATATATATATATATATATATATATATAATATATATATATATATATATATATATAATAATTTTATTTTCACAGTTAACTAGAAATAATATTCTGTGAATTTTCAAGTTCATTTAAGAAGAAAAAAATATAATAAATGAACATTTTGTGTGTGGGTAAATTTCAATTCAAAAAGAAAACATCATATAAAATCTAAACGTATTTACCGGAATTTTATCCAGAAATTTTTAATTAACTTTCGCCAACGGTTACAACAAGCAAAATTAGAAAATTTTTATTAAAATAATGCTTAATAATGCTTGATTTTGGGTTCAAATGCGGAACGTTTAGCAACCCTAATTACAATAGATCAGTGGTCCCCAGCCTTTTCGTGTATGGCTCTCCTAAAACCAATTCTAATCCAACTTCATTATCCAATCATTAGATATTATTTTCAATAACTTCTAGATCGCGTGTCATTAGACTACCCACAATTAGTTGTCAATACCCCAGCGATTAATTTCCCCTTAAGTAAGCGTGAAATTATTATTATTATTACTATTATTACCACTACTACTAATATATATATATATATATATATATATATATATATATATATATATATAAATCATCCTATTCTGGACAACCCAATAAATCCTCAAATTAAATATAAATTTGTAACTGTAATCTATTTTTAAAGTAAAGTTTTAGGCCTGTAATTTATTTTATATTTTTTGTTAACTGTAATATATATATATATATATATAAATATATAAATATATATATATATATATATATATTAATTTCTCTATTTCAATTTTTCTCTATTTTAATTAACATGTACATTGAATTTCCTAGAATTCTCTACTATATATATATATATATATATATATATATATATATATATATATTATACCTACATATTTTTATTACCTGGAAGCGCGTTTCAATTTTACCTTCAAACTTTTTTAAACTTTACTGTATAAAAAATACATGACAGATTCTCTTTACACAACTAAAATAATTCATTTACATTATTATTTTATTACTTAACTTCTATTTTTATTATTATTAATATCACATTTTTCGCTAAACCAGAAGATGTAAACACAAAAAAGCTAAACACAGACAACGACATTACCCCGACCGATTGCTGGAGGCTCTGATTCATTATATATATATATATACTTAAACGTATTTAAGAATATTTGTTTTAACTCTATCCTGCGGCATTCTTGCAATTAAAGAATAAATTTAAAAATTCTAAAAAAAAACATACGAATGTTTTGGACGTCTGCATACAGACTTTACATTCCAAGAGAAGCTGCTTATGATCGGAGTAGATCATCGGAAATTCTGCAACCATCACCACCTGATACCCCATGAGCTGACCATGTGATCTGTCAAGCTTCCATGTCCTAGGTCACAATTACTGGGGTCGAAGGAATCAATAAAACGACGTTACAGCAGACTGATTAAAACACGAAAAATTATTCAATAAAACACCGTTACATCATTCTGATTTTAAAGGGATGTTTTAGCCCAGCACTCTGGCGCTTTTCCTAACTATACTTTATATATATATATATATATATATATATATATATATATATATATATATATATATATATATATATATATGATCGGCTAAATGAATATTTAAAAAATATATCGCTGTGTTTTGTCTTTATTATAACTTATTTAAATCCATTATTTAACCTTTCATAATTTTTGTAAATGTACAGGTAAAGGGTTTCATTTTATGGACAAGCTTTCAGTATATATATATATATATATATATATATATATATATATATATGTAGGAGTTCTCAACAGAATATAAATTGGTATTTATTCTATTTTTAAAATCAATTTAGCATATCACACAATACGCGGGATGTTTCGGGGCTTTTCAAGCCGAAGACCGCCATTACACCGTTTATTTATATTATGAAATGAAATGTTAACTGGGGCCGCACCCGGGATATATATATATATATATATATATATATGCACTAAAATCACAAAATAACACGTGACCTTATTAATAAGCAAACAACCACAGGGAAAAGGAAACACAAAGTCCGAGCGCTTTCGTGATATATTCACATTATCAAGGAGGAACAGAAAATAGACGGAGATTACAAAGTAAATGAGTTAAATAGACAAGCAAAAAATTCACAATCGGCACCTCAAATTAAAGGCCTTAAAGCCCTCTAAAGATTTTTTCAATTGATAACATAATCTGTAGGCAGCTAAAAAAAAAAAAAAAAAAAAAAAAATACTGTATAGATGAAATTAGACAAAAAACCAATACAGAGAACAAAAATTATTATAATGGTTATTAACACTAATATTTAATTAAAACAGGCAATTAATTGGCAAGAATTTAATGAAAAACAAATAGATAACGTAGATAACAAATAGATAACATAATCTGTAGGCTGCTAAATTACTATACAAATTAAATTAGACAAAACACCAGTACAGAAAACAAAAATTATTATAATGGTTATTAACACTAATATTTAATTGAAGTAGGAAATTAAGAGGCCCGAAATTAATGAAAACAAAGGGAAAGTTGTCATCGTCTTACAGATTATTACAAAATTTCTACAAACAGTCTGGAAAAAAATTGTTTTCCCAAAGGCAACCCAGTTCAAAAGTCCAATAAATCCCCCAGCAACCAAAGATTATACACGAAAGAAATATTACAATTAAAATAGACACATAAGAATGTTAACAGTTCTTACAATAATATTTATTTATTTAACCAGGGCAAACCATTATGGGGCAAGAATGCAGTTAAGAAAACAGTAGGCCCTTCGCCAGCTTTCTGACAATGCACGAATCTAATTTGTACAACCCAGGGCTAATATTAAGGACCAAATCCGCATTATTCTTGATCACACTTGATTCCAATATATTTCTGCTAACAATAGATTTACTAAACCTTAATTTGGAAGCATTTTTCCAATCAATGGGATGATTAGTATCTCTTACGTGAATGAAAATGGCGTTAGATTCCTGGCCACTTCTTATACTGTATTGTTGCTGTTTAATACGTAACTCAAGGGTCTTACCAGTTTGGCCAATGTAAAATTTATTACATATTGTGCAAGGGATTTTATATACACAACCATATTCACTTAAAGGGGAGTTCTTAATCAATGAATTCTTAATTACATCTAAATTTTTGAACGCAATATTTACGTTAAAAGTCCTCAGCAGATTCGGCAGATCAAGGAAATTTTCTCTGAATGGTAACACTAAAACATTTTTTGTGTTATAAGGAATCTTATCCTTTACTTCGTAGAAGGTTTTCTTTGCCATTTTTAAGGACTTATCTATGCAGTTCTTTGGGTATTTTAAATCAAAAGCAATTTCGTATATTTTACTAATTTCATCGTCAATGAACTCAGGGCTACAAATTCGTAGGCCTCTTAGAAACAAAGTAGAAAGAACGGATCGTTTTACATTAATGTGGTGATCAGAATAATAATGTATATAGGAACAATATTTACAGAAAACCCACTAATAATTGTTCCTATATACATACTTAAAACTTTCTTTATAAATACATACTTAAAACTTTCTTTATAAACCACCAAATTCTTTAAGAATTATACTGAGCGTAAAACAAACGGGGACATTACCTCTCATTAAGTTATTATTAGCAACCTGTATCCAAATATATTCCGATAACTACTGATTGCACACATTTAATAATCATACAAAGCATATGCAGTTATATTAATATTTTTTAATTTGCCAATTTCAGCTAAAAGAATATTTAAAAAATATATGGCCGTGTTTTCCCTTTTAATATTTATTATAATTTATTTAAATCCATTATTTCTTTATTTTCCTTCATCGTTCGTTTCACGCTAATAACCGAATTTCTAAAATACGAAGGTAAATGTTAACACGAAAAATGATTACTTTATTTTCTTATCATTTTATGCTTTATTTGTGATAACTACCGACTGCAAGCATTTAAGTAGAAATAAAATGATTACGAGACAACTAATTATTTTAAATAGAGTCCTCAAAGTTAATATATCTCAGGTGTCTTTCCAATAAACCGCACGTTGCTTAAATATATATATATATATATATATATATATATACATTTAACTGCAAACACGCAGTATAATTAACATAAAGAACGATGCTTGTATAGGAGATATTCCGCGCAAGACGAGAGAGAGAGAACGAAACGTTAATTATACTGCGTGTTTGCAGTTATATATATATATATATATATATATATATATATATATTAAGCAGCGTGCGGTTTATTGGAAAGACACCTGAGATATATTAACTTTGAGGACTCTATTTAAAATAATTAGTTGTCTCGTAATCATTTTATTTCTACTTAAATGCTTGCAGTCGGTAGTTATCACAAATAAAGCATAAAATGATAAGAAAATAAAGTAATCATTTTTCGTGTTAACATTTACCTTCGTATTTTAGAAATTCGGTTATTAGCGTGAAACGAACGATGAAGGAAAATAAAGAAATAATGGATTTAAATAAATTATAATAAATATTAAAAGGGAAAACACGGCCATATATTTTTTAAATATTCTTTTAGCTGAAATTGGCAAATTAAAAAATATTAATATAACTGCATATGCTTTGTATGATTATTAAATGTGTGCAATCAGTAGTTATCGGAATATATTTGGATACAGGTTGCTAATAATAACTTAATGAGAGGTAATGTCCCCGTTTGTTTTACGCTCAGTATAATTCTTAAAGAATTTGGTGGTTTATAAAGAAAGTTTTAAGTACCCATGCGTTTAAATATATAATTAGACTTTCTTTTAACCCTTTGACAGCCTTGTATATCGTTTGTTCTATACCAGGTATATTTATGCACCCTCTTTTGATCTCTCTTTGCAAAATTCTTTCAACCTACATATTAAACGATATTTAAAACAAAAATAGGACTTTTGAAAATGTATTTCTACTGATCCGGTAAAATTAGAGAAAACTTTTTCTGCCGAAATGGAAAATAAAATTTTAGCTGCCGAGTTTGCCATTTGTCACAATTATGAAATTAGCATATTGGCGTTCTGTCAAGTGAACATGCATTCGTATCTATCTATCTATCTATCTATCTATATCTATATATGCGTCAATGAGTTTGCCACATAAGTTAAATTATTAAGTCATAGTCTGAATGATATTAATAAGTTTATACTGTATATATATATATATATATGATAAACACAGACCGTGCATGGAACAAGGAACTCTTCTGGGAAAATTAAATCCACTATAGTCCGAATAAGTAATGGTAAATGACAAATACCATAGTTTTTCTTTTTCATGATGTTAGCCCGACGTGGGCAACGGTTCTCTCGCAAAGAGATCCCATAAATATAGCTTCCCTCACCAGCTATCTGCAAAGCAGACAGGATCCAGCTTTGGGACATGGATCTAGGGTTTAATTTTCCCAGAAGAGTTCCTTGTTCCATGCACGGTCTGTGTTTATCATATAATTTTCTCAGGGAACCATTCTGAGTTTGTGTATATTCAACGGACGTGTTACGTGCCTTGAAAAGTGGACGCTCAATGTCCCGGTTGATGTTTAAGTTTTGGTTTTTTTGGTTAAAAATACAATAGTTACCCCCTTTTTCTTTGATTTATTCAATCCGACGTGAATGCAACGAGTCTTTTACTTATATAGAGGTTCTGAATGTAGGGGGTCTAGGCTTGCTTTAAACCCTAGATCCATGTCCCAAAGCTGGATCCTGTCTGCTTTGCAGATAGCTGGTGAGGGAAGCTATATTTATGGGATCTCTTTGCGAGAGAACCGTTGCCCACGTCGGGCTAACATCATGAAAAAGAAAAACTATGGTATTTGTCATTTACCATTACTTATTCGGACTATAGTGGATTTAATTTTCCCAGAAGAGTTCCTTGTTCCACGCACGGTCTGTGTTTATCATATAATTTTCTCAGGGAACCATTCTGAGTTATATATATATATATATATATATATATATATATTATATATGTTTTTTCTTTTCACGCATATTATATATATTTGTTTGGAGTTTTATAACTTTTAAATAGAATAGTTACAAACTTATAATTAATATGAACATTGCTAGATAATCTGAATAGTCGTTTTATATATCATTAGTGGTGTAATAATAATAATAATTATTATTATTATTTTAAGGGGTTGGGCAGCTGATTCATTGTATTTACGCGCAAATTGCGAATTAACTTCCTCCCCGATATTATTAAGTTTTCCTAGTATATATATGAGAAGCAGTTCAAAAGACGTATATTTCAAAACATTTTAAAGTTTGCTTATTAAAATAAAATTTTTATTTTTATTAATCAAGGAATGATACGATACGTTTAACAGCGAGACGCGAAATTAATTACACAAGCTAAAGTGTATTTAAGATTTTGGCCAATATTGCAATTTTGGATCATAGGCTCATTAATTGTTTATTTAATCATAAATATCATAATATATATATATAAATATACATAAATATATATATATAATTTGGCCATATATATACACGGTGAACCAAAAGTAGGTGGACAGTAGGTTGAATACGGTTTGTGTTATATTATATTATAACTATGGTGTTCATTATAACTATGGTGTTTGTGTTATATTATATTAAATATTATAACTAAATTTATTTAAATTTTATTTTGTATTATAGTATACAAAAAAATTAAATATGTATTCTCAAAATAAGCGTTATCATTTACTGTCCACCTACATTTGGTTCACCCTATATATATATATATATATATATATATATATATATATCCCGGGTGCGGCCCCGGTTAACATTTCATTTCATAATATAAATAAACGGTGTAATGGTGGTCTTCGGCCTGAAAAGCCCCAAAACATCCCGCGTATTGTGTGATATGCTAAATTGAATTATAAAAATAGAATAAATACCAATTTATATTATGGTTAGCGTTGCTGACTACGAATCCATCGGCCCCGGGTTCGAGACCCGACGGCAGCCGGCGCGCAGCAAAACCCAGCTGTTCATCCTTCCACACAATAAAGAAAGTGGTTGGTAGATAAATGGGTACCCTAGGTGGCCTAGTGGTTAAGACGCTGGGCTGCTGGTGGGGCGTGGTTCGGATTCCACGTTAAACTGTAGGTCTAAGGTGGAGTGAAAAGCTTGACCTTTGTCAGGATGAACAATTCGGGCGGAAGCTAACCAAAGGTTATATATATACAGTATATATATATATATAATATATATAATATATATATATATATATATACTGTATATACTGAAAGCTTGTGCATAAAATGAAACCCTTTACCTGTACATTGACAAAAATTATGAAAGGTTAAATAATGGATTTAAATAAGTTATAATAAAGACAAAAAAAAGCGATGTATTTTTTAATATTCATTTAGCCGGATCATATATATATATATATATATATATATATATATATATATATATATATATATATATATATATATATATATATATATATATATATATATATATATAAAGTATAGTTAGGAAAAGCGCCAGAGTGCTGGGCTAAAACATCCCTTTAAAATCAGAATGATGTAACGGTGTTTTATTGAATAATTTTTCGTGTTTTAATTAGTTTGCTGTAACGTCGTTTTATTGATTCCTTCGACCCCAGTAATTGTGACCTAGGACATGGAAGCTTGACAGAGCACATCGTCAGCTCATGGGGTATCAGGTGGTGATGGTTGCAGAATTTCCGATGATCTACTCCGATCATAAGCAGCTTCTCTTGGAATGTAAAGTCCGTATGCAGACGTCCAAAACATTCGTATATGTTTTTTTTAGAATTTTTAAATTTATTCTTTAATTGCAAGAATGCCGCAGGATAGAGTTAAAACAAATATTCTTAAATACGTTTAAGTATATATATATATATATATATAATGAATCAGAGCCCCCAGCAATCGGTCGGGGTAATGTCGTTGTCTGTGTTTAGCTTTTTTGTTTACATTTTCTGGTTTAGCGAAAAATGTGATATTAATAATAATAAAAATAGGAGTTAAGTAATAAAATAATAATGTAAATGAATTAGTTTAGTTGTGTAAAGAGAATCTATCTTGTATATTTTAAACAGTAACGTTTAAAAAAAGTTTGAATGTAAAATTGAAACGCGCTTCCAAGTAATAAAAATATGTAGGTAAAATATATATATATATATATAGGGTGAACCAAATGTAGGTGGACAGTAAATGATAACGTTTATTTTGAGAATACATATTTAATTTTTTTGTATACTATAATACAAAATAAAATTTAAATAAATTTAGTTATAATATTTAATATAATAAAACACAAACACCACAGTTATAATGAACACCATAGTTATAATATAATATAACACAAACCGTATTCAACCTACTGTCCACCTACTTTTGGTTCACCGTGTATATATATATATATATATATATATATATATATATATATATAGTAGAGAAGTCTAGGAAATTCAATGTACATGTTAATTGAAATAGAGAAAAATTGAAATAGAGAAATTAATATATATATATATATATATATATATATATATATATATATATATATATATATATATATATATATATATATATATACGGGGCTCCAATAAACCTTAGCCCCCCGCCCATGGCCTAAACCATTAGAGGTACAGTAAAACTAAACATACCTTACAAAAGCGAAATTAATCCTGCATTTAATGAGAAACACTTAAAACTTGGTGTTCTCGCCATTGGCTTCCAAGACAGCCTGAATTCGCTTTGGGTAGCTTGCCAAAAGTGACGTGAATAAATCTTGATCGTTACGCAAATTTGCTAAAACAGTTTCAATGTGTTGCGTCATTGTATCCTTCGAAAATCGATTTGCTGCAGGTTCTTCAAACAAGAGACATTCAACCTTGTCCTTTATAACTGATCCAATGTGTTCACAGACGTTCAGGTCAGGAGAATTTCCTGGCCATTCTTCATTTCCAAAGAAATCGATCTCATGGTTCCGCAACAACTGTTGAGTGGCTAATGCCTTAAAGCAGGGGGCCTTATCGTGCAGAAGTGTGACCTGATCGACATCCATAACATTGTTTGGGTTTCTTAGAAAAGGAATGACATGCTGGGATAGAATAATATCACGAAAATACTGTCCATCCCAACTCTGACCATTTGGCTTCAGCACCCCACATGAGCTTCTTTGCAGTGAACAAAACAAACACACCAACACAGTCTGGACTTTTTAATAATTCGCGATAACGTTCATTGTCATCGATTTCATCTGGTGTTGTGGCCCACATTCGATCGTTTTGGTTGTTAGGCCGACGTGTTACGTAAACAAAAAATTCATCGGAGACAGCTAAATGCATGAAATCATTCACATTCCAATCTTCAAGATAATGGGCAAACCACATTCTGTCATTTTTCTTGGCTTTGGAAGTTCATGCCAAGGCTTTAAACCTTGCCTATGACGGTACAGTCGAATGATCTCACAACTAACGATCTTTCCTCTCAACACTTCGATCTCTCTAGAAAGTTTAGCAGAGCTGTTTTTCCGCTTACGCGTACCGCTTTCAATGATGTCCTTTGTTTCCTGAGAGAGTGGCAAATTTGGGCGCCAGATTTGGTTGTATCCATTTCACATTCATCCAAAGTTTTATTCAAATTTCTTTTGACGAAGTTCTCACTTCTTCGCAACTTTTTGGCAACCCATGTACGTGTTATAAAGGTGGCTCCAGCATCACGAGCTTCCCGAAATGTTATTGCTCGTATGCGATCTATCACACGTTGTCTCTCCGAATCACCAATTAATTGAGAAGCCATTATATTATCACTTTATCAGCTAGAGTAATTTTAATACCTGCAATAAATAAAGAATTTTATATATTTTTATAATCACTAAAAACTATTTCGATATAAGTAAACATGTAAGCTGCAAATGGGGGGGAGCTAAGGTTTTTTGGAACCCCTTATATATATTACAGATAACAAAAATATAAAATAAGTTACAGGCCTAAAACTTTACTTTAAAAATAGATTACAGTTACAAATTTATATTTAATTTGAGGATTTATTGGGTTGTCCAGAATAGGATGATTTATATATATATATATATATATATATATATATTATATTATATATATATATATACAGGGCGTCCCAAAAAAATGTATACACACTTTAACAGCTGATAGCTCAATTGATGTTTCTTTCTTTCCAAGTTAAACCCATTAGAATTAATAATGGCAGTCAGACTAAGCTTTGAACAAAGGAAATTCATTCTAAAATGCTACTGGAAGTGTGAAAACGCAGTTGAAGTGCAAAGACAGTTTAGGAGGGAGTTTCAAACAGATCCACCAACGCGACTTACCATCACTCGAATTAGAGATAAGTTTGAAGCCGATGGGACTGTTCAGAATGTCCACAAGAAGCGTTCCGGAAGACCACGGACATCGACAAGCCCCACAAAGCAAGAAAGAGTACTGGAAACGTATCACCAAAGTCCAAGAAAATCTGTGCGGCAAGCGAGTCGTGAGGTAGGAATTTCAGAATCGTCTGTCCAACGCATTTTGAGTATTGCGAGTGGTACATGGCACGATGTGGATGTGGATTGGACGAAGGGGTTTCGTAGAATACCCTCCGCGTTCACCAGACCTCACACCACTAGACTTTTTTTTATGGGGATACTTAAAAGACAAAGTCTACCCTATAAAACCTGCAACAGTCGCTGAATTGAGAGCAGCCATTGAACGAGAATGCACACAAAAACCAAACGAAATGTTTCGTGATGTTTGCGATTCCATTGCTTCGCGTTATCAGCAGTGCCTGCACCAGAACGGACGTCAGTTTGAAAACAGGCGTTGACAGAACAATTAAATAATGTCTGTAGATTCTATTACATTTTGAAAATGAAATGTATTTTAATAAACACTGCCTTTATAAGTATTTAAAGTGTGTATACATTTTTTTGGGACGCCCTGTATATATATATATATATATATATATATATATATATACATTTAACTGCAATGACCACGCAGTATATTAATGTATAGAAACGACGTAAGTATAGAGGAGTGTTCTGCACACGAGGAAGAGAAATAACGAACAAATGAAAAATGAGGTAACCGCCTGGGAATCGAACCCAGGATCTTCCGATTGCCGGTCAGATATGCTATCCACTACACCACGGGCCTCGACCAGTCAGCTTGTTGTAACCGTTGGCGAAAGTTAATTAAAAATTTTTGAAGATAGAATTCCAGTAAATACGTTTAGATTTTACATTAGTTTTCTCTTTGAATTGAAATTTACCCACACACAAAATGTTCATTTATTATATTTTTTTTCTTCTTAAATGAACTTGAAAATTCACAGAATATTATTTCTAGTTAACTGAAAATAAAAGTATTATATATATATATATATATATATATATATATATATATATATACAGGGCGTCCCAAAAAAATGTATACACACTTTAAATACTTATAAAGGCAGTGTTTATTAAAATACATTTCATTTTCAAAATGTAATAGAATCTACAGACATTATTTAATTGTTTTGTCAACGCCTGTTTTCAAACTGACGTCCGTTCTGGTCCAGGCACTGCTGATAACGCGAAGCAATGGAATCGCAAACATCACGAAACATTTCGTTTGGTATTTGTGTGCATTCTCGTTCAATGGCTGCTCTCAATTCAGCGACTGTTGCAGGTTTTATAGCGTAGTCTTTGTCTTTTAAGTATCCCCATAAAAAAAGTCTAGTGGTGTGAGGTCTGGTGAACGCGGAGGGTATTCTACGAAACCCCTTCGTCCAATCCACATCCACATCCACATCGTGCCAAGTACCACTCGCAATACTCCACTCTTCGGTCCGGATCATCTTCATTAATAGCATGGACTAATCTTGGAATGTAACTTTTCCATTGACAGCGCTTCAAAATGCGTTGGACAGACGATTCTGAAATTCCTACCTCACGACTCGCTTGCCGCACAGATTTTCTTGGACTTTGGTGATACGTTTCCAGTACTCTTTCTTGCTTTGTGGGGCTTGTCGATGTCCGTGGTCTTCCGGAACGCTTCTTGTGGACATTCTGAACAGTTCCATCGGCTTCAAACTTATCTCTAATTCGAGTGATGGTAAGTCGCGTTGGTGGATCTGTTTGAAACTCCCTCCTAAACTGTCTTTGCACTTCAACTGCGTTTTCACACTTCCAGTAGCATTTTAGAATGAATTTCCTTTGTTCAAAGCTTAGTCTGACTGCCATTATTAATTCTAATGGGTTTAACTTGGAAAGAAAGAAACATCAATTGAGCTATCAGCTGTTAAAGTGTGTATACATTTTTTTGGGACGCCCTGTGTATATATATATATATATATATATATATATGTGTGTATGTGTGTGTGTATGTGTGCACGAGTTGTTCACTCGTTTATTATATATATATATATATATATATATATATATATATATATATATACACACAAGCGCATCCTTTCCCACTCTTACTCGTGATTTAGCGTGAATTACGATATTAATAATAATAATAAAAATAAGAATTATGTAAGAATTGATTTATTTTAGTTGTGTAAAGAGCGTGTGTTTAAATTCTAATTATTTATTTAATAAACAGAATTTCTTTTAAAGTAAATTGTTGGAATTAAGGAGAAGATTCATCTGTATTGGCAGCGATTTAAAATAAATGGCAGTACCTGACAACTATCATCATATATATATATATATATGGTGGTATTTAGCAACCAAATGGCTGAATAATATATGAATGAATTTAATAAATATTGCTATTTGGCAACTCAGTCTTCTATTGGGGTGGGGGTGGCATTCTTGCAACATTACGTAATATTTTGTAATTGCATTGCGCTCTCCCTTTTTGCACCATACAACTGGCCTAACTACCAAAATAATCGAGTGTGGGCCACACACCAGATGAAATCGATGACAATGAACGTTATCGCGAATTATTGAAAAGTCCAGACTGTGTTGGTGTATTTGTTTTGTTCACTACAAAGAAGTTCATGTGGGTGCTGAAGCCAAATGGTCAGAGTTGGGATGGACAGTATTTTCGTGATATTATTCTATCCCAGCATGTCACTCCTTTTCTAAGAAACCCAAACAATGTTATGGATGTCGATCAGGTCACACTTCTGCACGATAAGGCCCCCTGCTTTAAGGCATTAGCCACTCAACAGTTGTTGCGGAACCATGAGATCGATTTCTTTGGAAATGAAGAGTGGCCAGGAAATTCTCCTGACCTGAACGTCTGTGAACACATTGGATAAGTTATAAAGGACAAGGTTGAATGTCTCTTGTTTCAAGAACCTGCAGCAAATCGATTTTCGAAGGATACAATGACGCAACACATTGAAACTGTTTTAGCAAATTTGCGTAACGATCAAGATCTATTCACGTCACTTTTGGCAAGCTACCCAAAGCGAATTCAGGCTGTCTTGGAAGCCAATGGCGGGAACACCAAGTTTTAAGTGTTTCTCATTAAATGCAGGATTAAATTCTCTTTTGTAAGATATGTTTAGTTTTACTGTACCTCTAATGGTTTAGGCTATGGGCGGGGGGGGGGGGGGGGGGGGCTAAGGTTTATTGGAGCCCGTATATATATATATATATATATATATATATATATATATATATATATATATATATAAAACCATGGCCGCGTAGGGAAGAAGTGGTGGCGGAGGAGAAGAAAGAAATTGAATTACATAAGACTCGAAGGGAATTTAAACAACGGACCATATGCGAATATTATAAAACAGGTGCAAATATGGCTCAAACTACATGTACAATAGGGTGTGTCAATTTTGTCAACTTTTTTCAAATCAATTTTGGTAGTGAAAATATAGTGTCTTTTCATGTCAAAACTTGAAATTGGCCAACCAAAATGAAATAAAATAACCCTTACCTACATCAATTTTACCTTAAAGTTTCAGAAATTGACTCTTTTACTAAATAATAGGACATAAATTGATTAATTATTCATCTGTCACAGAATTATCCCATTGATCGCATATGGAGTGTTTTCAAGGTCATATAGTTGTTGTACAATGTACAAGTCACAACATGAATAGAGCTCTCCCTCACTCTCAGTCCTCAGTTGCCTCTTAGATGTCATAGACGGTGGTTTGCTGTTATTGCTCTTGTACCTACTTCATAGTTATTCTACTCGACCAATACTACAGTTTAACTGTAAGTTTGGATTATTGATTGTTACAATTATTTATTATTATCATATTCTTCTGTCTAATTATGTTGTAATCCCATGAAATATTTTTTTATTGAATTTTAGAACATCGAATGACTAAACTTTGAAACATCGTAATTGATATAAAATACTTAAATGTTTTTCTTTCTTTTCAGATATTCCTAAGATGCCAAAATTGAAGACAAGAGGTCAGTCGTCATGCCACTTGAGCCTGTTAGTCGGTACAGGCAAGGAGCTTCCCGTATCAGAACTACCAACAGTGCGAGACATGCTGAGACTAGCGTTACTCCTTCGTGAACAAAATACAAAGGATAGAAGGAACTACACAGAGAAAGAGCTCATAAGGGACGTGATTCCCGCTCTTCTGCATCAGTGGAAAAAAGTTAATGTGTTATTCAAACCACCTGTACTCAATCAGTATAGAACTATTGAGCTAAAATTAACAAAGCTGTGGCACAAAGCAGTTGAGACATCACTTGGTAAAGGAAAACTAGCAAAGAAAAATAAATTTCTGCACACACTTGATACTCTTCTTCACATTTTTAACTGCCAGTGTCCCATAGAGTTGTGTTCTGAAGCCAATTGTTCTCCCTCATGCAGAAGAGAACCTCACCCTCACATTGATTGTCGCTGTCCTCGTGAGAAGAAGATCCCTGTTTTGGAGCTGGCTTTCATAAAGGCGCAGAGAACAAAGGCAGGAGGCCAAGGAAGTATGCAGATTGGTTCGGCAGATTATTCAGAAACCAAAAAACAGATTGTTATTGCTAAGAAAAAAGAGAAAATCCGAGAGAGGGAAGAAAGGAAGAAAAAGAAGAGTGAAGAAGCCACCCAAAGAGATGAAGAGCTCTATCAAGATGTTTCTCACTTCTTTGAAAGCTCTTCAGATGAACAGAAAGAAGCAACATCAGATGATAGCTCCAAAATGCCATCTGAACCTTCGCCGAAGAGAATGAAATACAACACTAAAGACATCTCAAACATTGCCCTTGCCAGTATTCGCCACCATACGGGGCTACGAGAGACTGCAGAGATTGCCACTGCCGCTTGGATAGATGCAGGCCTCATCAGCCGAGAGGATAAATCCTTAGTGATAGCTCATAATAAGATAAGAAGAGCACAAGAAAAAATAATGAAGGAAATATCTGATCAGCATGAAAAAGATTTGAAGGAGGAAGGTCTCTCTTGCCTTTTGTTTGATGGAAGAAGAGATGACGCAAAAGTTCTCCTTGAGGTAGAGGGAATGGACAGAAAGTTTCCCGGTCTCATCAAAGAAGAACACTACTCTGTGTGTCCGAACCTGGTGGCCGCCAGTGGCGTATCAAGGGAGGGGCGAGAGGGGCGACCGCCCCGAGCGGCACTTCCCGAGGGGCGGCAAATTACTGTCAGGCGGGCGCAGTATGCAAAATTTTGGGTTTTTATTTTTTAAAATGCAGGAATCCTTCGTTGATTTTATTAAATTAGAGGGAAAGACTGCTGAGGCAGTTACTGATCTCATTGTCACTAAGCTCTGTGAGGATGGGCTGGATATCCAGAATTGTTATGGTCAAGGGTATGACAATGCTGCTACGATGGCATGTATTCATCTTGGAGTTCAACGCAGAATTCTTGATGTTAGCAAACACGCTGTTTTCATTCCTTGCAATAACCACTCGCTGAACTTGGCTGGAGTTCATGCCGGGGGACTGAGTCCTAATGCTGTAACTTTCTTTGGAACAATTGAACGAATTTTCGTCTACTTTTCTTCCTCTACTCATCGTTGGGATGTCCTAACAAAACAATCCAAAATCACTGTCAAGCGAGTCTCTGATACGCGGTGGAGTGCTAAGTATGATGCTGTTTCTAGTCTTAAGAAGAACTTGACTCACGTTGTTAGTGCCTTGGAAGAACTGAGTGAAGGGGTCTCCGAAATCTGGACACAAAGGGCGATGCTGAAGCTCTGTTGACCTCCTCATGTCATACACATTCATTGTGTACTTATTTTTCTGGGATCCAGTGCTGAAAGAAATCAATGATGCTCAGCTATATTTTCAAAGAAAGGGACTTGCTTTGGACCAGTGTGCATTAAAAATGAACTCTTTATCCGTGTTTTTAACTAATGAACGAGAGGCAGTAGTATCAAACGCTGCAGATGCCGCCGAAGAGTTCTGTAATGAAATGGATATCAGTATAGACCGCAGAGTCAGGACGGAGAAGCCTGGAGAGCAAGCTCGTGATGCTGGATTGACCGTGCAAGAAGATGTACGCAGAGAATTTTTTGAAATCATGGATCGTTTATTAGCAGAAATTGAAAAACGCACAGTTTGTCTTAAAAACATGAATGATCGCTTTGAATTTCTGTCTCCTTCGTACCTTTTGAATCAGTCCAAAGATGAAGAAATTAATACCAAGGTCAATAATTTTTCTTCCATCTACAATGACATTAATCCAGGAAGTCTACTGGAAGAATAAAGCGTTTGCGCAGACATTTGCTCAGTTTCGAAAGCATAAGCGTCGACGATGATCCAAAGAACTGGGATATGTTAAAACTACTTCAGTGGATCGTTAAATGGGATCTAGTGGAATCTTTGCCTCATATAACAATTGCCCTCCGGATCTGTCTAACTACATGCATGTCCGTGGCAAGTTGCGAACGAAGTTTCTCGAAACTGAAACTTATAAAAACTTACCTCAGGTCAACTATAAGTCAATCTAGACTGAGCAATTTGGCGATTATTTCAATTGAACGCGAAGTTGCAGAGACAATGGACGTAGAAAAATCATCATTCATTTTCTGTTATGAAAGTCAGAAAATTTAACTAGGCACTATACATTATATAGTTATTGTTAAAATTATGTAGTATATTATGTACGGTACATTATGTAGTATTGTTAAAATTGAAGTTGCTTTATTTAAGTTTTTCTTCCAATAAAAGTTTTGTTTAGAAGTGTATTTTTGTAAAGGAATTGTTTTTAAAATTGAAAATTGTTGCAGGGGGGGGGGGCCGTTGGCATTTTCGCCCCGAGCGGTAAAAAGTATTGGTACGCCTGTGGTGGCCGCTATTTGTTTCACTTTGTTCCTGAAGCAGAAGTAGAAGGCAAGAAACATGCAGAGGCAATTGCTGATCAAATAATATGTTGGCTTCAAGAAAGAAGACTTGACAGTTCACTGCAGGCCGTTGGTGGAGACTCAATTGCGGTGAACACTGGATGGCAGGGCGGTGTTATGACGCATTTAGAGAAAAAACTTGGAAGAAGGCTTGTTTGGATTGTATGTGATTTGCACACAGGGGAACTACCTCTTCGTCGTCTCATCCAGGAACTTGATGGTCCTACAAAGAGCAACAACAAGTGGTCAGGCCCCCTTGGCAACATGCTAGATGAAGCAACGGAATTAGAAATAAATACAAAATTTCCAAAGGTCGAAGTAGGCCCTCCCCTTCCAGTGTTGTTTGAAGAAGTTATCAAAGACCTCAGCACAGATCAATCTTACGCTTATCGTATTGTTCAAGCAATCAGATCAGGAGAGTTGCCTCAAAATCTGGCTCTCTTGGAGATTGGACCCGTAAGTCACAGTCGTTGGTTAACTACAGCGATTCGTTTCTGCAGGATTTGGATTTCCAAACATGCACTGAAGGGCAAAATGCTACAGAATTTGATGTTGATTGTTGAATTTATTATTGGGTTTTATCTTCCTCACTGGTTCAATGTAAAACTTAATCCAATGTGGATGGAGGGGCCCAACCACATCTTGTTTCAATTACAGCTACTGAGAACCCAAGGGAAAATAGTGGTGGACATCGTGTTACCTGTGGTGAGAAGGTCCGCTTGGTATGCTAGGCCAGAGGCAGTTTTGCAAGCAATACTCTGCAGCCAATGTATCAAAGAGTGAACTGGGGCTGTGGAAATCATTCTAAAGCTTAGAGGAACATCACTAGATGATGACCAGCTGGGAGACTGCTCTGTTCAGACAAGGAAGGTACCTCCGATAAATGTCAATGCCACGAAATTGTCAGAATTAGTTAACTTGAGTTCGGAAGTTTTGGAGCCACCACTGACAACATGTATAACAAACAAAGATTTAACACAACTTAAAGAGGCCCCAATGCAAGTGCCAAAGTGGCCTTCTCACACTCAGAGTGTGGAGAGATGTGTGAAAATGGTCACAGAAGCAGCTAGTCAAGTTTACAGTCACGAGAGGAGAGAAGGCTACATCAAAGCGCAAGTAGCAAGCCGAATGCTGATATCAGGGAACCGCAGCAAAAAGGACATGACTGCATTGGTTACTTTCAGATAAAGACTCTGAATGATATCTTATTGCCACTTTAAATGTTGATAGGATATTTGCGCACATTTGTTATTTTGTTACGAATTTACGGAAAAATGGATTTTTTTTAATTAAAATTGATGTAGGTAGGAGTTATTTTTTGTTGTTTTTGAAGCAAGGATATTATTTTGTATGCCAAATGATTACATTAAATTGCTACCAAATCACATGATTTTCAATTTAGTCATTTCACCCCCAAAATTGACACACCCCAATGTACAATCACCCCCAGAAATGCTTCTATATGATGAGGAATGGAAGATGCAGGTACGGACCAAACTGCAACTTTTTCCACCCTCGTATGTGCAGACAGTCAATTACAGAGAGAAAATGAATGAACATAGAGTGCCCGTTTTCACATAAAAGTTACGCAAAGAAGAGAACGGGAAAGAGCAGGTCATATTTGTCATAGAAGTAATAACAAGAGTAATTAAACATATTTTTCAGAAGAAATGAAGAGAATAAAAACACAGCTTGCCCTTCTAACAAGAAAAGACAGAACGCCGCAAATATATGCACCACAACATTACGTACATCACCCTTCGATTCAACACCACCTACCAATAATACAACAACCACAGTGGTATCAAGGGCCGCAAACCCAATACTCCCAAATGCAGCTGCCCAACCAATAACACCAAACAGGAACCGACATCGATCAGGAAACGACTATTATTTAGGGAAATCGAACACGAAGATTAGAAACCTGGTAAATGTATTATACATAAATATACACGGCCTCTATACTGACCATGCAGACTGCAAATTACAATACTTGCAAACTTTAGCTACGGAAACCAGTATAGATATCATATGCCTAACGGAAACATCTTACATAAATGCGAAAAAGGCTGTGAAAACTGCATCGAAAATACTGAAATAGCAATGCTGGACTACAACATATACAGAGCAGATAGAGTGGCTAGACGAGGGGAGGATGTTGTATCTACGTGAAAAACACATACACATGTGAGATGAAGGTAAACAAATCAAACAGCACAGTCGAAATTATTGTTTTTGAAGTAAAAGAACTGAACCTAACCATTATGGGCGTCTACAGACCACCAAACACCACAAAAAGTGAATTCTAATTTGCCACTAATGAAATCTAAAGCATGTTAAAATTACTTGAAACTCCAGCAAAAAATATTCTAATTTGCAGAGATTTTAATTTCCCATTCATAACATGGAAGAAAAATGACGAAGTCATATATGTTGAGAAGTTTCATGGCAACATTACAAGAGATGATAGAACCCAAGCAATAATGCTATTAGATATGATGGAACATTACGCCCTTACTCAGGAAATCTGTGAAGCCACTAGAAAAGAGAACATTTTGGATTTCATTTTGACAAATAACAATGAAATAATAATAAATAAAAAGGTAACGCACACAAATTTCTCCGACCATAACCTGATCGATATACAATTGAAGAGAGGCAGAAGGAATATTTGAAGGCTTAAACATAAATTCAAAGAAAGTAGATTGGGAAAGTGCAAATAAAGCTTTAAAGGAAGTAAATTGGGAGTTGCTACTTCACGAGAAGACTCCAGAACAAATACTAGGTATAATGGGGACTGAAACCAAACCTATATTACTGAAGCATGTTCCAGAGAGACAAAAAGCAAACGTAGTAAGCTCGATAGAAAATCAGGACACTATTTAGACAACGGAAGCAAACCGTAGAACATCTCCACAGATGCAGAACTGATGCAAGGAGACTCAAATTAGAGAGGAAACTTGGCGAAATAGAAATGGACCTGAAGCAAACATTCATACATAAGACAAACGAGGAGGAAAACAAGGTAGCAGAAAACATAAATAACCCAAAATACTTCTACACGTTTGCGAAAAGGAAAATGCAGTGAAGAGAGTATTTGTCCGTTGATAGATGGGGAAGCCAAACAAACAAATGACCCCCAAATAATGAGTGAACTGCTTAAGGAACAAATTAACTCTGTGTTTAGCACCCCTAAGTCCGAGATGAAAGTTGAAAACCCAGACGAATTTTTCGACATTGATACAAATCAGCCAAGGACAAATTCTGGCACAAACCTATTCATGGACTTAGAGTTCTAGGAAGCAGATGTAATTGAGGCTCTATCACAGATGCGAGACAATTCGGCACCAGGGACAGACACATGGAGTGCCACGTTTCTGAAGAAATGTGAAGAGAGTATTGCCAAGCCGCTATACTTACTGTGGAGGAAATCACTCGACACAGGACAAATTCCACTTCCAATAAAGAACGCAAACATTGCCCCCTTATTTAAAGGTGGTAACAAAGCAATGCCCAAGAACTATCGGCGTTAGCTCTCACCTCCCACTTTATAAAGTGCTTTGAACGTATAATTAGAGGCAAAACTACCTACTACCTACAAGAAAATAACTTGTACAACCCACATCAACATGGTTTCAGGACTGGAAGATCATGCCTATCACAGCTATTAGACCACCAGAAGAAAATATTGGAAACACTGTGTCGAGGACAAAACATAGATGTAATATATACGGACTTTGCTAAAGCCTTCGATAAATGTGACCATGGAATTATAGCACACAAACTTAAGAATACAGGAATTACTGGAAAGCTAGGAAGATGGATATTTAATTTCTTGACGCAACGAACACAAAGAGTGGTGGTAAATGGGATCAAATCGGAAGTCTCGGAAGTAGAGACCTCTGTCCCACAAGGGACAGTACTAGCTCCCTTGCTGTTCATAATAATGATTGCAGATATTGAGGGAGATATTAGTGACAGTGTTGTATCATGTTTTGCAGATGACATAAAGATATGCAAGGAAATATTGAACGAAGGTGACATAGAAAAATTACAAAACGACATTGAAACATTATTCCAGTGGGCAGAAGACAACAATATGAAGTTCAACGAAGAAAAATTCCAACTTCTAAGATATGGTAATAGCAAGGAGCTACAGAATAAAGGGTACAGAACTCTTCAAGCCAAACAGATAACACCAAATCCACAAGTCAGGGATCTTGGAGTAATAATGTCGTCGGATGCAGAATTCAGAGAGTACTATAAAATCAAAATTACAACGGCTAGAAAAATAATGGGAATCATCTGGAGGAGCTTCCGCAGCAGAAAAGCAAACATCATGTTCAAATTATGAAAGAGTCTAGTCCTACCGATAATTAAGTATTGATCAGTACCCACAAGCCCATACAGAAAACGAGACATTGCGAACAATGAAGCTATACAAAGGACTTTTACATCTAAGACAGAGGAAACGGAAGGTGAAGACTACTGGTCTCAATTACAATCCCTGGAACTCTACTCTCTTCAAAGAAGGCGCGAGCGGTACAGTGGCGTACACAATAATATACATATGGAAAATACTTGAGGGCTCAGTCCCTAACCTTAGAAATGAGATAGAAACAAACTGGAATGAGAGAAGAGGCAGATTTTGTACTGTCCCGGGACAGGGGGGCCACAAAAACGAAGATGTAAAATACCTTCAGAATACGAGGCCCAAAGCTTTTCAATGCCTTACCAAAAGAAGTGAGGAATCTCCAGCACACCGACCTCAATAACTTCAAGAACCAGCTGGACAGATTCCTGTGCAAAGTCCCTGACCAGCCATGCTTGGCTGGTTACGAGGGCAGGAGGAGATCAGAGAGCAATTCCCTCCTTCTCCAAATACCGCAAATGAGGAGGGATGCTGCAGAGGGGTCGACCGCAGGTCGATCCTGAACCGTCGTTCGAACTCCGAACTCACATAAAGTAACATAAAGTAAGTAAGTTATTAAGTATATATATATATATATTATATATATATAGCATGTCTGACCGGCAATCGGAAGGTCCTGGGTTCGATTCCCGGGCGGTCACCTCATTTTTCATTTGTTCGTTATTTCTCTTCCTTGTGTGCAGAACACTCCTCTATACTTACGTCGTTTCTATACATTAATATACTGCGTGGTCATTGCAGTTAAATGTGTATACATATATATATATATATATATATATATATAGAGAGAGAGAGAGAGAGAGAGAGAGAGAGAGAGAAAAAAAAAGAGGCGGGGATACCAAGATTTGCAAGATTTGAAAAGGGTACTAGTTACATAATTTTTTAAAATCTACCATTAAAAACCAGTATTGCTCAATTAAATGATTTTGAGATTGTTCCCGTGGAAATTCAGAGAAGAGTAAACGTAATTTTAAAAAAAAAAAGAGTTTCGAAAGCTAAAACATTGTGTGTCACTCGAATGGAGACAATCTTTTTTACTTTTAAAATTTTTAAATCCCATTCGATAAAATGATTGACGTAAGGATTCTTCCACTAATTTTGACTTCACTTCTTAATATTCCTTGAAGAAAACAAATTTTCAAAATGTATTTTGCGTAAACAAAAATTCTCATTCCTTCATAGCTTTACTTCTCTCTCTCTCTCTCTCTCTCTCTCTCAATATATATATATAAAGACACACAGAGAGAGAGAGAGAGAGAGAGAAACAAAACTACAATTACCATAAATTGATTTTAATACCTCTTCGCTGCACATTTTACTGCAGTTTCTGTATATATATATATATATATAGTATAACAAAACCACAATAGATGCGGAGACTGTAGGTAACAACAAGCGAACAGTGCTCTCGTGTGCCAAAGGAGAACACTGTTGATTTGTGGTTACACGCAATTTTAAAACATACAGAGTGTGTGTGTATATATATATATATATATATACATTCAACTGCAAAGAACACGCAGTATAAATAACGTAAAGAACGACGCTTGTATAGGAGATATTCCGCGCAAGACGAGAAAGAGAAAACAACAAATGAAAAAATGAAGTACCACCTGGGAATCGAACCCGGGATCTTCCGATTGCCGGTCAGACGCGATAACCACTACACCATGGACTTCACTCTTCCAAATGCCGTAATTCCTCTACATACTCGCAGAAACCAATGCCCCAAGGGGGCACCTCCCGCATGCCGTAACATTATATACATTCAACTGCAAAGAACACGCAGTATAAATAACGTAAAGAACGACGCTTGTATAGGAGATATTCCGCGCAAGACGAGAAAGAGAAAACAACAAATGAAAAAATGAAGTACCACCTGGGAATCGAACCCGGGATCTTCCGATTGCCGGTCAGACGCGATAACCACTACACCATGGACTTCACTCTTCCAAATGCCGTAATTCCTCTACATACTCGCAGAAACCAATGCCCCAAGGGGGCACCTCCCGCATGCCGTAACATTATATACATTCAACTGCAAAGAACACGCAGTATAAATAACGTAAAGAACGACGCTTGTATAGGAGATATTCCGCGCAAGACGAGAAAGAGAAAACAACAAAGAGTGAAGTCCATGGTGTAGTGGTTATCGCGTCTGACCGGCAATCGGAAGATCCCGGGTTCGATTCCCAGGTGGTACTTCATTTTTTCATTTGTTGTTTTCTCTTTCTCGTCTTGCGCGGAATATCTCCTATACAAGCGTCGTTCTTTACGATATATATATATGTATGTATATATATATATGTGTGTGTGTGTGTGTGTATATATACGAGTGTGAATACATATATATATGAGGAGATTGTTGACACCAATCGACCAGGGAGGTACTTCGGGGTGGATGTTAGGCAGGAGTCAGGGACTGCTGAAACTCCCGTTTCTCCTGTCACTGTCCTCCTTAGCTGATCTTTTTCCGTGTCTCATCTACCCTGTGAACAGTCCAGCATGCTCTCAAACACACGCTTCTACCTCTATTCCTCACTACACATACATGCATCTTTCACACGACACAACCGTTTCAAAATTTTATATATATACACGTGTGTGTGTGTGTGTGTGTGTGTGTGTGTTTTCAGTCAAAAGAAAAGTTTAGAATCACCTTATAGAATCAACTTATAAATTATAAGTTGATGGAAAACTTCGGGCTATATTTTGAAAGTTTTATATCTCAATCATCATCATTTATTACTAATTTTACATTGAATACAGTGCATAGTGCGCAGAATACACTGAACAACAAAATATAACTTATTTTCCTCCTTCGAATAAATTTATGTGATTCCAGTGTACTCTTGTACGCTGATTACGAATTTGAAAACAGAATTTTTCTATCATCCACCATTTTCGAAGGAAGTGCAAATGGAAATTGACAGATTTTCTTACTTTTATGGTATATTTTTAATCGTACAAAAAAGAAGAGTACCTTACCTAAAATGTTTCTGCAGCTGATTTTCGCTTATAACTACTACTAGGGGTTTCTCCTATAAGAGTTCAACAGTAGTCGGCCAACATACTGGGACTATATCTCTCTTAGTACCGTTTTTCCATGGTTGGTTGATATATCCTGATGAAAGCTTTCACCATGCTCATCGCTGACAGTGCCCAGGTTTGATGAGAAGAAGTCCAGGTGGGAGTGCAGGGGATGTATTTTCAAAGACGTGTTACACCCCATGGCTTGGCAACCACTAAGCCAGAGCTTTCCAAACTTTTAACGTTGGCGACAAACTATTTAAGCATAACAATTTTCACGACACATTAATTAATTTTTGTTATCAAATATCAAATATCAGATAATTTTTCAGTAGGTGGTTTATCTTGTAGCCGATTTTGTTGATAGAAAAATCAAAATTTTCAAAATACAAAAAACACTAATGTGTCGCGACACACCAGTTTGGAAAGCTCTGCACTAAGCATTTGCTCCACCAAGGAAACATAATTTTCTGATTTGAAACTGCAGAGGAAATTCGTAGTCACTTCTGTAAAAGCTTTCCTGTTCTTTCAATCTTATTCAAAGACTCATCATATGCAGTCTTTCATCACTTCTCTAATCTGTGGGCCCACAAAAATGCCTTCGTTGATTTTCGCTTCGTTGATTCTAGAGAATTTCTGTTTTAGATATACTGTAGAAATCCAGGTCAGTCTTTATTCATAGCTTTTGCAAAAATTTTCATCAAACCAAGTTTGATATGGGGAGGTGGTAAGAAAACTTTTGCTGGATCTACTAGGGGTTGATGGGCAACATTTTTCTGTCCTGGAACCAAATTATGTCGAAGGGGCCACTCTTTCTGTGTATAATGACTTCCCTTAGCTCGGCTGTCCCACTCTCAAAGGAAACAAGAGAACTTTGTGTATCCTAACTGTAAGCCGAGGAGAAGTGCAATCACTTTCAGATCACAGCAGATATTCTAGGAGTGTTATCAGAGTCAATATGTTTCAAAAGTAACTGCATATTTTCATATGATTCCTTCATATGAACTTTATGTGCAATCGGAACTGAAGGATAGACATTACCGTTGTGTTGACCAAGAGCCTCCATGACAGCGTTCACATCATTACAATACACTAAATCACTTTCCATAGAAAAAACGATGTGAAGTGTGTCTGACGCTTACGAAATGATGATATTTTGAGTCTTTTGTAAGAGATTCCAACCTTTTAATCTAGAACCGAAGAGCTCAGCCTGATTTTTAGATAGATTCAACTCTCTGACAAGATCATTTAATTCTGATTGAGAAATTAAATGAGGTTCATCCGATGAAGGTGATTGAAATTGTGTATCCATGTCATCTTGTCTGTCCAAAGGTTCATTACAAGATTCATCATCAGGTTCATCATCATCTAAAATCCATGTCTTTGGTGATTTTGGTACTGGCAAATCGTCACAATGTGAAAGATGTCGCATATATGTTGTGATGTATATACTCGTATGCAATATACCGTACTTAAATAAATATATGCACATTATATATAAACTTGTAAATATAAATAATAATATGCATAATATAAAGATTTTATACAAAATAAATGACTAACAATAAATCTCGTATTATGATGCAAACTGAAGAATGCTATCTCGATCTCAAACAGTTTTAAATTGCAAATCCCATTTTATGCACCATGATTTTCGACACAGCTTCGCAAACGAGCAGGTTCATTTTCCACTGCTGCGCGGAGAAAATTTTGAGGCATACGGCCCAGCACATGGCGGTTTCTTTCTTCCATTTTATCAATAACCCTCGGTTTCGTGGGATAAACCTCTTATTTAGCCCATCCTTGCCTTCTAATGTAACTACTAAACCTGACCACATCAAGAAGTAAATGGGAATTAATAGTGGCGTAGACTAAAATCGTAAGAATTTTAGTCCAGGCAGACAGACAGACAGACAGACAGACAGACAGACAGAAGTTGTCTTTATCTGAGATTTCCTTTATCTGAGACTTCCTCGTTGGGACATCTGTTTGGACGAAGTATAAAGTGAAAGTTACTAAAGTTAAAGTGAGACTTGAGTGACTTTAGGTAAAGAATTTATTGAATTTCAACAAGGCAACAAGTCTTTCTCTGTCATTCCCCTCCGCAAAAAACACCGCCTTCATGAATCCCACAACCATAGCTTCCAGCTTCCTTAGCTTCCTTACGTACCCCAGTTCATGATGGAGTTAAACGACATTGGGTCTGTGTACTGTATGGATGGGGGACCATTAGGGTGGTCCAAGGTAATAGGGTAAAATTACAAAATCAAAATTTCACTGTTGGCTGTTATGTCCTCTTGTTCCACTCTATGACAGGACTCTGCACCCCAAAAACCAACAAGATCGGTACTCGTTTAGAGGTCGCGCCAGATTTCCGGGTTTTTTTTTTCTCAACATCTTTTTCTTAGAATTTTGGCTGGAAGCGTTGTTCGCGGAAGGGCCGGTTTCAGGTGGGTGCGAGTGGTGCACCGCACCAGGCCCCGCAAACAGCGGCCTGGTTTGCGGCCCTGGCCCTGATTCGATTTGTGGGGTTGTGGTTATTAGGATTTTATCATCTTTCCTCTGCCAATGTTTCGATTTAAAATTAGACGCTAAAATCACTGTCTCTATCAGTCCTTGCTCCTTTTCACAGATGGCAAAGCCCGTGACTCCGAGAAACTTTCCAAGCGTATGGCTTATTGAGAAGCCTTGTGCTGATCTTGTTCTCTCGACGACCATCCAAAAGGCAAGTGCTGGCGAAATTCATGATCCATCACATCGATAAGAAGTACATGTTCAATGAGAGCGCCAGGAAGACGACCCCCTCCTCTTCAAGAGGTTCAAACAGCAGTGGCCCTTCCTCGAGAAGGCGACATTCAAGGCGGCGGAAGAGTAGTTTTTCACTGGCCCCCTTTCTGACCTCCTGGAAGAGATAATCTCGCACTGCATGGTGGCCATTGCATCCTCCTTCCCAAGAGAAGACTACGCCGAACTCCTTCAACTGTGCCTCGTCTTCCTCGGGGGGATGGAGATTGCAGTGGTGTACTTCAGTGCACCGGGTGGCAAAAGCCATTTACGCCCTGAAGATCTTCCTTTTCAGGGAGCAAGTCACCCTCACCGCCAGGGAAGAGAAGGGCATCACGGACCTCTGCCTCTTCGTTGCGCTACTCTACCTGATCTCCGCCTTGGCAGCTTGCCCCAACCGTCGCTTGGATGACGTGGCGTTGAAGGTTATGTACCGCCACCTCTGGTACTTGGCTGAAGAGATGGTCGGACTCGCCCTCTTCGACTCCCGCTTGGATGAACGGGTGAAGGCTAAGATGGCAAAAAACATGACGCGGGCAGCGAAGACGAAGAACTGGAAAAGACTGGAAGGCAAGGGATTGGAGCCAAACACCGCCATCGAGGCCCTGTTTACCCAACCAACTAAGAATGTCTTTGACGTCCTGGCCATTAATGGGAAGGAGAAGGCGGAGGTGCTCTTGTCAAAGGGCTCGAGGGAGTGGTCTGCCGACCCTGCATACCAGGAGCTAAAGGAGCGGGCATCAGAAATAAAGGTCATGAACGACTGTGAGGAGCGAGGAGTTGCACTAATTCAGAAGTACAACTCCACGATCACAAAAGACGAGGAACAGAAGCAATTCCTCCTCCGCACAGTCGACCTCCACCGGAAGTCCATGCCGGCACCTCGGAAATCGGACCTCAAGATTCAAAGCTAGACGGATGGCATTAAAATGTCATGTATTTAGAAGTTTGTCTTGCCTGATATAATAAAATTCATCGTTACTACCTTCCTTTTCTTAATATGTCGCCCTCACAAGAATCTGGAAGATTTTCCATTTTTTCAATTTAATATATGAAATATCAACTTTTGACACGACCCCAAAATATTATCCAAATGAGTTTAAATTTGGCATAAATATTCTGTGGATCAGTGACAGACTGAGCCCCATTAGAGGTCCTTGCCATTTTAGAGCGAGGGGCCTGAGCCATGGAGGTGAGCTTTATTGGGATACCAAAACTAAAAAATCAACAAATGAGGGGTGAAATAACAACATACTGTAGAAACTGATGCGAGCAAGGCCGTCCAGCATAGGGTCTAGTCTATAACTAACTGTACCAAGTTGGTACAGTTAGTTATAGACCAGACATTGCCCTACCCTAATCTTAATTCATGGCTGATAAACTAAAGATGTAAGATTAGTTGAATAAATTGATAAGTAATGCTACTTGCGCCGGAAACGTAAGAAAATTTTAATGTTTTTGTTAACAAAAAGTGGTTGAAAGGCAAAACAAATTTTTCAAATTTTTGGTCCCTAAGGGGCGACCATGGAGGAGGAAGGGAGGGGCCCTTGTGTCATGGCACAATGGCCAGTCCAACGCTGCTGTGGACTGAACAATAAGTTCCTTTTGTCATATGACCTTCGCTATTAGTACGTAGGTCAAATCATGCAATTATTGTAAAATAATATTGTTCCCCACAAAAAATGAAAAATATATTAATTAATTAATTAATTAATTTATTTATTTATTTAGTCCTGTCTTCTCTCTATATGTGGATAATTCCAACTTACATAGGAAATAAAAACAATTTTTTCTAACTTATTGTACGTTCATTGATCCATTCACCATTTTCTAATTACATGTCATTCAAGTTAAAAAAGAAATAGGAATTAATGACATTTCAGATATATTACAAAGGAGAAAATAATCCTATTCACTTTCTCATGTATTTTTAGTGTCTCTTTGTTATCAGTACCGAAATAAATTTGTTCAACTCAGGAACGAAAGGAAAATCCTTAAATAGCTCCACGATTCGCTCCATTATATCCATTAAAACAAATATTTAATGAAATTAATTTCTTCCGTACCTGTTAACATTTCTTAAGTAAAATCTGTTTATCATTCGCCGCATTAACGGTCTTTTTTTATATATATCAGGACGAGACCATCGCCAGTTCCATGACAATCCTCGATACGGCCTTCTGACATGAAACCACCCCGGGAACATCTTTGCAGAACCTAACCCTAAACTGTTAAAGAAGAAATTACGAAGATAAATAAGGTCAAATTTAGAACTAAATGAGGCCAAAAATGCCAACTTCTGAAATAAGAAAAGAAAGGCAGTGTCTCATTTCTGGATAATGAAATACATCATTTATTTGATTTATAGCATGATGGATTTTACCTGTTATTGCTTTATTCAACTTTGGTTCAATTTAAGGAAATTACATTTACATATATAAATCAATAAATATATAATCTTATTTTAATATTTTGTAAACATAATCGTTGCTTTGAGATGTGTCTCCTTATAAAGTGTAACATACTCGTGTATACATATATATATATATATATATATATATATATATGAAATTATTTTACAAAAGTAACACGTGAATAAATTTATGATGAAAATAACCACGAAGGCAAAATACAACACGAAATAGTACTCAGTAGCATGATGGCAAAAATGTCGAGTGCAAATCAGTTGCATACAACATGATCGGTAATTCCAACATTGCATGCAAAAAGGGGGGATTAGACCCTCCAAAGGGAGGGGGGGTTATGCATGAAGGGGGTAGAGGGGGATATGCATGAAGAAGGGAGGGAGTGGGTAACCTAACTTAACAAGGGAGGAGAGTGGGGGTTATGCAAGAAGAGGGCCGGGGCTAGACCCTCTAAAGGGGGAGTGGGTAATCTAACCAAACAAGGGTAATAAAACACGAGAGAGAGAGAGAGAGAGAGAGAGAGAGAAAGAGAGAGAGAGATGTTCTCGCTGGCATGTGTCGGAGCATAATGGAGTCTTCACTAGCCATCCTGGTCGGCTTTAGGACCACAGCCAGTTGGCTTAGAATCCAGCCACGCCCTGGGGACACAGCCAGTCGCACAGCCAATCGTATGGCGTAAACGGCTGTCAGGCAGTTTCTTAAAAGGGTAAGCGAATACAGTCAGTCGTCTTAGATACACACACCACACACACACACACACACACACAATCTTACACATACATACAATCTTTAGGAGCACAGCCATTTGGCTTAGATACCAGCCATGACACAGCCAATCGTATGGCGTAAGCGGCTCACAGCCAGTTCGTTTAGAGGGCAAAGAGTCAGGGGCACAGCCAGTTGGCATAGAAACTAGCCAGAGAAACAGCCAGGCGCGTTAGTTTAGAGACTTATATAGGTAAACTGGAGCGACACCACCTCTCACAAGTTCTTGAAGTAAAATGTACCCTTCCCTGAACCCCCTCACTAGATAGCTTCAGAACCCAGCCAGTCTGCACAGCCAATCGTATCGGACTTAAGTACAGGGTGTTTATAAGGTCCCTATCTATTTCAATGAAAACGTAGCAAAAAGGGTAAAATTTAATAACAATATAATAGAAGGCATACATTTAATGAATACTTAGACATATGATTCTACATGAGCACCATCAGTATCTCTACAGAGTTCGAATCTGTCAGCAGCATTGCGGAACACATTTTGGAGCATGACAGGGGTTATTTTTGTAATTGCTGTTACGATACGAGCACGTAAATGTCCCAGCTTCATTCAGATGGCATTTTAAACACCGTCATCTTTCAACAAGATAGGGCACCTTGTCATTACGCATTGTTCGGGAGTACCTAAATGAACGATTTCCAAATCGGTGGAACGAACGTGGAGGCAACAGGCCCTGGGCGGCTCGATCTCCAGGACCTAACGCCCTTGGATTTATTTGCATGGGGCTTTATCAAATCAAACGTCTATCAAACGAGGGTTACAAATCTGCAAGATTTACCTGCTCGTATCGCAAAAGCAGTTACAAAAATAACTCCTGTCATGCTCCAAAATGTGTTCTGCAATGTTGCTGACAGATTCGAACTCTGTAGAGATACTGATGGTGTTCATGTAGAATCATATGCTTAAGTATTCATTAAATGTATTCCTTCCATTATATTGTTATTGAATTTTACCCTTTTTGCTACGTTTTCACTGAAAGAGATAGGGACTTTATAAAGACCCTGCACAATCATGGTATGTGCAAATACATTATATACAGTTATTTCTTTGTATGCATATTTTTTGTAAAGGAGAATTAACATCGCTGTCTCAAAAAATAGAAAACACACACACACACACACACACACACACACACACACATATATATATATATATATATATATATATATATATATACTTAAATGCAAGTATGTTTTACTTAGATTACCTCAAGACCCCTTTCATACATAGCCCCTCATGCATAACCTCCCAACAACCGGCAGTAGCACAGTTTTACAGCACCAACTAACCACCACCCATTAAACCAGTAAGGTCTCAAAAAACGACACAGATAATAAACAAACTCCTAATCTTTTCATAAGGTAATAAATACCACTATGAGGAAAGGGTTGTAATGTATTGGAGTGCCATCCGTTCTTTCAAAAAAGAACTGAAACATGATCAACAAAATTTACAACAAAAACAAATTTTTGCCTTAATATACAAATATATCTTTAAATTATACAGGGTGTTTCTAAAGTAACCATCTATTTTGCGAAATAATATGAATTATAAAAAAAACTTTAAAACATGAAAATATATATATATATATATTTGTAAGCTCGGCACACATTGTTGCTCTTCGTGGATAATCTTCTTCTTGTGAGTTGTGGAACACTTGAATGTGGTATGGCTTTTTCTTTAAATCATAACGTAGAATTCTGTAAACCGTTGTTTGTGGAATTTCTAATCTGTGGGATGCCCTCCGAATCGATAATTGTGGATCCTCTTCGAATGCTTCTTGAACAGATTCGATTCTTTCGTGAGATCTTCTTGGCCGTCCAGATCTACGCTCGTCATGCACAGATCCAGTCCTCATAAATTTGTTTACTAATTCGCGAATAGCCTGGTCTCTAGGGCCTGTTTTACGAAACCTTCTCTCTCAAACTTTTCTCTAATTTCATTGCACTTCATGCCTTTTATCCTGCATGTTACTACATAAACCCGTTCTTCCACATTCATCATCAATGATATGGGTCTGAAAATAAAATAAAATAATTAACAAAAAATCGTGTAAAGCAATTGAAATATTATAAATACATGAATTTTGTATAACAATGCTCATACCATTATGCCAATATAACAATTGTTTAAAATCCCCCTATTTCACCAAAATAGATGGTTACTTTAGAAACACCCTGTATTATAAAAAAATTTCATTTAATTTTATAATAAAACTGGATTGTAATTTTTAGGGTAAATTATTTATTTTTATCAAAAATCATTTTACCACACATTAAAGAATCTATCATCATGCGAATTATTCAAAACAGTTTTTGCCTTAATATACAAATATCATAACTCATAAAAAATATTCATTTAATTTTATAATAAAAATAAATTTTAGTTTTAGCGCTAACTTATTTATTTTTATAAAAATCCTGTTTCCTATTTTCTGAAAGTGGGCGGAGCCTGTATTTTACTCTATAAAAAGTCGGCGAGCAGCAAACACTTTATTTCAAAGAATTAAAAACAGAAATAAATACAGGGAAATATATAAGAGAAATAAATACAGGGAAATATATAAGATATAAAAACATGAATAATTATACTATCTTTAATTTCTTTAGTAGGTTGCAACAAACGGCCACATTTTATTTACGAATGTAAGAACAGATTATTAACTTACAACGTCCAAACAAATATTTTATCAGAGAAAGCAGATTACTCCAGGACAAGCAAACATCATTGTTAATGGACAGGTAGATCATAACGAGATACTGTTACCTCCACTCCACATAAAGCGTGGATTAATGAAAAATTTCGCCAAAGGTCTCAACAAAGAAGGATCTGGATACCAATTTTTATGTAAAAAATTCCCCCAAATTAATCATGCTAAGCTGAAGGAAGGAGTGTTCTGCGGTCCTCAAATAAAGCAACTCTTAAACGATCCATCATTTGAAGATGCATTTACAGGTCATGGTGCTTGGCTAGCTTTTAAGGCTATTGTGAACAACTTTCTTGGTAACAGGAAATCTGATAACTACAAAGAAATAGTTAAAGACATGTTCCGAAAATATCGTTTGCTGGGATGTAGCATGAGTGTTAAGATACACTCCCTTGACTCTCATCCTGATTTTTTCCTGAAAACGTAGGCGCGGTAAGCGAGGAAAAGGGAGAAAGTTTCCACCAGGATAATTCAGAAATGGAATGGAGGTATCAGGGAAGATGGGATGTTCGAATGATGGTAGACTGTTGCTGGAGTCTAAAGAGAGATGTACCGAAATCTGTACATAAGAGGAAATCGACGAAAAGGAAGTATCTCTAGCTACTGACTGCTCTAATAAATTCAATGCGTTACTGATGGTGAATGATTGGTTCAGCCATTCACAATTTTTATATATATAAATATACTGTACTTTACTTCAATCCGTATCTCGATGTATTATATATACTAGTGTATATATGTAGTAATAATGTGAGTATGTGTGTGTGTCTAATATATGTTTCTGTTCATGCATTACTACTGTAAAATGTTTGAATTGAATAACATATGATTCGTCTGTTCTCTTATCCAATTGGTAACATTTTCTTTAATACGTTACGTGTAGATTATCAGATGTGATAGAAAACATTTATTATTAATATTGTTACGATATCTAATTATTACCGTTCGATTTCACACAGTAAGCCCTACATTTTCTCGAAGTGCTGTTTTCTGTATTTGTGTTTATACAGATTATACAAGTACCAAAGAAATTCTTACTGACTAGAAATAGGATACGGGAAACCGTTTATAAATCTCAAAGTTCTTAATAAGCTCCTAACTGGCGAAGAGTTTAAAGTATATGTAATTTTTTTAGCAGGATGCTACAAACTGTCACATTTTATTTACGAATGTAAGAGCAGATTATTATTAACTGGCCAAGCAAATATTTTATCATTCAAATTTCAAGATTCTGTTGGCCTATTTTTAAAAATTGGATATACAATTTGAGTTTATAAATTTGTTAAAATTAAACATAAAGACGACATAATAAGCCGGCCTAATATTTATGGGTAACTCATATTTTCAAATATAAACTTTACTTACTTGTAGGCCTTGGGTCTCATAATCGCGATATGACTTTTAGCAGGGTTATATTTTTATTTTCTGTGTGCATCCTCTCTGTCCACTAGTTGACTTGTATAAGAAAATAACTTTTTTATGTAGGAAGGAGGGGCCAAGGGCAAATGTCTGCAAAAGCGCCCCTCTCATAGAAGAAGAAGAGAGCCAAAATCAAGGTCTGAGATTTTCGAGATGCCTAGACACTCTGCGTTTGAAAGATAGGCCATAGACAGGAAGAAAGATGGATTGAGGAAGATTGTTCCGGAGTTCACCGGTTGAGTAATTGAAAGACTGAAAATACCGATTAACCCTTGCATTAGATAGATGGACAGAAAAGGAATGAGAAAGTGTAGAAAGTCTGGTACTGCGTGCTCTCATTAAAAGAGAATATGCAGTTACAGAGTTCAGAAGAGCAAAGTCCGTTATGATAGCGATAGTAAAGAGAGAGTGAGGCAACATTGCAGCGAAGAGAGAGAGAATGAAGACAATCAGTAAGAGGCTGGGAATTGATGAGACGAAAAGCCTTTCATTCCACCCGGTCAAATACGGCTGTGTGGGTTGAACCACCCCACGCATGGGAAGCATACTCCATACAGGGGCGAACAAGACCCCTGTACAGAGACAGCAACTGAGTGGGGGGTGAAGAAACTGCGGAGGCGGCACAGCACACCTAACTTCTTAGAAGCTGTTTTAGAAAGAGAGTATATGTGATCTTTCCAGGAAAGATCACGAGAAAAGGAAACGCCAAAATGTTAGGAGAAGAGGAAAGATTGATTTGTGTGTTGTTGAAGGTAAGGGGATAGTCGTGTGGAAAATTGTGACGAGTAGATAGATGGAGGAACTGAGTGATTGAGGCATTGAAAGCCACAAGGTTTTCTCTACCCCAATCAGATAGAAAGCTCAGAGATCAGGTGTCCCATAGCCGTCCTACTCGAATCATGAAGCGACTGCTGTGAGGGATGCTTTGGGAAGCGGGTGGAGAAGTGAAGAGTGGAATCATCGGCATAGTAGTGAACAGGACAGGAAGTGCGAATTAAAAGATCATTAATAAATAAAAGGAAAAGAGTGGGTGACAGGACAGAACCCTGAAGAACACCACTGTTAATAGCTTTAGGAGAAGAACAGTGGCCATCTACAACTGCAACTATAGATCGGCCAGAAAGGAAATTAGAGATGAAGGCACAGATAGAAAGATAGAAACCGAAGGAGGGCAGTTTGGAAATTAAAGATTTGTGCCAGACTCTATCAAAAATTCAAAAGCTTTTGATCTGTCTCCCGCAATAGCAAATGTTTCACCGATATCCCGAAAGGAGGATGACCAACAGTCAGAGAGATATGCAAGAAGATCGCCAGTCGAGCGTCCCTTGCGGAACCCATGCTGACCATCTGAAAGAAGATTGTGAGAAGAGAGTTGTTTAAGAATCTTCCTATTAAGGATAGATTCAAAAATAGAAAGGCAAGAAATCAAAGCAATTGGACGAAAGTTGGAGGGTTAAAAGCGGTCTCCCTTCTTTGGGACAGGCTGAATGAAAGCGAACTTCCAGCAGGAAGGAAAAGTACCAGATGAGAGACAAAGACGAAAGAGTTTGAATAGGCAGGGTGCAAGCACAGAAGCACAGTTCTTAAGAACAACAGGAGGAACACCATCAGGACCATACGCCTTCCTAGCGTTGAGCCCAGATAGGGCAGAAAAAATATCTTTAGAAGGGATTTTAATGTCAGACAATAAAGTCAGAGGGAGGAGGATATGGAGGAACAGCACCGGAATCGTCCAGGATTGAATTATAAGCGAAAGTTTAAGCGAAGAATTCACCTTTGTGAGGAGAAGAGACGGCAACGGTGCCGTCGGAATGGAAAAGAGGAGGGAAAGAAGAGGAAGTAAAGTTATTGAAGAGGTTCTTAGCTAGATGCCAGAAAGAGCGAGAATTAAAATTGGATAGATTTTCACACTTTTGTCGGATGAACGAATTTTTGGCGAGTCGAAGAACAGATTTTGCACGATTCCGGACAGAAATATAAGCTGAGTAAGAGTCAGAAGTTGGATGGCGACGGTACCTTCTGAACGCCTCCTCTCTGTTGCGAATAGTATTAGTAAGTAAAGTTAAACCAAGGTTTTTTTGCATTAGTAGTAGGAATAGAATAGAAAATGTACGCCTCCATGCTCGAGAGAATCACCTCTACAATGCGCTCTGCACACCCAGAAGGGCCCCGACCACGGAAGCAGTCATCATTCCGTGGGAAATTAGACACGTACTGCCTAAGGTCCTCCCAATCAGCGAAGTGCCAAAGGCGCCTCCTTTTGAGAGGATCCAAAGGCCGAATTGGAGCGATAGGACAGAAAACAGATATAAGATTGTGATCGGAGGAGCACAACGGAAAGAAAAGTTTGACAGAGCAAGAAGAAGGATGAAAGGTAAGAAACAAATCCAGAATGTTGGGCCTACCACCAAAGCGATCGGGGATACGAGTAGGGTGTTGTGCAATCTGCTATAGGTAATTTAGGATATAAAAGTTGTAAGCTAGTTCACCAGGGATATCATTGAAATGGGAGTAAGTGTAGTTTACATCCCCCTGACGCAAAAGGGAACACAAACTACACTAGGTCAAAGTTGGGGAACGTAAATTACACGAGGATCTTTAGGAGACATTTATTAAATGAATCCATCAAATAAAACGTTAAAACTAACGAAAATATAAGGACTTAACCTAACCACTCGCCAATTTATGTATATATATATATATATTGACGATTTGTTAGGTTAAGTCGTAATATTTTCGTTAGTTTTAACGTTTTATATGATTAGGTATACGCGGACAAAGTTGGGGAACACAAACTACACTTGGATAATGTAGGGGAACATAAGCTACACTAGGATAATGTAGGGGAACGTAAACTACACTAGACAATCCAAGGGGACGTAAACTACACTTGCTCCGTGAAATGGGAGGAAAGCCAAAGGTGGTGGTGAACAATGAAATCTCCTAAGATGAAGATTTCAGCAAAGAAAGAGCGGGATAGAATGTGTTCCACTTTCGAAGTGAGGTAGTCAAACAATTGTGGATAGTCAGTAGAATTAGGAGGAAGTAAACTGCGCAGATGTATTTAGTTTGAGACTGGCATGTAAGCCGTAGCCAGAGGGTATAGAATTTGGAAGATTCGAGTTCGGGAATACGAGAACAAGTTAGGTCATTGCGTACATATACACAACATCCACCTTTGGCGTGAAATTGAGTAGAGAGAAAGTAAGAGCGTACAGAAAAGGAGTTGCTGTCATTCGTCCCAAACACCTGGGTTTCAGTGAGGAAATCTGGTGTTCAACAGACTGAAAATTTGAGAAAAGGCAACGAATGTTGCAGTTTATGAAAAGTGAATCAGACAGAGGTCCAGAACATCTCGAATGGGCAGTAGCAGATGCAGCCCCACTGCGCGGGTCCGCTTTCCCAGTATCGGCAGAGGGGGAGCCAGAACTGGGGACATTTATGGTCCCCTCCACAGGGGAATCCGAGGTTCCTGAAGCTGATGCCATTTTTTTTTTAATTTTGTAAAGATTATGTAATGTGTAAGATGCATGTGTATTTAGTGAGGTATAGGGAGAGAAGTGTGTGTTTGAGAGCATGCTGCACTACTTACAGGGTAGATGAGACACGGAAAAAGATCAGCTAGGGAGGACAGTGACAGGAGAAACGGGAGTTCCAGCACTCCCTATCTTCTGTCTAACGTCCCCCCCCCGGAGTACTTCCCTGGTCGGTTAGTGTCTACAATCTCCTCCTCAAACATACCTCTATACCAACGTACACTTGTATTAGACTAACTTAATTAGAATTACGTTTTTGACAAATATTTCATGACACCTTATGCGAACTAATCACTGAACATTTATATGCGGAGGAATGCTTGTGTGTATATATAGTAGGAATAGAACGGCTGACAGACTTCATCAGTCCTTTTATGTATTGGACATTACTCGATATTAAACACTTAAAGTAATTTAAAAAAACGTTTATGTAAAACCGGAAATATAAGCAGGTAAGCAAGTTTGTGGTAAAATTCCTTTTTTTATGTACCGTACACAAAGAAAACAGAATTAGGAATTTGTTGGATAATATTTTTATTTACACATTTCGTACAATAACTTAAATTTCCACTCTAAATTAGCAATTGTTCACAAACCATGCAATAAATGATGACATCTTTACAGTACAATTTTCTCATACGCTCTGTTTAGTTAATATGATCGAACGTACAAAAAAATACAAGCTATTTACATGGTTTCTACTCAAAATACATCCATTTATTCTCATCCAATTCGTATTGGCATATCTGGCAACTTTCCCATCAGCTGTATGTCAAGCAGATAAGTAGCCCAATTCACAGATCATATCTATTAATATTCAATTAATCTATTCTGGCATTCAGTTGACCTAACCGGGCATTCAATTAACCTAACCTAGCAAATGTGTGTGTGTGTGTGTATATATATATATATATCGAAACATACGGTAAAATTATTGAATGCCCGTTTAGGTTATTTGAATCCCCAGTTTGGGCAACTGTAAGCCCTTGACGATTGGTTAGGCTAAGTCGTTAAAACTAACTAAAATATCACGACTTAACCAAACCAATCGTCAAAAGCGTACAATTAACCTAACCGGGCAATCAGTTGACGTAACAGGGCATTCAATTAATCTAATTGGGCATATATATATATATATATATATATATATATATATATATATATATATATATGTGTGTGTGTGTATATATATGTGTATATATATATATCTCGTGTTCAACTTCCACTCGGGCCACGCCGAGTCGCTGAACTAATATATATATATATATATATACCTTTGGTTAGCTTCCGCCCGAATTGTTCATTCTGACGAAGGTCAAGCTTTTCACTTCACTTTAGACCTACAGTTTAACGTGGAATCCGAACCACGCCCCATCAGCAGCCCAGCGTCTTAACCACGAGGCCACCTAGGGTACCCATTTATCTACCAACCACTTTCTTTATTGTATAGAAGGATGAACAGCTGGGTTTTGCTGCGCGCCGGCTGCCGTCGGGTCTCAAACCCTGTCCGATGGAATCGTAGTCAGCGACGCTAACCACTACACCACCGAGGCGCATATATATATATATATATATATATATATATATATATGCTAGATGCTAGAGCTCCGCCCATTTTATGTCACTATCTTTAATGACGTGTCTATGATGTCACTATCTTTCAACGAATCCGAAATACAGAGGCCTCCAGCGGCCTCAAATGACTTCGGAGGCCGACGCCACATAGGGGTAACTGAGGCCGGGAAAGAACATAGGCTACCATCCAAGTCTCATCCAAATCTGGCCAGTGGTTTCGCCGGACATAAGAAGCAAATAAAGTTCGCAGGCAGTTAAAGCGTCACAGATATTGGTATAGATATATATATAATACGTATAGATACGGATCAAAGTAATGTACAGTATACTTTTATATATATAAAAATTGTGAATGACTGAACCAACCTTCATCATCAGTAACGCATTGAATTATTAGAGCAGTCAGTAGCTAGAGAAACTTCTTGTTCGTCGATTTCCTCATATGTACTTATTTCGGTACATCTCTCTTTAAACTCAAGCAATAGTCTAACATCATTCGACCATCCCATCTTCGCTGATACCTCCATTCCATTTCTAAATTATCCTGGTGGAAACTTTCTCCCTTTTCCTTGCTTACCGCTCCAACGTTTTCAGGAAAAATCAAGATGAGAGTCAAGGAAGTGTATCTTAACACTCATGCTACATCCCAGCAAACGATATTTTCGGGTCATGTCTTTAACTATTTCTTTGTAGTTACATTTCCTGTTACCAAGGAAGTTGTTACACAACAGCCTTAAAAGCTAGCCAAGAACCATGACCTGTCAATGCATCTTCAAATGCTGGATCACTTAAGAGTTGCTTTATTTGAGATCCGCCGAACACTCCTTCCTTCAGTTTAGCATGATTAATTTGGGAGAATTTTTTACATAAAATTGGTATCCAGATCCTTCTTTGTTGAGACCTTTGGCGAAATTTTTCATTAATCCACGCTTTATGTGGAGTGGAGGTAACGGTATCTCGTTATGATCTACCTGTGGATTAACAATGATGTTTGCTTGTCTTGGAGTAATCTGCTTTCTCTGATAAAGTATTTGTTTGGACGTTGTAAGTTAATAATCTGTTCTTACATTCGTAAATAAAATGTGGCCGTTTGTTGCAACCTACTAAAGAAATTAAAGATAGTATAATTATTCATGTTTTTATATCTTATATATTTCCATGTATTTATTTCTCATATATTTCCCTGTATTTATTTCTGTTTTTAATTCTTCGAAATAAAGTGTTTGCTGCTCGGCGACTTTTTATACAGTAAAATACAGGGTGTCCCAGAATTAACTATCTATTTCAATGAAATCGGACAAATTTTTTAAAAACACACTTTTATTTATGTTTATTATGTTTAATATGTGTTAAAAATGTATAAATTTCTAAATTTTTTCATAATTTTATTTTCATAATTTTTTCATTATCTGGTCCAATGAAAGACCGTCTGAAGTCATAGAATGGCAAAGAGACTCTCCAAAAGTTAACGTGTGGCTTGGAATGACCAAATCCAAAATTTATGGCCCATTCTTCTTTGCGGAAGCAACTGTAACAGGTACCGTCTACCTTGATATGCTTCAGCAGTTTCTCGAACCACAGCTTCTTGATGATGGCATTCTTGATAATGTTGTTTCAACAAGATGGAGCACCATAAATTTTGGATTTGGTCATTCCAAGCCACACGTTAACTTTTGGAGAGTCTCTTTGCCATTCTATGACTTCAGACGGTCTTTCATTGGACCAGATAATGAAAAAATTATGAAAATAAAATTATGAAAAAAATTTAGAAATTTATACATTTTTAACACATATTAAACATGATAAACATAAATAAAAGTGTGTTTTTAAACAATTTGTCCGATTTCATTGAAATAGATAGTTAATTCTGGGACACCCTGTACAGGTTCTACCCACTTTCAAAAAATAGGAAATAGGATTTTTTATAAAAATAAATAAGTTAGTGCTAAAACTAAAATCTATTTTTATTATAAAATTAAATGAATAATTTTTTATAAGTTATGATATTTGTATATTAAGGCAAAAATTGTTTTGAATATTTCGTATGACGATATATTCTTTAATGTGTGGTAAAATGATTTTTGATAAACATAAATAATTGACCCTAAAAAATAAACTAGTTTTATTATAAAATAAAATTAATATTTTTATAATATAATTTAAAGATATATTTGTACATTAAGGTAAAAAAAAATTTGGAATCATTCGTAGGATGAAAGATTCTTTAATGCGTGGTAAAAGGAATTTTGATAAAAATAAATAAGTTACCCTAAAAATAAAATCTAGTTTTATTATAAAATTAAATGAATATTGTTTATAATATAATTTAAAGATATATTTGTATATTAAGGCAAAATTTGTTTTTGTTTTAAATTTTGTTTACTATGTTTCAGTTTTTGTTTGAAACAACGGATAGCACTTCGATAACATATTTATTACTTTATTAGATTAATAGTTTGTCTATTATCTGTGTCGTTTTTTGAGACGTTACTGGTCTAATGGGTGGTGGTTAGTTGGTACTGTAATACTATGCTACTGCCAATGGTTGGGAGGTTATGCATGAGGGGCTATGCATGAAGGAGATCATGAGGTAATGTAAGGAAAGTATGTTCGCATGTAAGTGTATATATTTATATGTGCGTGTGTGTGTGTTTTGCTATTTTTTGAGACAGAGATGTTAATTCTCCTTTACGAAAAATGTGCATACAAGGAAATAACTGTATATAAAGTATGTGTACATGCCATGATTGTATTTAAGTCCTATACGACTGGCTGGGTTCTGAAACCATCCATGGAGGGGGTTCAGGGAAGGGTACATTTTATTTCAAGAACTTGAGAGGAGGTGTCGCTCCAGTTAGCCAATATAAGTCTCTAAACTAACGCGCCTGGCTGTTGCTCTGGCTGGTTTCTAAGCCAACTGGCTGTGCCCCTGACTCTTTCCCCTCTAAACGAACCGCTTACGCCATACGATTGGCTGTGTCATGGCTGGTATCTAAGCCGAATGGCTGTGCTCCTAAAGATTGTATGTATGTGTAAGATTGTGTGTGTGTGTCTAAGGCGACTGGCTCTATTCTCTTACCCTCTTAAGAAACTGCCTGACAGCCGTTTACGCCATGCGATTGGCTTTGCAACTGGCTGTCCCCCCAGGGCATGGCTGGATTCTAAGCCAACTGGCTGTGGTCCTAAAGCCGACCGGGATGGCTAGTGAAGACTCCATTATGCTCCAACACATGCCAGCGAGAACATCTCTCTCTCTCTTTCCTTCTTGTGTTTTATTACCCTTGTTAGGTTAGGTCACCCACTCCCCCCCTTTGGAGGGTCTAAACCAGGCCTCTTCATCATGCATATCCCCCACTCTCCTCCCTTATTAAGTTAGGTTACACACTCCCTCCCCTTCATGCATACCCCTTCTTCCCCTTCATGCATAACTTCCTCCCCCACTTGGAGGGTCTAACCCCCCTTGTTGCATTCAGTATTGCACTTATTGATCATTCTGCATGCAATTGAGTTGCACTCGACATTTTTGCATCATACTACTTGTTCAAGCGCTTTCTTCTAATGATATCTTCAGGAACACTGAAATTAAAAACAAGATTAAGGCTGTATATACAGTAGTTCACAAGGAGAAACAAAAGTAACATGATTGGTGCAGATAATATTGGAGGAGGAGCATACAATTTAAGTGGAAATGCTACCAGAGTTTTAACGCCTTGCCATTATTATCTAAATATCATCTGAAAGAATTCAAAATAACAGGATCGAGCTAAAAAAAAGGCCTTGCTTAAGGTTGAACTTGTTTGTAAGTTGAATAATGGCAGAATCAAGAATGTTTCTATTAACAATGTTGCTTGAGTGAAGCAAAATTGAAGAATTATTCTAATCAATAAAAGTATTGGAGGACTGTACTATCTAATGGAATATTCATGTTGTTTTACACGTGTGTTCATATCTTTTCTTGTCTGTCCAATGTAAACGAAGTAACATTGTTTACAACCAATATTATAAATAATGCCTGAGTTATTGGTAGGACTATTCTTTATTATGACATATTTTTCAATATTGTCATATGAAAATACTACATTAATGTTCAAAAGTTTAAGTACATTAGCAATACCTAAAAAGCCTGGGTAAAATGGAAGTACTAAAATATTTTTCGACAAAGTGCGAGGGTTATTATTCACGCGATAGAAAGTTCGTTTTACCTTGTTAAAACAAGATTCCAAAAATGCAGGTGGGTAACACAAATCACTTCCAATCACTTCTGATTTTTTACAACTCAGCATCCATGTATTCCAGGCTGGCGAGCCTAAAAGCATGGAGAAACATAGAAGAAAATATGACCCTCTTGATGGGGGTGTCATGTTCGGAGTAAACGTGTGCATAGGACAAATTGTTTGTTTTTCCGATTGATACTAATCTTAAAACCTGGGCTTTCCCTATGTACATGCACCTCCCAAACGAGATTGAATTGTTTTGTTCCATTTCCAAAGTAAACTTAATGGAGGGGACTTGATTATTTAACTGAACGAAGAAGTCATCCAGGTCACACCTCATGTGCCAGATACACAAAATATTGTCAACGTACCGCACCAAGGGATGCCAACCCCCCGGGATTCTCGGAATGTAAGTTATTTTGAGAAACTTTATATAAATATTGGAGAGGAGGGTCGACAAGGGATTACCTAGGGCTATCCCAAAAAGTTGTTGATAATATTGACCATTAAACGTGAATTTGCAGTCTTTGATGCAACGTCTAATAAGTTCCAAAACAATGTGTGCTTCACACACCTACCTGCACTGTAGGTAATGGCAGGTTAAACTTGTGTAATACTTGTGAGAGAAAGTTTTTCTGTTTTTTGTGGATTCAACCTTTGCTTGATGAAATTTACAACGAGTTGTGTAGAACTTCACTTGGCAACATTTTCGACACAATGACTGGAGTAAAAAAAAAGGCAAGCTCAAAAGCTCAAAGTGTGTTTTAAACATTTCTTCGAAGAACATTAGCGACAATGCAAAAAACACCCTAGATTTGGTACGTCCTTTTTTTATTGTCAAAAAACCTTCTGCCTGATAATTCTGTTATAGTCTTGGTTGGAAAAACAGTGTAAGCTCCCCTGTTTTTCGTTAACATAGACTGTCTATGAGTCTAGAGTGCTGTGAATAGCACTTACGAAGTAAACTTTCCTAAACGTTTCCGCAATACCCTTTTGCAATTAAAAAAAGATGGTGATCTCCATATTATTAAAGCTGACAAGTCTAACACCATAGATATTATGAACAAAGCTGAATACATTAGAAAAATGAACGATCTTCTCCAGGACCCCGCCACATACAGAAAGCTCAGGAACAACCCGCAGGATGACGTCATCAAATCAGTCAATAGTGGCCTGAAACATATTCTCAAAGCTCATAAAGACTTAATTCCGTTTTTCACATCCACTTTTCCTTCTGTTCCCTACCTTTATGTTCTTATAAAAATCCACAAACCTGGCAACACTATGCGTCCTATTATTAGCTCTATGGTTTCTACTACTTATATATCTCTGATTCATATGTAAAAAAAATTCCATACATGTTGATGAAAAACTGAATAATATATGCGCTGAAACCAACGACAGATTGAACAGTTTCAAAAGTGCCAATTGACGACATGTTTGACTTTCTTTCACGAGAATCACATAAGTATGACCTGCCACTATCTGCACACATTGTTTTGGAACTCATGAAACTTTGCATCAAAGACTGCAAATTCACGTTTAATGGTCAATATTATCAACAGGTTTTTTGGATGGCCATGGGTAATCCCTTGTCGCCCCTCTTCTCCAATATTTATTGGAGTTGTTTTTAAATAAATCCCGGGGGTCGGCATCCTATGGTTACGGTACGTCGACGATATTTTGTGTATCTGGCACATGAGGCGTGACCTGGATGACTTCCATTAAATAATCGAGTCTCATCCATTAAGTTTACTTTGGAAGTGGAACAAAACAACTCAATCCCGTTTTGGGATGTGCGTTTACATAGGGAAAGCCCAGGTTTTAAGTTTAGTATCTATCGGAAAACAAACAATTTGTCCTATGTATACGTTCACTCCGGACATTACACCCCCATCAAGAGAGCCATACTTTCTTCTATGTTTCTCCGTGCTTTTAGGATCGCCAGCCTGGAATACATGAATGCTGAGTTGGAAAAAAATCAGAAGTGATTAGAAGTTATTTGTGTTACCCACCTGTTTTTTTGGAATCTTGTCTTAACAAAGCAAAACGAACTTTCTATCGCGTGAATAATAACCCTCGCACTTTTTCGAAGGTTATTTTAGTACTTCCATTTTTCCAGACATTTTAGGAATTGCTAATGTACTTAAATTTTCGAATACTACTGTAGTATTCTCATATTGTAAAAAATTACAAAAATAAAGAATGTTCTAGTAACATTGTTAATAGACGTATTCTTGAATCTGACGTTATTCAACTTACAAACAATTTCAACCTCAGCCAGGGCCTTTTTTCCGTCGATCGTGTTATTTTGAATTCTTTCAGATCATATTTAGATAAGAATGGCAAGGTGCTAAAACTCTGGTTGCTTTTCCTCTTCCAATATTATTGCACCAATCATATTACTTTTTTCTCTTTGTAAACTACATATAGTCTTAATCTTGTTATTAATTTCAGTGTTCCTGAGGATATCATCAGACAAAAGCGCTTGAGCATTGTTTCGTGTTTCACTTTTTTACTTCGTGGTTATTTTCATATATATATATATATATATATATATATATATATATATATATATATATACACACTGTATATGATGCAAAGCCACAAAGAAAAAAGAAGTACACCTCGTTAGGAAATGACGAGGTATACTTCTTGAATACACAAAAGGCCTTGGAATCATTTTCTTTTTCCTTGTGGGTTTGTATCATTCATTTATTTCACGTGTATAATCGTGAAATTCATCCCATATATATATATATATATATATATATATATATATATATATATATATATATACTAAAAAACTGAGAATAGCTATGTGAAATGAAGTAGTATTAATCTTGAGAGTATTATTAGTCCAATATGTTATTCAAGAAAAGAGCACCAAATAATGGATGAAGCAAACATCAAGGAATAGATACAATTTGTATACTGTGAACATTTTATAAGAGATCAAACAATATAGAACTTATATATATATATATATATATATTATATATATATTAGACCGGCCCAGGCTCATAGGGGTGAAAAATAATTTTTTATTTTCTTAAGTCTCACCCCTGGAATTTGTTATGCGTGTCGATAGGAAGTTTTGAGTGAAGTTTCAGCCGGATTCCCTAATATTTAGTGGTGCCGACAGACTCTGAAATGTGTAATTTTCCCGTACCACCCAGGAGGTAACTACAACAGGCGCGTTTTTTTTAAGTGGTATCCCCAATAGGCCTAATCCGCTTTTTTAATGTTAACTCATGAGGTTGTTGTGCTTCCTGTCTTTATCATTGATTTCTTTGCCTCTGGAAACTGCTCTCGGTGTTTTTCCACAACTTGAAGAAGGTACTGCAGTTGTTCTTCGTTTTTTGTGAGATGACTGCTGAAACTCTGAATTAATGAGACCGCTCTCTCTGCATTATCGTTTACAACATTCATTGTTTTAGCATATTCCTTAGCTAATTTATAGTCGTCCCTGTTATCCCATTCTGCAGGATTTACTTCGAGAAACGTCGATTGAAGGGACAATTTCTCAAAGAAGGAGCGACTTGAGCTTGTGACAAAGTCCGCCAGACTTTTCTCTAGTGGGTCATCATGAGTGTGTTCAAAAGCAATTCGTTTTTCTGGTATTTCTGAACCAGGTCTTTCCAATGCCTGAACCATCTGCCGTTTCACTTGCAAAGTTATGCCATCCTCAAAAAAGGCCAGCGACACAAGTTCTTCACTTAGATACCAGAGGTGACGGCACAGTGCTTTGCTAGCTATTACTGAAAGTTCCTTATCATCATATTGCTGAAGCTCTTTTAGATACTCCAAATCGGTTCTTGGTGCAAAAGATGCGACAGGAGCCGCAAACCATTTTGGCATATAAAAGCGGACAGCATAGCGAGAGAAGTGTTCCATTGCATTCAGTTCCTGTTTTGTTAGGTTGAACTGCGAGCGAAACAATACAATTTTAATGGCATAAATCACTCGCGACATCCACCTAGCGCGATGTAAAGCCCCAGGTTGACGAAAATGTACTCCTCCTGATAGAACACCGCCTTTTTTTTTGCCAGTATTGCTAGCGGTAGTATCAAAACACATTGTTTGAATACATTCTCGCAAATTCCAATCGTCTAAGCATTCTAGAACTGCTTCCGCAATTTTTCCGCCTTCTCCAGAAACAAGTTTGGGTACTGCTAGAAGCTTAGACTTTTCTCCACCGGATGCAAGAATAGCTAGCCTATCTATTTTTTTATCACCTGTTATATCTTGCATTACTTTACCATCCCAAAGAATGGTAAGCGGAACGTCAGAGGTAAAGGTTTGCTTAATGTCATCTGCAACTTTTTGGCGTACGGCACTCCTCGCCCTCTGCAGAGTACTTCTGCTCAAAACATCATTGTTAATGTCATGTCCAAGAGAAGTTGTAGCAGCTGAAAGCACCATAACAGCACTACGATCACTTGTTTTTGTTCGATCTAATGCCATTGCCAGATCAGGTGTTAAGATGCGCTTACACTTATTTGATATTGTGCTGCTTGAAGGTTTGAATGTCATTTCAGGAGTGTACGATGTGCCTGGCTCTGGTTGCTCATCACTACTACTGCTTGAACTGCTATTACTGAACTGAACTGCAGCTGAAGACAGTTTCTTTCGCAATGCCTCGGCTTCTTTTAGTGCAGCATTTCTTTCATCTCTTTTCCGTTTTCGCATTTGCTTAGCGACCAGTTTGTTATCAATATCAGTCATGTAACCTCGCCTCCCTTTTCCTCTTTGAGCATGTAGGAATGATCTATCTTCCTCATTTGACATCATTTGTAAAGCATTTGCGTTAGCTATATCAAAAAGGTTATCTAAACTATCTTGGAATTCAGTTTCTTTTTTAATTTGATTTTGATTACGGTTTCATTTTGATTTTTGAAGTAATCTGAAGTTCTCATGCATTTTTTGAATTTTCGTTAGTACATGCTGTTTGGCTCTGGTGGGTATTTTCGCCTTGTCCCAAATCTAAAAAATTTCAGCATAAACTATGTTGGATGCTTCTTTCAATGTTTTCTTACTGTTTGTGAGACAGAAAAGCCGACGTAGTACATCTCGAATGGATGGAAGCTTCTTACTACCAATTGTGTCAATTGGCTGTCCAATCAGCCATATTTCAGTTTTTCTTCTTGTTACAATTGAATCGGACATGATGAAGGATAAAATCTGCAAATATTAAGAAAAAACACTCGCACATCAATCTCTCACTGCGTCTCAAGCAATACTGACGTGAAAATGTGTTTCTACTCAACAGTGTAACATGTGTAACAGTGTAACATGTGGAGCACAATCCACAAGATTGTGAATAGGCATGGCTTGCACACAATATTTGTACTACGAATTACGGGATTTCTTAAAGTAATTTTACCAGCAATTGATATTTTCGCAATAAATGAAAAATACAAGAGGCTGTCGGCACCACCAAAAGTGCATAGATATTGTTGAAATTTAGTGTGCGAGTACACTATGATGGTGGTAACAATTTTAGGGGGTGAGATATTCACTTTTCAAAAATAAGTTTTTTTGGGCCAGTCTAATATATATATATATATATATATATATATATATTTAACGTAAAGAACGACGCTTGTATAGAAGAACGTTCCGCGCAAGATGAGGAGGGAGAACGAACAAATAAAAAAAATGAGGTAACCAACCGGGAATCGAACCCAGGATCTTCCGATTGCCGGTCAGATATGATAACCACTACACGGCAATCGGAAGATCCCGGGTTCGATTCCCGGGTGGTTACCTCATTTTTTCATTTGTTCGTTCTCCCTCCTCATCTTGCGCGGAACGTTCTTCTATACAAGCGTCGTTCTTTACGTTAATTATACTGTGTTGTTTGCAGTTAAAATGTGTATATATATTAAAAGAAAAATAACCTTTTTACATTTTTCATATGAATGCTATATGTTATTTGATAGATAGAAATTATATGTCTACATATTACATGCAATTGTTAATATATATATATATATATATATATATATATATATATATATATATATATATATATATATATATATAGGTGTGTGTGTGTGTGTGTGTGTGTGTATATATATATATACATATATACTTTAAACCCAGCTAAATTATTTTCATTCAACTCTAACAACAAAAATGATTGTGAGGAGTGTTTCATCCTTTGACGCTCTGTAACTATAACAATGTTGCTCTTGGAAAGGAATCAGTTTAGGGTAAAGATGTATAAAATTTAATGCAAGAATTTTAGATTTCGCGCGCATGGCGTGCTCAGGAAATGGACTCATTTTTACTACGAACTGTAAATAAAATCCTTAGAATTTCTCATGTTCATTAAAAATTAGTATAACTTAATTGTCATCAATATATATATATAAAGCACATTTATTTTCATGCATGTAATATTCAGATGATTTTATTTTTGCAGCGAAAATATTTACTCAAAATAAATTTTATATTTTTAAGACTAATAATCTGGTAAGGACACATGAATAAATGCTAAATAGATATATTATTGCATTGACAAATGTAAATATGTAGTTTAAAATATCGCCGTTTATATATATATATATATATATATATATATATATATATATATATATATATATATATATGTGTGTGTGTGTGTGTGTGTGTGTGTGTGTGTGTGTTACAGAGAATCTGTGTAACTAGGGATTTCATGTAAGATTTAGTCGTGATACTTTCGTTAAACGTACGGGAAAATTATTGAATGCCTGGTCAGGTTAATTGTACGCTATGGACGATTGGTTAGGTTATGTCGTGATATTTTCATTAAAACTAACGAAAATATCACGACTTAACCTTACATGAAATCCCTGAACATTTTAGAGATTTCATGAAATTCCCAGTTACACAGATTCTCTGTAACATATACTGTATACAGTATATACTCGTATATGAAGACCTGTATATGAAGCTTTCATTTATGTCATATGGGTATATGTGCAAACCTATTATTATAGAAATAAATATATAGATATATATTTATATACGTATTGGTGAATAATTTAGATGAAGAACTGTATTGGAATAGATTAGTGTTAAAATATTTCCACGTCGTGAATGAACCACCATTTCATTATCACTCTCCAATGTTATCAGGAATCTCGCGAGAACAATGAAACGAAAAGAGTGACGTGCGCTTACATTTTGTTCTACAGTCCAATATCGATGAAGACATTGTTCTACATGTAACATGTAACAGGGATTACTGCATCACTTCACTATCTTACTGATGTTATTATTATTATTATTATTATTGTTATTATTATTATTATTATTACTTATCGTGGGTCTTTTCAGTTTTTTGAAATGTAAAATTTTTAAATAAAAATAAATTTTTCTTGTGTAGTTTTATCCCCTAATTTCAAAAATAACTTTTTTTTCGGAGAAACGAAAAGAAATTAGAAAAATTTGCCTTTAAATACTATTCTTTTTTAAGAGAAAAAGCCTAGACTAGGCTTTTTCAACTGAAAAGTTCGAAATATGGTGCACCATTTTCTTAAACAGATCTTCATTTTCGTTCCTACGACGCCAAACGAATTTGCAAAGATACTAGTCAATCATTTTCCTGTCGGTGCCACAATGGCGTTTGTTACGTCTTTTAACCACATTCCAAGTACTCTCAGTCTGCTGAGTATGAGCACCAGTAATGGGATCAACATAATCGTCACTGTGATTTACAGTAAGATGCACAAAATTATAGCCTTCAATTGATTCGATGCTGTTTTATGCTTTCCACATATCGCTTATGATGGTAGACCCTTGAAGAATGCTAGCCTTGATCAGAGCTGGGCAGTAACGCGTTACAAGTAACGGCCGTTACGTAACGCGGTACTTTTTTAGTAACGGTAGTGGTAAGTTGAGTGCTGGGCACTTGCGTTTTTTTTTGCGGTACTGCGGTACTGCGGTACTACCGTGTTGGTCGGTACCGCGGAAAGTACCGCGGGAAATTTGAATGCGGTAGCGGTACTGCTGTACTTTCAGCGATCCTTTGCGGTACTGCGTTATGCGGTACCGGTTTGGTAGTGCGGTAGTAGTACCGCAGTACCGCAGTACCGCAAAAAAACGCGCAAAAAAACGCAAGTGCCCAGCTCTGGGTCACTGGTAACGGCATTACATTTCAAATCAAGTAACTCTTTCAGTAACGACGTTACTTTTTTAGGGAAATACATTCGTTAGTCGTTACTCGTTACTTTTTTATCGTAGCTCGCATTTAGTTTCTTTCGATCCTCACTCATTATTCATTAACCGTTAAAAATTTGCCCCTTCTCTATGAGCGAGGTGTGCATGTTAGCCGTTGGCATGCTGGCAGCCTACCCCCATCCACCCTCTCCCCCTACACTGACAGCACTGTCAAAGTAAAAAGGCGAAGAACCCTGGAGCAGGGAGGGACCTAAGTCAACAGGTTTCGTCATTCCTCTCATCTGGGCCTTCACGGCACGTTAGCTCTGCATCCTTCCCATCCACTAACTTTAAAAATATGTTTATTAAACTTAACACTCCTATACCATCTAGTGCCGCTGTTGAGCGGGTTTTTTCAGCAGTGGTGGGCGCGGTACCAAAATTTGGGGGTGCGTTACGCGGTACTGCGGTACCTCAGCATGCCCAGTGCGTTACGCGGTACTGCGGTACTTTTTCAGGTCCCCCTGGTGCGTTCCGCGGTACTGCGGTACTGCGGTACTGCACACAAGAACAACACAAGTAATAGCACATATTTTCAGAAATTGCATATCGGCGATTTCGCACCTGAACTTTCTGCCATAATGGCTAAAAATCGATCTTTGTCACAGAAATGTAACACACGTGCAACCGGCTCAAAAGCAAGCACTGCACTGAGGCGTTGTGATAGGATGGCAACGTAACATGTTCTGAACGAAAACTTAACGTGTCTAGAGTTAGGCTGATGCAACACACGCAGCATTCGTCTTACTGTACTCCTGTAATAAGGTTTACTTCAAAAAAAGTGTTAATTTTTTGAAAAGTCGTGTTTGTCGGTACCGCGGAAAGTACCGCGGGAAATTTGAATGCGGTAGCGGTACTGCTGTAATTCCTAGTAATAAATCTTGCAGTAATTTTGTTTCACTTTTTGAAAATATTATGCATTATAAGTCATAACAACGCAATGAAGGCATGCACAGACTTCTTAGCCTATGCATTAACCAGTGGATACAAACCAACACATACTCGCACAAGCGAATGTTTATATAATATAATATTTTATGTATATATAAATTATAATATACCTATGCATATATATAATATATTTACATTTCATTAAAAGTAACGGTAACGAGTAACGGTGCCGTTACTCGTTACTTTTTAAAAATGGTAACTGTAACGATAACGGCGTTACATTTAGACTGTAGTAACGGTAACGGCATTACATTTATAAAGTAACGAGCACAGCACTGGCCTTGATGCAGGATTCTAGTGTTTCTCTCTACGCGGGATGGCGTAGAGAAATACGTCGCGAGTTTCCCTGCAAATTCCTCCAAAAACCCATTGGTCTGGCAGCATTCTTCCTCGATTATATTTCCTTCGTGCGAGTACCGTCTCATTGGTACTAGGGCAATTGCGTCCTGGTCAAGTGCGTCCCGGACAAATGCGTCCCGGTCATTGGCGTCCCTGGACAATTGCGTCCCGGACAATTGCGTTCCGGACAATTGCGTCCCGGACAATTGCGCACTTCTCCAACTACTATATGAAGTTTATTTATTAGAGAAGTGAATAGAAAGTTAGTATCGGAATTTCAAATATACTTTTCATTTTAACCTATTAAACTTGTTATATGTTCATAAGTTCTGTTCGAAACTGTTCTCTAAAACTTTATCCATCATCAGCAACATCATTGTCAAATTTTATGGGTTACGTCCACTTAAGATAAAGTTAGTTTCGTTAGTTTTAACGAAAATATCACAACTTAACCTAACCAATCGTCAAGGGCATACAGTTGACCTAACTGGGCATTCAATTAATCTAACCGGGCATTATATCCCATACAAAATTACAATAACAAACATACTCGTCCCTCGTCATTGGCGTCCCTGGACAATTGCGTAGGTGAAGTCACAATGAACTTTCTATTCACTTCTCTAATAAATAAACTTCATATAGTAGTTGGGGAAGTGCGCAATTGTCCGGGACGAAATAAAACCGGACGCAATTGTCCAGGGACTCCAATGACCGGGACGCATTTGTCCGGGACGCACTTGACCAGGACGCAATTGTCCTGTCACCCGTCTCATCTATTTCAACGGTGTAGTTTGGACCCCCGATTTTTCATTGGTTGTTTTAGAATTGCCTCGGCACAAATCTGGAACATGTAAGAAAGCTATTTAGATTACGTTATGTTAGGTTTCGTTGTGTTAGGTTAGGTTGGTTAGGTTAGGTTGGGTTGGTTAGGTAAAGTTAGGTTAGGTTTGTTAGGTTTGGTTGTTAGGTTAGGTTTGTTAAGTTAGTTAGGTTTGGTTGTTAGGTTAGGTTTGTTAGGTTAGTTAGGTTTGGTTGTTAGGTTAGGTTAGGTTAGGTTAAGGTAGGTTAGGTATAGTTAAGATTAGTTTAGTTTCTCATCTAGGTAACTTACCTCTCTTAAAAAGTTGTTGTAATGAACCACAGTAGGATGACTCATATGAAGTTCATCTTTGCAAAACTTGACGCTTGTATACTCTTTACACAAAAAATGAATAAGTTTAATTATTGTATTCAGAGGGAGTTTTGATCCTTCCAACCAGGTGCCTTTGCGGATTGAAAAAAAGAGTCATTACAGGTCTTCTTCTGACATCGCCACATAGTTCGGTCTGCTTGAAATTTGATTAGCATTTTGTTTTCTGTGCCACAATTTTTCTTCAGGAATAATTTTGAACAATTGTAAAAAATGTATTGACTCTTCGTCGGACGTTAAGTTTGTGAAAAACCATTGTAAATTCATTTTCTCACACACAGAGCTGGGCAATAAATACATTGAATGTATTTAAATACCAAATACTAAATACATGGGAGAAATGTATTTAAATACTAAATACTAAATACATTTTACGAATGTATTTAGATACTAAATACAAAATACATCAATTGTATTTAAATACATTTGTAAATACATTTTAAATACATACAAATTTTAACATATGCATTCACTAATTCATGAGTAACAACAATATAAAATGCTTGATAAGGATAAAGAAATAGTACAATCTAATTTCCGATTATATATTTCCCTTTTTAGAACAACAAAAACAAAAGAACTTAGAACTTACGATGTTCAACCAGTGACATATTATACTCATTATATCATTGCAAAATGAGTAACAATTAATGAGTAGATGAGACATAAACGTAAACATAAGACGTAAACATAAACATAAGGCACCTTACGAATTCTCTTTTATTTCACGGTTGCTGCGGATCAAAACCAATCTTTCAAAAGTTTTGTCTGAAAGAGAGTTTCTTTTGGGAGTCAAAGTGATTCCCGCGAATGAGAATATTCGCTCTACCGGTGCCGAAGATGGTAATGTCGTGTTATAGCGGAGGAACAGTCTTTTTATGAGAGGATGTTTTCCCAAACTGTTGATGGTCCGATCGGAATCTTGTAGAAATTCCAATACATTCATGTCTGCAGATGGTGCGATAGAGGACCTCGAAGACGAAGAGTTGTGGGCGAAGCAAAAGTACTCATCGCCGTCCGATGCACCACTAGATGTATTGTCATCTGCTTGCGGGTCTTGGTCGACAGTAGTGGCGGCACGGATTAAAATGCTTTTTACCACTCCTCATTGAGTTTCGGAGTTCCAAGACTTGTTTATGTCTACCCAACGCAGTTTGAAGTATGGGTGCGTGGCTGTTGCAATGATGGCGTCGGTGACTTGGCGTTCATTAGCTAAGGAGAGATAATTTTTATATCTCTTTTGGAACCCCTGAAGAATGGCGTTGATCAGTGGACGGCAATGCTTCAGGGGCTTGGATTCCAGTTGACTCAGTTTATTTTCTACGGATAGTAGAGTAGCCAGCAGCTCTCCGTAGAAACTGTTTTTATCACCTTGGAGGCGATCAATCGCCGTGGCAACTGGTGCCAGCACAGCAACATACTCTTGGAGAAATTCAATTTCATGCGTCTTGAATGTTGGTAGCTCTAGAGCAGTCATTAGTTCGTGGAGCTTCGCTTTGTGCTTCAGTAGCACGGTGAGGGAGTCGTACAGTGAGTTCCACCGTGTTGGACAAGGTAGACGCAAGGTGCAGTTCAATACATTTTTAATGATTTCAGCTGATTTCGGTCGTCCACTCTTATTCCAGAGCGCAGAACATTTTCCCATCGCCGAGTGGTTGATGGTTGAAAATGAAGAAGTCTTTAGAGCCTGTTTAGCATCGGTAGTGGCCACCAAACTTAGTGTATGCGATGCGCAACGTACATGTTTGGACAGGCTAAAACTGGGATCAGAGCCGTCTTCATCTTCATCCAACAAACCGTCTTCCATTTGCAGATCATTTTCAACCTCATTGTCTGAATCATATTGGGATTCGTCATCGTCGATATCAACTTGTTCGGACTCGACAGCCTTGATGCCAAATTCCTTAAATGCTTTGATAAAGTTGGAGCCATTATCTGTAACGGTGCTCACAACCTTGTCTATTGGAATGTTATAGTCATTCATGATATCTTCCATCTGATCTGCAATTTATAACTGTGCTCACCTCTAAATCGACAGCAAGCCAGTGCCCCACGTGTGTCGTTCAAAGATAGCTTCATCAATCTGTAAAAAATATTTTGAAAATTAGTTATGAGGTAAAAAAAAATAAGTGTAAATGATTATAAATATATATCTATATATTAAATTATAGCCATATTGTATACACATCATAAAACGATATAGCTATATCGCATTATTATTGTCGATTGTTTTCTTTAATTGTCTTCCATTAACTTTACTTCAAAATGAATATATTTACACTAGTATACACACTAACCCAATGAACAGTTACACCCAGAAAACTGCGGTGACGCGTAGACCATATGTCCGCTTAAGACATATGTGGGACAGATTTTCTCTCTTGTTCCTTAACAGCGTCTTCAAGCGTTTCTCGTCGTCAAGCAGGTTTCGGGATAGTTTCCGCCGTGAAATAACATTTACAGTTGGATTCAGAGCTGAAAATAAAAATTATACCATTAAAAAAGAATGACTATAAGGTCGCTAAAATGTTGAAGCATTAATAGGATATTTTAGTAGTAACTATCATTCTATCAATAACTGATAATTCAGTATAAATTACTGTATTAATTACTTACTTGTGACAAGTTTCACAAAAGCTGGTTGCTCAATGGTAGCAAGAGGATGAATGCCCTGAACTATGAATTCAGCAATCCTTTTATCGACATCCACTTGTTTTACTTTCTTGGGATTAGCCGCAAAACTTTCTTCGATAGTGATCGTTTTCTGTTGCTTACTGGCGCCACTCGATGAAGATGGGTCACTTCCATCAAGACTTGCTTTTCTCTTTCGTTTCGTTGCTACATACTTTTGCACAGTTTGAATCATGCCAGGGTGGACACGCTGTGAAAAAAATAAACATGAATGACCTAATGAATAATGATCGATAATTAATGAATCAATAATAATCATTGATATCAATTTTTGATAAATTTCTATTTTAGGGGACACGATGAATTTCGAAATAAATACACCACTCGATAGATCAGACGATTTTAAAAGCTTTTTCATCAATGAATTTTCCATCGCAAATTGGATTGATTGCAACGAGTTAGTTACACAGGCCCACTTAAGGCAGAGCCGTTTTGTATGATTATTCGGTCAATTTCAAGATATTTTTTGATGTCTAAAAAAACACTTACCTTCAGATGAGTGTACAGATTCGTTGTAGCATTGCTTGCAGCAGAGACTTCGTGTTTACACAGCAAGCAGGTGCACTTTACCTTATTACCGTCTTTAGATTTAATTTTAAAGTATTTTCCATCAAACAGAGGGTGCACTAAATTGTTATCTGCAGATATATCACTGTTTGATTCACCGGATTTGCTTGTTGAAGCCATGACACGCACACGATAAAGAAATCAACCACTTTCGACTAAGAGTGGCACACAACTGAATTTCTGATTGAACTGACACGTTGAAACATGAACCATGCTGTACTACACTGTCGACGCGTCGCACTGTGCTAGTACAGAACGTGTATTAAACCAGTAAAAGTATTTACATTTTTATATTTTGAGTATTTAAATACATTGTATTTAAATACTCATTAAAGTATTTAAATACTATATTTAAATACATGACAAACAATGTATTTATAAATACAATTCTAAATACACAAATGTATTTAAATACGTATTTAAATACAATTGTATTTAAATACTGCCCAGCACTGCTCACACATTTATATAATATTACAGTCTTAACACAATCAACTCAATGAATGAAGTGATTCACCTCCTTCACCGAAATTTGTGAAGCCGAGGCGCATGCGCACAACAAAGCTTACACCTAACTTGCCTAGGATTTGCTTTGATTAGTACTTTGAGCGCAAATTATAATTTTTTTCGTTTCTCCAAAAAAGATGTTATTTTTGAAATTAGCGGATAAAACTACACTAGAAAAATGTATTTTTATTTAAAAATTTTGCAATTCGTAAAACTGAAAAAATCCATTATTGGAGTTTGGTTTTAGTTAATTTTAACTTGATGTTGAGAAAGCAAAAACTCATTGAAAACAAACTTTTACATTAAATATTACAACGTAATCACTATTTCTTTGTATTTCTTTGTACGAATTCATCAAATTTACCTCCGTTATAAATAAGTATGTATATATATAAGAATGAGGAGCTTCCACAGTAGAAAAGCAAACATCATGCTAAAATTATGGAACAGTTTAGTCCAACCAATAACTGAGTAATTACTCACGAGCCCATACAAAAAACGAGACATCAGAAACATAGAAGCCATACAAAGGATTTTAGGTCTAGAATAGGGGAAACGAAAGATGAAGACTACTGGTCTTGACTACAAAATCTAAAACTCTACACCCTGGGAAGAAGACGCGAAGGGTACACAATAATATATGTATGAAAAATACACGAGGGTTGTGTCCCTAGCCTAAGGAATGAAGTAGAAACACAGTGAAATAAAAGAAGAGGTAGATTCTGTACTGTACCAGCTGTTTGTGGGACAGGGGGCGGCCATGAAAACGAGGATGTAAAATACCCTCAGGATACGAGGCTCGAATCTTTTTAATATCGTGCCCAAAGAACCGAGGGACATCCAGCACACCAACATGAATAATTTCAAGAAGCAGTTGAACAGATTCTTCTGCCAAGTCCCTGACCAACGAGGGTTGGAAGAGAGCAGAAACCAATTCTCTCCACCAAATCTCGCAAATGAGGCAGAACACTGCAGAGGGATCGATCAACCTATTGATCCTGAACCGTCGTTTGAATCCATGCAGGGCACAGTGTAGTTACATTAAGTGTCATAAAAAATATTAGCATCTTTTGAGGTTAAACTGTAGTGAAGCTCGTCATTTACCGAAGATCATGATATGATAATGACATGAGGATAAGGTCTGCTGGTATACAGCTCCGTTTAGAAGTTTATGGCCAAATTTTGTTCCGGCCTTTTTCTCACTAATTTTATTCTTCATAACGTTCAACTCAACCTTTAGAGTAAGAACAAATTCTACAAATAATTCTGAGTATTAATTGAAAGGAGGGAAGTTCTAGGGAGGAGGAATTGAATTTATTTGAAAGGTCTTTTTCTTCTTTTCACACGGAAATCTAAATCAGGGGTTTCACTCGGGTGAACGTGTGGGCTGACAAAATACGTTTTTTCCGTTTCTTTTCTTTTGTAAATACATTTTTCGAAACGCTTCAACAACGAAACTTAATAATCATTTACTGTATATAGCGTATCCCCCAAAAATGTCCCTATTTATATTTGCCCGTTATTTTATAATGGATGTATATTTTATTATTGGGGGTTTCTTCTTCAGAAAGGTAATAGATTGGGGCTTTTATTCCGCATGTACTGTACCTATATGCATACATTTCTAATTTTTCGTTACTTAACTAATAAATATTGTATATTAAAACCGCACTTTCACCATTTCAAACTTAAACAATAACTTTTTTCTGATTTCTACAAAATTAGGAAAGGACGATACCGCTACCAATAAATAGACTATAGCCTAGTCAGACCATAGAAGGCCAAGGAAAGCTAAGTTTTCACTAATCCTCCTTAAGGACCTAGTCTACACGGAACAATATGGCTGAACCCTCCGGGACAGAAAATCAAGATCGTTGAGTGGTTCCAAGTGACAAATTCGTAACGCAGGTGCAGAGCGACTTCTGCAGACAGTATGGATGCAGAGTTCTACCCGATAGAAACACAGCATCACGAATTGCTAGAAAATCTCAAACAAAAGGAAATATAAGCAATCAACATAATGGTAATAGTGGTAGGCGACAACCCACAAGAACTGTGCATCATGTAATTATGGTTCATAAAATTATTGCGCGCAGTCCGCAGAAGTCAGTTCGACGTTTGTCAGCAGACGTTGGTATTTCACGACCATCTATGTATCGTATACTTAGTATCGAATTAAACCTTTTTCTCTGCAAACTTCATTCACAAGTTTCACTGACTAATGTTCAAAAACAAAAACGAATGAAATTCGCAAAATAAATGTTAGCAAACCTGAAGAAGATCCTGAGTTTTTTAAAACACATCCACTTCACCTACGAGTGTTATGTATACCTGTCAAGGGAGATTAATAAGCAAAACTTTCTCTCTGGGGAAGTCATGCTGGCGCTCCAATACAGCTTCTGCGTAGTGTTGCTAAACTCATTATTTGGGTCGCTTTTGGGTAGTATGATGCAATAGATCCCTACTTCTTTGAGAATGAAATTGGAAAATCACTAACAGTAAGGCAAAATTCATATCATCAGATGCTCAAGATTTCTACTTACCACAATAATTAGTTTGTCCGGTGAAAGAAATTACTGAATTACCCTAGATTCACAGTGGTTTCAGCAGGATGGAGCACCTCCACTGCTTGTGAAACACGCAACTTTTTCAGAAAGCATTTTTCCGGGCGACTAATTTCCCTTCATGAGTCAGTGGAATGGCCGCTAATATTCACTCACCTGACTTCACACCCCATGACTATGAGGTAATGAACAATATCCCAGCTGAACTATTTCAAATTATGTCAAACATTTGTGCAAGGTTGAAAATTTTGTCAGAGAAAAATTCACTACAGTGACCATGTTGTTAAATTAAAGTTAATAAACTCCTATGCCTTACCTATTTACCTTACCTGCTTGCCTACTTACCTACTGCGTTTGTCTTTGTGTCTAGATTCCCTTTTTTTAGCTCGCAACATTTAATTAGAAATAGGGACTTTTTTGGGGACACCTGGGTGTGTATATATATATATATATATATATATGTTAAACACAGACCGTGCATGGAACAAGGAACTCTTCTGGGAAAATTAAATCCACTATAGTCCGAATAAGTAATGGTAAATGACAAATACCATAGTTTTTTTCCTTTTTCATGATTTAGCCCGACGTGGGCAACGGGTCTCTCGCAAAGAGATCCCATAAATATAGCTTCCCTCACCAGCTATCTGCAAGGCAGACAGGATCCAGCTTTGGGACGTGGATCTAGGGTTTAAAGCAAGCCTAGATCCTACACTCAGAACCTCTATATAAGTAAAAGACTCGTTGCATTCACGTCGGTTGAATAAATCAAAGAAAAAGGGGGTAACTATTGTATTTTAGCCAAAAAAAACCAAAACTTAACCTCAACCGGGACATTGAGCGTCCACTTTTCAAGGCACGAAACACGTCCGTTTAGTATACACAAACTCAGAATGGTTCCCTGAGAATTATATGTTAAACACAGACCGTGTATGGAACAAGGAACTCTTCTGGGAAAATTAAATCCACTATAGTCCGAATAAGTAATGGTAAATGACAAATACCATAGTTTTTTTTCCTTTTTCATGATTTAGCCCGACGTGGGCAACGGGTCTCTCGCAAAGAGATCCCAAAATATAGCTTCCCTCACCAGCTATCTGCAAGGCAGACAGGATCCAGCTTTGGGACGGGATCTAGGGTTTAAAGCAAGCCTAGATCCCTACACTCAGAACCTCTATATAAGTAAAAGACTCGTTGCATTCACGTCGTGTTGAATAAATCAAAAAAAAGGGGGTAACTATTGTATTTTTAGCCAAAAAAAAAACCAAAACTTAAACCTCAACCGGGACATTGAGCGTCCACTTTTCAAGGCACGAAACACGTCCGTTTAGTATACACAAACTCAGAATGGTTCCCTGAGAACATTATAGCAGATAGCTGGTGAGGGAAGCTATATTTATGGGATCTCTTTGCGAGAGACCCGTTGCCCACGTCGGGCTAAAATCATGAAAAAGGAAAAAAACTATGGTATTTGTCATTTACCATTACTTATTCGGACTATAGTGGATTTAATTTTCCCAGAAGAGTTCCTTGTTCCATGCACGGTCTGTGTTTAACATATAATGTTCTCAGGGAACCATTCTGAGTTTGTGTATATATATATATATATATATAATATATATATATATATATCATATATATATATATATATTGATTGATGATTGATTGATTAACAAAATGCTTATGTATACAGTATATATATGAATGAAAATGAAAATGAAAATGAAATGAAAATGAAAAGGTTTATTGGCAGACTATAGTCCATATGACAAATATTAATAATAAAATGTAGCAGAGGAGTGGCGAGCCGGCTGCCCTATTTCGCCATTGAAACCCTATGATGCAGTCAACTTCGGCGTTAAATTCACCATAGTGGACAGGGTGGTGGATGCGCAGAGGAGATGGTACGGCCATGTAGAGAGGATGAGGGAGGACCGACTTCCGAGAAGGCTGATGTACGGAAAAATAGTGGGATCGAGGCCCCGGGGACGCCCAAAGACGACGCGGCTCAAGACGGTAGAAAGAGGGAATCCGGGTTTAACCTGGCGCCAGAGAACAGATCTGGCCAGAGACGGGGCGCAGTGGCGAGTTTACCGTAGGGATGGAAAATAACCGAAAAGTGTAAAACCGGTTTTCACCGTAGCTATATTCTTAAAGCCGGTTTTTTCCGGTTTTCACCGATGGGATTCTGTATGCTTTTTAGGGAGGTAAATTATCAAAATATTAAACAGAAATAAGGTTTTAATTGATTCAATCAAGTATGTGTAACATTTGAATTAAAAAGTTTATTACCGAACTTGATTTTTGAAATAACACTTGAGAAAACAAAGCGCATTAAGTGTCTGATCTGACACTCTTGATCGAATCTTTGTGACGAATAAACCAGCAGCTGAAAACACTCTCTCGGACTCTACGCTGGTGGCTTTTATTGTAAGCAACGCCTCGTACATTCGATCCAAATTTTCGCTTCTATTCAAAGTAGCTTCAAAATATTTGAATTCATTGTTTACGTCAAAGGTCTCAGAAGAATCTTTCTTGGGTTTCATTTTCAGTTTCTTCATCTCACACATGTACTCGTTCATAAGTTGATCGTCATCATTTACTTCACGACCTGAGCTGCATTGTGAATCTTCGAGTTTCGAAGCAATTGATTGAACTTGGTCGTCTGTTTCTGAAATCTGGCAAGCTGGAAAAAGCCTCTTAAATGTATGATCCCCATACTTTTTAAATGCTTGTCTTGAAGGAAAGAGGAACGGTGCTGATGATTCATTTTTCAAGACCTTGGGATTGTGGAGAAAACTCAGCAAGGCGACAGCTTCTTTTTGTCTTCTCGATGAGTAGCGATCAATGAGACACTGACGTAGCTCAAAAGCTAAAGGATTGTTTTTGCTTTCAAATTTATCCAAAATGAACTTCATGGAAGAGTCAGCTTTGAGCAAATTTGCATCTTCGGAACAGAGTCCCTTCAAAACAATTTCCAGCGGACGAAGCGTCAAAGAGGCTCTTCAAAGTATTCCATTCTTCATCTGAAATCGTCTCTGTTGAGCTTATCACTCTGAGGGCCTTTGGAATGCAATTTTTTAGTTTCAAAAACCTATCATGGCCAAAAGACTGTTCCACCTCGTTCTACAGTCAAGGATAAGCTTCATTTCCTTTCCATTAAATTCATCTTTGACAAAATCCTGCAATCTCTCATTTTCCAAAGGAGACTTTCGAAATATGCGGCAGATTTTTCTCACCTTATTTATCACTTTTAAGTAATCTTCTCGAAGTTTTGGAAGGACAATTACGTCATTTATGTCGGACTCAAAAATTGTATCAGTGCATAAAATTTCACACTCATCTTCGCTTAACTCATGTGCAGAGTGTTCATCTTCTTCGATGGCTTCATCTTCAGGAGTAGGGTCACTTTCCCCTTCAACTGAATTTTCAGCAGTTTTTGAATACAAGATATCCGAAACCGCGAGATGTATAGCATGTGCAATGCATTGCTGGTGATCAGGTACTACTGTATTTCTCTTCCAAATTTGACCATTACTGAGGCACCGTCGGTGGTGCAACCCACGATATGCTTATCTAGGTCCAAACCAAAGTCTTCCAATCTTTTCCTAACGATTACAATAGTTTTGGTGCTATCGAGAGAACCATTTATTTTCATGAGACTAAGAGACCAATGTTGATTTTCATCATGAACATTAATATTAATATATCTTTGGTTTTGCAAAGATGTTTACTCATCCATAGTTAATGAATAGCGGATTCCTTGTCTCACCTGATTCTTGAAGTGGTTGACCAATTCATGTTTCTTTTTCTCATAAAGACTAAGCACCATTTTTCTGACACCATTATGGGAAGTTGGATGAGGCTTGTCGTATTTTATCTTTCTTAGGCTTTCTGGAATGAATTCACTTTTAGCAATTGATTGGAAACTCAGTCCATCTACACACGCAAGTTTCGAAATTTCTTCTTCTATGGACTTTTTTTGCACAAACTCTTCCACTGTTTTGTTTCTTCAATGGCTGATTAATCTGGTCGATGTTTATGCCATGAATATTTTTCATGTGGGATGATGAACTTGAAGTAGAACCTCCACAGCACTTTAAAACTTTGTGACATGTCATACACTCTGCTTCTTCTTTATTCTTACGAGTGAAATGATACCAAACATTTGAATCTTAGAATCTTAACTGATCAATGTGCAATCATCCACATAGCATTCAAGACTGAAGCATCAATTATTTACACTTATAAACAAACAAAAAACGATACGAAACGATGTAAAACGTAATTACTATGTTTTTAAACGTTTGGAAACGTTTGTTTCATAGAAAATGGACCAAAGTGATCGGAGACTTGCACAAAAATGTGAAAACCGGTTCTTATCGTCGGTTTCGGTGATGATTAAAAATTTTCATCACCGGTTAAAAACCGGTTATTTAAAACCGGGTTCCATCTCTAGTTTACCGACGCGACGGGGAAGACGCATCGCACGGAACCCAACCTGGAGACCTCCACATGGGAACTAAGTCTAAGTCTAATGATAGAATGATAGTTCACATACTAAGGATAGAAACATACACATTTGATCAGAAATAATACAGTAATGGCGAAGTTAAGTGGAGCTACAGACACACGTTTTCGTACCATGAGTTCCATAGCTTAGACGACAAACGGCAGGACTCATAGATAGCTTGGATAATTGGATTGGTTGATTTTTTAATTCTTTGCATTAGACTGTATTGAGCACGGGACATTGAGCTCGGGACATTGCTGGTAGCAAACATTTGCGAAGCTGAGCATCTCGGGGGTAATTTATGTAGGAGTCTAAAAGACCTGTTGTACAGCAAATTTAGGGTTCTGCCAGAACCTTTTTTTATAATTCACCCAGAGTTGCTGTCCGTATATATTACTGCACAAAGTACGAAAGAGAGTGTCTTTAGCTTCACTTGTACAGAACCGGAAGTTCCTTATAGTCATATTCGCTTTAGCACAAAGGCTTCGAGATTGTTTTCTTATATCTAAGGCATCACTCAAGGAGCTGGTGATAGTTTGACCCAACTACTTAAACTCTTGTTTAATTACTTCACCTCTCATTTTAAACATAATATCAGCTGGCTGATTACAGCTTTTTGGATGGAATTGCATAACCTTAGTTTTTGTAACAAAAGAATATAATGTTTCTGCGAGTACACTTCGCAGACTTTTAGTAGCCGATCCAGACCTTTAGCAGAGGGACTTATTAACACCAAATCATTGGCATAAACTAAGTTATTTATCCTTGTGTTATCTATACAACATCCCACTGTTGCCCAAGGGCGGATTGGGTCACTGAAACCGGCCCGGGACCTCCATTTGTACCGGCCCTAAAATTTGCCTAAAATTTATTTACCTTATTTACACTCATCGTATCTAGCCTATTCATTATTCAATTTTTTTTTAATTTAATAACGGTAAAACATATATTTTACGTAATTGAATTTTTATTGTACGGTGCATATGACTAATCGCAAAAAGGACAGATTGAAAGCTTGAAATACTCGTAGACGGTAGCATACAGTATTTGTACAAGTACAACCACAAGTGCATTTAAGTATAATACTACGTTTGTATGTTGGTGTATACTGTAGAGAGACACGTAATCAAATTAAAGCAGAAAGACCTAAAGTACACGAATCTTTATATGATCAACACAAGCACAGTTTTTTGCCCAATAAGGCACTTTTCTTAGCGACAGCATCAATTATTATGTCACAGTCAAGGCGATGCAAAATCTCCTTTTCCACAGCCATCAGCAGAAAAGCTTCCAAATGAATGGCAGACAGTGTACTTCGAAGTCGAGTTTTCACAAACTTAAGAGTCGAAAATGTGCGTTCACAGGCAACTTGAGTTATAGATAGTGTAAGTATGTAGCATAAAGCGAGTCCAATATCACTGTAAGTGTCTGTGAATAAAATGAATTTTTCAAGAGTATAAAACACGCACACTGGACAGGTTTGGCAACGCTTGCATACAACTTCCTTCGGCCCATAGTCATACTCAAGTTCGTCTTCTTTGTCCAATGCCCCTGGAGCTTCTTTCTTTCGAGCCTTGTATTCCGTGGACAGTCCAGCTTTCAATCGATCCCAGCTGTTAGCCAAATGCACCAGTTCTTTCCGTAGTTGATCTTTTGTAGCTCTTCTATCAATCGTTATAAGCTTTTCACTGAGATTTTCCATGGCTTCAGCAGGCAGTCCTGACCTTATTTCACCAAAGTGATCTGGAGACAGGCAAGCCATGTCAGTGATGAGCAAACCATTGTTTTCAAACCGATTTTTGAAACTTTCTACAATGGTGTCCAGAATCTTGTTGTGGACAGTTACTTCAAACTTTTTTTATCCATTAAGTATTGGCTCATCTGCACTCAATTCTCCTGACATGCCCTTTTGTTTCCTTATTCTCTGTACCGGAAAAGAATCTTCCATAACTATCTCCGTTTCAATATCCAGCTCACTGGATTTTGTCTCCAATTCTTCAGACACTTTGTTGACGAAATTTGACGCAGACTTCCAAACACTCTCCATATCTCTTTGTATAGCAATTAACTGGGCTTGTGTAGTCTGAACCAGCTGATGTGCCTTCAGCAGATCCATTCCAATAGTCTGCAAGTATTTTTAAAGAGGTGTTGTCAATTCAAAGATTTTCATGTATACAAAAGTAGTTACGATAGTTTCATACTTCAAAAGTCCAGTTCGAAGTGAACGAGCCTTTGCTCGCACCTCAGATTTGAACTTGTCTGATTCTTCAATCAGGACCAATGCCAGGATTATGTCGATAACTTGAACTCCGCCAAACCATTAAAAGACCCAAACACTTTTGAAAGAGCAGCATCTTTTGCCCACCAACGTGTCTCGCCAATCAACTGAAGTCGCTTAACTCGCTTTTGATCTTTCACATGTTCCCAAATGTCCATCCGTTTGTAAGAATCACGGAAGAAAACAGCAAGCTCGTTCAGCAGTCCAAACAAAGATGCAGCAGCGATGGGAGATTGAGTTGAGTCTTTAATAACGAGGTTAAGGACATGTGCATAACACCAGACGTGAATTTGGCCTGGTGATTCCTTTTCTAGCCAAGTTTTGAAACCTTGATACTGTCCTTGCATATTAACTGCACCATCAGTAGCATTTGAGACACATTTCCTTATGTTTAACCGTTATCATCCAAAACACCTTTCAACGTTTCGCAAAACCCCTTTCCTGTTGAGTCTGTAATGTTCACAACTGATATGAGTCTCTCCTGGACCTCGTTAACACCTATAAAGCGAATTATAATGGCGCACTGGTCATTGACTGAAATGTCTTGTGTGGTGTCTATCTGAACAGAAAACATGCCAGCTTCACGAATTTCATCTGCTATCACAGCCTTTATCAGTGCGGAAATTACCTGGATAACATGGTTAACAATTGTCTTTGATATCAGTGTGATGCTGCTACCCCGTCCTTTGTTACCTCTGTCATGTGCTTGTCTGCTTATTGTTATAATCCTATCGAGATGACTTTTCAAAACAACATCATATCGGCTCAAAAGTATCAGAACCTCCAGAAAGTTTCCGTGATCAATCAAAGTATTGTTTAACGCATAAACAGCTTCAGAATCTGGTGCAGAACCTCTGGAACTTAAGCCACGCTTTCCTATAACCTTCACTATTTTAACAACACGTTCCATAATTTGTCTGTTTGTTTTAATTTCCTCATTTCTAAGCCTTTTCTGTGTAGAAAACAGTAATTGCCCTATATCCTCTTTATTTAGCTTTAAAAAATGTGCTTCAGCATATTTATGATGTGTGCTGCTGCATTCGTGTTCTTCAATTCGTTGATGAACATGGCGCCAATCTGTCATTCCAGTGATGACTTTCCCAGTCTCATTCGGTTTGGAGTACGCAAGACAGACTGTGCAGTGAAGTGCTTTTGAAGTTTCATTGTATGAGATCCAATTTCGTTTCGAACCATTTTCCCTTTTGAATATGTCCTTGGAAATTTTCAGTACTTCTGGCTGAACTTGAATCGGATGGTTTTCAAAAAAGAAACTTCTTTCATTTTCGTGGGGCCGAGCAAACAAATTAAACGAGCTTTCTGAAGTCAATGGAGTGATGGTAGATTCTGATGGCTCTGAATGAGAAGTGTATCTTACTTTTTCGACTGGTTGAACAGCAGTGTCTATGTTGTGTACCGGTACATGTTGTGGTAGTGGGGTATCATCGATTGCCACATCTGGTACTGGTGCCATCGGAGCGTCGTTCTCATCCTCTGCTACTTCAGGTATTCGTACCATCGGAGTACTGGTACTGGTGCCTGATAGACAATTCGTCATTTTAACACATTTCACAGCCTCTTCTTGTAGACGTTTTTGTTTGCGTTTTTTTTTCTTTTTCGGCACCTCCACGGCACTTCTTCTTCTTATCCATTTTTCTTCTTATTTCTTCTTATCCAGAAATAAATGCATGCCTCAATTCAAAATTACCTAAAATCAGGATACCAAAATGCATTAATTACATAATATATATATATATACATAAAAACATGTACTTATATACATCCACAGACACATATGTACACACGTGCATATACATACATATGCATACACATATTTATATTCATTCACACATACATACCTATATGTGTGGTTTTCTGTAACCTATATATAGGCTGTAACTCTTTATGTACTTCAGTGTTCCTGAGGATGTCATTAGACGAAAGCGCTTGAGCACCATTCTGTGTTTCCTTTCCTTCGTGGTTTTATTCATCACCTATATATATATATACAGGGTGTCCCATAAGTCCGGCATCATAGGAAAAATAATAAAAAAAGGCAAAACAAAAGCTTTTATTTACAGAACGTGCTCAATATGTCCACCATTGTTTTCAGTACACAAATTCAGACGTGATACCCAGTCAGCAAGCACACGGTGAATGATGTCAGGAGTAATGGTGTTACATGCCCCAATAATGCGCTGCCGCAAATGTTCAACACTCCTAATTTTCTTTGCGTATACCAGCGCTTTCAAGTGGCCCCAGAGATAAAAATCTAGTGGCGTGAGATCCGGACTTCTAGCTGGTCATTCCACAGGCCCTCGACGTCCTATCCAATAAACAAGTAGGTAGGTGCCTCCAGTGACATGTTCATCGAAAAAGAGGGGGCCTATGATGCGATCCTTCCAAATGCCACACCATACCATCACCCGAGATGCACCTTGTTCCTTTGAAGAGGTATACCAGTGAGGGTTGTTTTGAGACCAGTAGCGGGTGTTCTGTCGATTTATCTCATCATTTCCATAAAAAACAGCCTCGTCACTGAACAGAATGGTGGACGGGAAATTGGCATCCCGAGCATAAATTATAGTTTGTAGAAATAGAAAAATATGAATTTCTTCTATGATGCCGGATTTATGGGACACCCTATATATATATATATATATATATTATATATATACAGGGTGTTTGAAAACTTTCTGTACAAATTGTAATGGGGGATAGGCAACACCAAGACAAACCCTTTTCGGCTATATTGGTGGAGCTGGTACATAAGTGAATGAAAACAAGTGTACACGGCATGTTTATTTAAAGAAGGTGCTGAAAGTTGCGACCGGTAGCATCAATGCATGCCCGACAGCGTCGAAGCATTGACCGACGTACACGTCGAAAGATTCCCGGCATTTCGGGAACAGTTCCAGCGGCGACAGCGATTCTTGCTACGAGGTCTTCTTCTGAGTAAATGGGAGTCTCGTACACGAGGTTCTTCATGTGTCCCAACAGGAAGAAATCGAGGCATGTTAAATCGGGCGATCTCGGTGGCCAGGCTACGGGCCCACCCCGGCCTATCCATAGGTCCCCAAAAGTGGCGTTCAGATAATCCCGCACATCGTTGCTGGAGTGTGCTGGGGCCCCGTCGTGTTGAAACCACATTCGTCTACGAATAGCCACGGGAACATCTTCCAGCAGTTCCGGCAACGTTTCTTCAAGAAATATCCGATAAACCCGCCCGTCGAGTCGGGCAGGCAGCAGGTACGGCCCAATCAACTTGCCATGGACGATACCCGCCCAAACATTGACGGCGAACCGTTCTTGATGAGCATGCACCCGTGTAGCATGTGGATTTGCGTGCGCCCACACATGAGAATTGTGCATGTTAAACACACCCTCACGTGTGAAACAGGCCTCATCTGAGAACAGCACATAAGCCGGAAAATTAGGCTGCACCGCTGTCTGCTGCAGAAACCAGCGTGCGAATTCCACACGAAGAGGGTAATCCCGAGGTTGTAACGCCTGGACTCTCTGACGATGAAACGGATGTAACTGCTGCTCGTGCAACACTCTCCAGACCAGGTCGTGGTTCACACCGAGGATACGTGCAACACCTCGCGTGCTTGCGCTTGGATTGTCCTCAAATCGCCGTAGGATTTCTTCTTCCATGTCAGGAGTGCGCACGTTTCTCTCCCGACCAGTGTCATGCATGTTTGCATGGAATGTTCCAGTTTCTCGCAGTCGCCGATGCAAATGCGCAAACGTTTGGTGGTTTGGCACACGTCTGTTTGGGAAGCGCTGTCGGTACAACCTCACAGCAGCTCTTCCGTTTCCATTGGCAGCCCCAGACACCATATGCATGTCAGCCATCTCAGCAGTCGTGAAGCGCTCCATGTTATGCGTACTACGTCCGATTTAAGAATGCCCGCGGCAAGCGCGAGTCTAGCCCACTTCACCTTTTAGCCAATTGCAGCGGCGCCCTCTCGCGCCGAATGGTGACGTCAGCGGACATACACTTATAGACGAAAAGGGTTTGTCTTGATGTTGCCTATCCCCCATTACAATTTGTACAGAAAGTTTTCATACACCCTATATATATATATATTATCAGGGCCGGATCTAGAAGTTGCGAGGCCCTAGGCAGATCTAGAAATTGCGAGGCCCTAGGCCTATATATATGAAAATATGGACTTAATTATCGGTACTATACCAGCAATATTAGAATCCCGCATAGACAGAACTATGCCAGCACTTAAAAATTAAACCAAACCAAAATAATCACGCATGGAAATTGTATAAGAAATATAAATAAACCATACAAATAAGTATAAATTATAATATGAATCAAGATTTGTATCGAAAATATAAGACAATGATTTCTAAGATTTATATAATATTCCTAATGTTTATGTTGCACTTCGAATAGTATTAACCATCCCAGTTACTGTTGCTTCGGCTGAAAGAAGTTTCTCGCGTCTCAAACTTATTAAAACATATTTGCGTTCCACCATGTCTCAAGCGAGATTGCAATCATTAGCTATGTTATCAATAGAAAACGATATAACAAATTCATTAGATTATTCTCAATTAATTGAAGAGTTTAGCTCGAAGAAAAGTAGAAAAGCATTGCTGTAATATTCAAGGAGCATCTGATAAGTCGATCGCTCACTATTATAAAAAATGAAATGTCAACATCTCTTATACATCACATATGAAAAACGTTTGTATACTATGGAAAGTTACTACCTATGTGTGTAGAGTTGGTTGTGATTGTTAGTTTTAAAAGTCATCCTGTTCAGTGGATGTTTATTGAAGTGTTTTTGCTCATTCATTTCTAAATATACTGTATGAATAACTAACTTACAGTAGCTATTTATTTTGCAGCAGTGAATGATGCATAGCTATATTTTAAAATGTCTTTACACCAGAACTATCATAACCACTGCTGTAATCCATTAAAAAAAGCAATTTTGAAAAGCTTGAGATCACTACCACTAGTTTATAACAAAAACTTATGTTAAGTAGCTACCTTGAATGGAAAGTGTGTAGTAGCTAGGCTAACTGTTTAAATAAACTTTATCAACTTGAGGAGCCATGTAATTTATTCGACCACTCTTACAGTGAAGTCTTCACTTTTATTACATCTCCAAATAAAGAAGAGTAGGCCTACTATTGAGGATACGGTAGTGTTTGTGAACTTAATTGAAGATACAAAATCAACGCAAATCTTGGGGAGCTAGCCATTTCGCCAGTAAAATTCAATAGTCCAACGTAGAGCATCATTGATATACACTAACTACAACTCCTGTAGATGAGTTTATTGAAAAACTTTCTGATGAGATACGGTATGGTATTTCTCCTTAAAACACACACGTCATCAAAATATTGTAAAAGGTCAGTTAATATAAATATATATATATATATATATATATATGATACACACAGACCGTGCATGGAACAAGGAACTCTTCTGGGATAATTAAATCCACTATAATCCGAATAAGTAATGGTAAATGACAAATACCATAGTTTTTCTTTTTCATGATGCAAGCCCGACGTGGGCAACGGGTCTCTCGCAAAGAGGTCCCATAAATATAGCTTCCCTCACCAGCTATCTGCAAAGCAGACAGGATCCAGCTTTGGGACATGGATCTAGGGTTTAAAGAAGCCTAGCCCCACTACATTTAGAACCTCAATATAAGTAAAAGACTCGTTGCATTCACGTCGGATTGAATAAATCAAAGAAAAAGGGGTAACTTATATTTTTAGCCAAAACCAAAACTTAAACCTCAACTGGCAGAATTGAGCGTCCACTTTTCAAGGTTTAAGTTTTGGTTTTGGCTAAAAATATAATAGTTACCCCTTTTTCTTTGATTTATTCAATCCGACGTGAATGCAACGAGTCTTTTACTTATATTGAGGTTCTAAATGTAGTGGGGCTAAGCTTCTTTAAACCCTAGATCCATGTCCCAAAGCTGGATCCTGTCTGCTTTGCAGATAGCTGGTGAGGGAAGCTATATTTATGGGACCTCTTTGCGAGAGACCCGTTGCCCACGTCGGGCTTGCATCATGAAAAAGAAAAACTATGGTATTTGTCATTTACCATTACTTATTCGGAATATAGTGGATTTAATTATCCCAGAAGAGTTCCTTGTTCCATGCACGGTCTGTGTGTATCATAAAAAACTCAGGGAACCATTCTGAGTTCATTCCCATATATATATATATATATATATATATATATATATATATATATATATACAGTACGTATATATACTGTATATATGGGAATGAACTCAGAATGGTCCCCTGAGTTTTTTATGATACACACAGACCGTGCATGGAACAAGGAACTCTTCTGGGATAATTAAATCCACTATAGTCCGAATAAGTAATGGTAAATGACAAATATAAAATATAAAAATAAATATATAAAAATAAAACATTTGTGGCCAATGTATGTACGCCAACAGATATGCCCGTGTGAGCCATGTGGCCCACGCATGTAGGCCATCGGATTCAAGAGGTTAAATGAGATCAAGTTTCCTGCACACCTTTACACATAAAGCAATATGATAAAATAATATCGGGAAAATAAGAAAAACAAAAAAATATTTCACTACAACTGGACGGTGACGACCGGCCCTAGATCAACCGGCCCGCCGGGCAGCTGCCCATCTGCCCGAAGGCCCAATCCGCCCCTGCAGTGTTGCCTCATTAAGTGAAGCAATTAATCCGAAAATATACACATTAAACAGCATAGGAGAGAGCGAGGAGCCTTGTCTCACCCTGCAAGTGGAGCCAAAACATTCGGATAGTACATTGCCACACCTAACGGTAAAAGATTGGTGGGAATGCCAAAATATCAATAAATTTAATCTGTACATAGGAACCTTCCTGTCTTCTAGTTTTTTAAATAAAATATTGTGGTTCACTCTATCATATGCCTTACTTATATCTCGGAAACAGCTATAAATAGTTGAATAACTGTCATTGTATTTAGATATTATTTACTTAAGTACATACTGTAGATACACAGGTCAGTTCAGTGGGACCTTTTAAAACCAAACTGATTAGATGTCCATAGGTAATCATTTAATCGGAGTAACAAGAGTTTTTCTAGTAGTTTCAAGAAGCAAGAAGCGACAGCAATAGGCCTGTAATTATTGCTGGAAAGAATGTCTCCGTATTTTTGACCAGGGACAAGATATATAACCTCATGAACTCTGCAGGGATATGGCTATGAGCAAGCATGGCTGATAAAAGCAATGATATATGCAGACAAACCACATCATTGGCATATTTTAAGTGTTCATTCGATAGGTCATCTACCCCTGACGCAGAACCAGTCTTTAACTCTTTAATTAACCTCTTTACTTTATGAACTGATATCAAAGTATTTTCCCTTGTCCTTCCCACAGGCGTTTCGCTGCAATCTAAAGATTATCCCTACTAGTGGTTTTTTCACAGCTTTGCAATTTCATCCTCCCCCGACACCCCATCGATTGTCGGAGAGAGGGCATAATTTATTTAAAAGAAATACAACACTCACCCACAGTAGCGCCCATAGGATTTTCTGAAAAGGGAGGCACTTCCACTATGTTTTCTATATATATATATATATATATATATATATATATATACAGTGTATATATGTAATTTATGGAGGATATTTATGACAACACGTTCTGTCCAGGAATCCGTTTACTTAACATGATTATTATAAAGGTATATAAAACTGGATGATATTGATTAGGCTAAACATAAACAAACCCCATAATAAAATCATAACCAAAAACATTTATTATTATTAAACACTGCAATAAAACATATATGGATATATGTAATACGTCACTGAATCCTCATGTTTTATATAGCAAACAGGCATTTAAATCACAAAATCCACTCGTCTCTTTACTTTGTAAAAAAATATGTCTATTACTGGCGAAATCACTTTCTTGGAATCATCTGATGAGGCACAATGAATGTACAACTTTGCAAGGCTATTCAATCGATCTTGTCCCATTGTTGATCTTCTGTAACTCTTTACGTGGTTCATTGTTGAAAAACTCCTATCACCAGTTACAGAAGACACAGGCAATGATGCATATATTTGCAATAACATCTTCGTTACTGGATAATTGTTTGAACATTTTTCTGAAGTGTCACAGACTGTTTCTGGTAATACTTCTTTTTTAACTGTCTCCCACCTACCCCTCCGCAGATTATACTCAACAGAATAGTCCGCAATATCTGTAATATGCTCATCTACATAATGTACGCTGATTGATAGTTGTTCTTTCTTTTGGTTGTCGGTGCTCTCATCTGCAATGACGGAAAAAAACTTGGCCTAAGCGATTCTCTCTGACATTATATCAGATAAATATTATTAATGCATTCAAGAAGATCGTTTTGTATTCTAGGACTGGTATATACTGCATTCTTGCTTGAGTTTTCCAGTTGATGCCTTGTCTCCTCTAGCAACTGCAAAACGCAGTAATTCTCAGAAATTTCCATCATCACTATCGCTTACACTTGTTGTTTATATTGATTACACTGGTCTACAGCCAAAATGCTTCGGAAATAAAAGTAGTCAATCTTTACTAATTTTGGGTCACTGAATACGAAAATGATGCCTAAAATTGCCAATTGGCTCTATTTATAAAGATATCAGGCAAACCTGCACCCTACTAACTGGACTGCATCTGTCGCGTAATATGTAGACGCCTGTGACACATCGACGCATTGACTCTACTGCGCATGCGCGTATTATATTTTTTATTTTAATAAATTAATGTAAATATATACATATACAGATATACAATAAAATGTAATTTTAAATTTATCTATTACATTATGTATTTGTAAATTATTTATTAAGAAATAGATTGGATCATTTTAACATATTGCTTCCCATAATGTTTTTGATATTAATATAAATGGAATACTAACTTAACTTAACCTTACCTAATTTAAAATTATTAAAATGCAATGTAATTACATTAATTTATTAAAATAAAAAATATATAACTACGCGCATGCGCAGTAGAGTCAAGGCGTCGATGTGTCACAGGCCTCTACATATTACGCCACAGCATCAGTTCATTCGCGGAAGTCATACAGTGCACCCTTGTCAAACTCTTTTTAGTGTTTGCTTCTGAAACTGAATTTTTTTCAGCCTAATTTGAACAAAGATGCCTCGTAATTGCGTGAACAGTGTAGTTATGTTTGTGGAGAATTGACTTTTGCATCACAAAAGCGTGCTATAACTGCCGTGATTAGGAAAGCTTATCACCTTTATTTTGGCTGTAAGATTGGAGATCAGGACAAGAGCAGGGCCCCACACATATGCTGCAATACTTGTGCAACAAACCTTCGCCAGTGGTTGAATCGGAAAAGGAAACCTATGCCTTTTGCAGTGCCAATGGTGTGAAGGGAACCAATAGATCATGTCAGCAATTGTTACTTCTGCATGGTGCCTCCAGTCAAGAAAGGTATTTGGAAGAAGAAAAAGTGGATTTTACAATATCCGAATATACCCTCTGCTATATGCCCGGTACCTCACGGCGAAGGACTACCCGTTCCTGAGCCCCCACACTCATTCTCCCTGGAGTCAGAGGACGAGGAGAATGAAGGAACCTGCGAAACTTGTGAGCCTTCAACTTCACAAGACCCCGAATTTGTTTATAACTTGACATCTTCTAAACCGCACATGATAACTCAGAATGAATTAAACGACCTTATCAGAGATTTAGAACTGCCAAAAAGTAAGGCAGACCTGTTGGGCTCCAGATTGCAGCAGTGGAAACTCCTCGCTGAAAATGTTGGAGTGTGTAAGTTTCGTGACCGTCAAAAAGATTTTGTCCCATTCTTCATCATGGAAGGTGACCTTGTAGCTTGCAACGACATCGATGGTCTGATGGCAGCTCTCAACATTATTCACAATCCTGATGAGTGGAAACTGTTCATTGATTCATCGAAGTTGAGTCTAAAAGCTGTTTTGTTGCATGTTGGCAACATATTGCCATCAATTCCAGTTGGTCATGCAGTCCACATGAAGGAAACATATGACAACATGAAGCAACTTTTGAACTGCATAAACTATGACAAACATCAGTGGCAGGTTTGTGGTGACTTGAAAGTTGTTGCTATCGTGCTTGGACTGCAGCCGGGCTACACTAAGTATTGCTGTTTTCTGTGTGAATGGGATAGTCGGGCTAGGACTTCTCATTACATCAAGAAGGATTGGCCACTCCGACACTCATTGGAACCTGGAACAAAAAATGTTCAGTATCCTCCACTTGTAGAATCGAGCAAGATTTTGTTACCACCCTTACACATCAAACTGGGCGTCATGAAAAATTTTGTTAAGGCTATGGATAAAATGGGGGCAGCTTTTAAGTACGTCGGTGGTAAATTCCCAAAGCTCAGTAAAGCAAAAATCAAGGAGGGATATCTCAGCGATAGAGAAACGCTACCAGGGGAAATGGAGTCCATCATTGTTAGCAGACTACTGCTGGACAATAACAAGAGATGCTCCAGAAGTTGAATACAAGAGACAAGCAAAGAAGCGACGGGTTGAATCAATATAAGTGACTGCATTATACAGGTATGTTACTGATATATGGTATACATATACGCAAAATGTGTAACTTAAATTTTCTTGGAAACTGTAGCCAATCGACTGTTTTTATGGTCATATTCGTTTTCAGCACCCCAAAATCCATAATAGGAAACACAGTTTATCTCCGAAGCACAAACTTTTTCAAAATTTGTAGTCTTCTGATTTCATTATGTTTATTTGGTGGTATGAAAGCTTATTATGACTTTTAAGATAACCATCACAGCCAGCCAATCTGTCATACCTAGTTAATGGCTCTGTAACTAAGGATCGTAGATCATGCTTGCCCCTAACTCCGTCAAATTGAGAGAAAGCGATGCAGTATTTGCAATAGAGGCTTGACTTAGCCTGTGAAAATTCTAGCCAAGGATCAAGAAGTCTTTGTGACAGATATCTTTTTTCCACTTCTAGATGCATAAGGTACAGTAGTTGATAACTCTGCACAGGAAGCCAGGTATTCAATACTAGGTCGTATCTTTCTTTGTCGGTCATCGACATCCCAACCTATAGGCTGGGAAAAATATGGTCTCTTTTCACAAGGCCTTATCTTAGGCCAGAATGTGGCCTCTTATCACAATGACTGCAATGAGACTTCTCACCTGTGGTTGTAGATGGGCCTGGCTCACTGGAATGAGTAGGTGGCGAAGGCGCAGCTGCCGCAGCACCCTCACGGGATAATGAGTAGAATATGTAACGCAGTCGCCACTCGCGATCGTACAAATTTGCTAGGGGTACGATATGTGTCGCACCAAAACTTTATAGGGTTCGTGGCGCAAAACATCTTGACCTATATATTTACGCTAATGATACCCCAACATGGTCAAGACTTTTGCAAACACTGGGTTACCTAAGATTGTGTTCGTTTTCGACAAAAGTGATATTAGGTTAGGTTAGGTCACCTAAGGTCGTGTTCGTTTTCGACAAAAGTGAGGTTAGGTTAGATTAGGTCAGTTCAGGTCACGTAAGGTCGTTTAGGTTAGTTTAGGTTAGGTTGGGTCAGGTCAGGGTCGTTCGTAAATCGCTCTTACTGACAAGGTAAAGAGAGTAGTATCCCCGCATTTCGGACGAGGAAGTTGGGGTGCTTTGAATCCTGCCCCTGGAGGGGCTTCCCTGAAAGCCTTCGCCTCCGTTATAAGCGCACCCCCCCTCCTTCCTTAAGATCCTAACCCATTTATAGGGCTTCACCGTCCTTAATGAAGGGCAATTGCCCCTTGAGGGGCCACTTTAGGGGCCCCCTCCTCCTTGTGAAAAAAAATTCACCCCCGCCTTCCTACATGAGACAAAAAATTCTGCTGTGGGGATCTTTCATGAGACAAAAACAAACATGCAAAAACAAGCAAACAAATGCTGGAAGCGTTCGTGAAGAAGATCCATTTCTGGAGCAACAGCCTTCTGCTGATATATATATATATATATATATATATATATATATATATATATATATATATATATATATATATACTAGTAAATAGTAAATGTAACCAACTTATATATTTAGTATATAAAAACTGTAATATAAGACAAATAGTAAAGATTTCTTTTACGCCGTCCATGATCTCATCGTTTCGGCTTAATATATTAATAACGATACCACACAAAATAAAATTAGAATAAATACAGTCAACTCATAAACAAGTTTTCCCTTGTTCTAATATTTGTATTACGAAATAGATCCAAAAACTATTAACTAAATTAATTTGAATTTCATATATCTAATCTAAAGGGAGGAGTAATATATTTCAATCCATTCGTGTAGTAACGTGGTAACAATCATCATGAGCAACAAATATTATCATATATATATATATATATATATATATATATATATATATCAGCCCTTTTCAAGAGACTAGGATGAACGCGAATACAGGCAATTTATATTTCGTAATTCAAATATCGATATCTTCCTTCATAGTCGTATATTTCATTCATGGAGTTTTCTGTTATTTACATCGCCTCATGTTTCTCGAAAATAATAGAGAAGTTCTTATAACTACACCACTTAAATGATAACTGATGAACTAATTGAGTTTGGTAGTAAAAGGTCCCACTCAACTGATCCGTGTGTCTATATACAGTCTAATGCAACGAATTAAAAAATCAACCACCCCGATTATCCAAGCTATTAACAATCCTACCGTACGTCTTCTAAGCTAAGGAATTTATGATATGAAAACGGCTGGTTGTAGCTTCACACAACTTCGAAAGTAATGTTATAATGTTATAATGTTTCAGACCAACAAAGACACTAGGATCCACTCATGGCTGGTCTACCTAACTGTGTTCGTAATTGTGTATTGTGTATGTCCTCCGTGGTGGCGGAGGGGACCTACAATTTTACGTGGGTTCCGAACCACAAGAACATAAGAAATTTATGGAAAAACTGCCTGTACATTGGCAACGACCAATTTTTACAAAACTAAATAATTATAAATTTAAAACTAATTAATTATCGATTTAAAACTAAAGATAGAATCTCTGGATCCAGAGGATTAAGTCATAATAGACTACTATCCACAAATATGTTACACTCTTTATCTATTTATAACCGACATGCAAATATATTAGATCCAAAGAATCCAGTCAATTTCATTACGGTATCCATCAATACTGGTACCTTGCCAACCAAAAATAAGTCACGGTCCATATCGATTGCGGACCAAGTCAAAATTTACAACCATATACATTACAATATATATACTTAGGAGGAAAAGTGTAGTTGTGGCTGTAAAGACTGTACAGTAATGTAGAAATGTGTGTGCACCCATTTTGGGTCTCCCATTTCAAGGTGTTTGTGGGGCAAGAGAAGATCATGAGTTTTTCAATACCTCACAGTACTATGGGGGGCACCGCTCGGCAGAAGAATCTCTTTAAATGGGGTGTGTAAGGACAGAGAGTATCCCCTAACCCAAGATGCTGCCTCTCTATATCCCACAACACTTGTGTTAAGCTGTGGGATCTGTCACCACCAAGCCTTAATTTTACTACCTTAAACTATACCCAATCTATCAACATATGCGTCTAATCGATTTTTAAACATGTTTATAGACGTGCTACTAATTACTTCTACCGGCAAACTATTCCAGCTATTTACTATTCTATGCGTAAAAAAGTTTTTGGCATCTGCTGTCTCGAACCTTCTACTTGTCAACTTACACCCGTTATTTCTAATCCTATTATATTGAGATATTTCGAAAAAGCTATCTCTATCTACGTTATCAAACCCATTCATAATTTTGAAAACCTGGATTAGATCACCCCTCACCTCCTGGTCTCGAGTGTGTCAATTTTAACTCCTTAAGCCTATCCTCGTACGACTTTGACCTAAGCGACGGAATCATCTTAGTTGCCGTCTTTGAACTTTTCGATTTTGTCTATATCTTTGCGCATATGCGGATTCCAAAATTGACCGCGTACTCCAAATGGGGTCTAACTAATGATTATAAAGGAACTACAATATCGCGCGATTTGTACTCAAAATTTCGAGCTATAAAACCTAACACTTTGTTCGCCTTATTGACCGCTGCTGTACTTGTTTCGCTACTTTTAAATCACCAGTGACTATAACTCCTAAATCTTTTTCCTGCTCTACACTTGTTAAATCTTTCCCTGACATACTATACGCAAAATTACCGTTACGCGAACCTATATGCAAAATTTTGCACTTATCAACGTTAAATCTCATTTGCCATGTGACTAACCAATCAACGATTTTATTCAGATCTTCCTGGATTTTACCTCTATCTTCGTCATTAATCGCCCTACCACCCAGTTTCGTGTCATCCGCAAACTTTGAAACTGTACTGACTAGGCCGACATCTAAATCGTTAATATATATAAAAAGCAAGGGGACCAATACAGAACCCTGAGGAACGCCACTCGCAACATTACTGTATGTGATTTGTCATCGTATTATTAATATTAGGCATTTGGATAATGGTCTAGCAACAAATTTATTCATCTTCAATTTTCATACAATACATTGTACATACATATTTCTATTTAGCATGTGATTTGTCAGCGTATTATTAATATTAGGCATTTGGATAATGGTCAAGCAACAAATTTATTCATCTTCAATTTTCATACAATACATTGAAATAAATAAGCAAGTATGCCTTAAATTTGATCAAACAACAAATAGTTAAAGAAAACGACTATGGAAAAAATAAAATATACGTGCTTACAACATGGTATCGGTCCTATTCAAAGGAGTGACATAACGAAGGAGTGACATAACAAAGGAGTGACAAATCGGAGATAAAATTCAAAGGAGTGACACGAAAATACCAACAAAGAAGAAGAAAGAACAAATCCAGAGGGAAGAGAGGCTTGCAACTGTTAGGTTAGGTTAGGTTAGGCTAGGTTAAGTTAGGTTAGGTTTCTAGTTTTTGAAATAAAATCTTAATTTTAACAATTCTGTCACTCCTTCGTTACGGTATTTATGTCACTCCTTTGTTATGTCACTCCTTTGAAATGTCACTCCTTCGATACAGACACCATGGTATCGTATGTGATACCTCTACTTCATAATTAAATATAAATTATTAATTAATTGAATTAAATATCTATACAAAATTGCCTCGGGATTGGCGACATAGCCTAATGGGAATGATTGCCATACATACATAGAACCCTTATGTAGGCGTCGGGCTACATAACCACGAGAAACATTTATTATTTCACGTGATCAAACTTTTCCATTGCTAACTCATGGGATTACATCAAGGCAAGGGTCAACAACATTTGCCAACTCAGCAATTTATACTAAAATACGAAGATATATTATAGCGGCTCTGGCTCGGAGCTCTTTATGTTACAGCGAAGCTTTAAACAGGGAAGATGTGCTTTTGTCTTCCCTAAAGTTCTGAGTGAATTCCTTATAATATAAAACCTAATAACTATAAAAAGGATAGGCCTATACCTTCAGGTGTTTAATTAGTGACTGCCTATATTCGTAACAAAGTGTCAACTCGCAGTGTAGGCTCCATCGTAACGGCCCTACATCGAAGAAGACCGTCACGCCATACATCGAAGCAAACTAAGGCCCAGCGAAAATAAAGTGGGACACTTTCTTTCGTTCACATATAGGCATCTAAAATCCCGAGGCTAGAATTACCGAAAACAATTAAATAAACAAAGAGGTATTTTGAAGACCTACACATACATAACTCTCTAACGAAAAAACAAGGTTTTTGTCGGTAACTCTCCACTGAAGTCTGCTGGAAATTTCCAACGGATGAGGGTATCAGCCAATCAACCCATAGCCCTATATAGGTTTTTCAAAACGACTAGCGAATTTCTCGGCGGTAACTCTGTTATTTGTGTGTTTCTTTCCGAATCATCAGCCCCATCTGTAAAATACTCGGTCAAGGGACTAACAACTTCAATACAACTACATTTCGCATCGTCGGTAAAGATTAATTTATTTAACCTCGTATTAGCTATGCAATAATAACTCTTACCTCGAAGCAAAGAAACGTACAAGTTATATTTCCAGTCGAACACTGTGTCTGTATTTCTGTTGTCAGTTTCTGTACAAACGGCAATAAAAAGAGTTCTTTACAATCACAATATATGCACATAATAAAGGCATGTTATATATATATATATATATATATATATATATATATATATATATATATATATAGGTGCTCCTTTAGTATGCGGTCTACAAATTCTGCCGCGCTCTACTTTTTCAAAGTGTAGTCTACAGGTTTTTTTCGTTAAATTTGTGCCTGCTCACGCATTCTACTCTTTTTTTTTCGCTAAATGACTCACTCACATGACTTAGACCCTATTTGACCTTGAAATTCAAAATGATTGTTTAACATCAGTAGCTTGAGAAATTTGAAGCAGTAAAGTTTTAAACAATTCAATTGCCGGTGCTACTATACTATGCGGTCTACCTACGATTGGTTAGGTTTAGTCAAGATATTTTCGTTAAAACTAACGAAAATATCATGACTAAACCTAACCAATCGTCAAGGGCGACTGACATTGGGATGTAAACAAGCAATTAGTAAACAAGCTAAGAAGGTATACTTACATTTAAACTTTTTGTGTTTTTAACTTTTCAATAAATTTTTTTCAAGTAAGATTGTCATTTCAACCTTCTTTAACTACATTTAAAAAACAAATTGGTGTAGACCGCATACTAAAGTGTGAATTTGTCCGTAGACCGCATACTAAAGGAGCACCTATATATATATATATATATATATATATATATATATATATATATATATTAAGCATAACAATATTAAAACCTCATCAATAAATATATTCTCTTTTTAACTCACCTAGAAAAATCTGCAAGTTTTATAATCTAGTTAATGTCTAAAATCAAATTGCTGAAGAAGCCAATAACTAACGCATACAGATTCAACTAAGACATAATAGAAAATTAAATCAAGTGGGCCTGAAATCGAACCTTCAACCTCTTAACCCAGATCAAACAATTTTCTAAGAGAATTTGAGCAGCAACGAAAGACGACTTCTCTCTTTGGGCCTATATTTTAAGTTAACAAACTTTAAGATAAATTATTTTAAACACTTTTTATAATTTGAAAAACTTTTTCTTAGTTTAAAACGAATCCTAATAGCTGACGATACCAAATTTTCCAATTAGACCTACCCTTTCTGCATACATCACCCATAAACACTTTTATAAATTTAAAACTCAACGTTTTTCCCCCTAATCAATAGTAAGATATCGCTTGCCTAAAAGAATCTTCAGGGATGACTCCATTATAATTTCACGTCCTAACAAAAGCAAAGAGACCATTCTTCTTAACAAATCAGATGATGATAATAAGTTGAATAAAGCCCTCAACGACTCCGCCAAATTAAAAATGATTAATGACAAGCCTCGAGTACTTTCCCTAAACTTGAAGATAAAATCAACACTCTTTACGGCCTCCCTAAAATACACATACCAAATTTACCCATTAGACCTATCCTTTTTGTCTACATCAACCATAATTTCCACCTAGCAAAATTCCTAATTCCCCCCAACTCCACCCTAACCCCTAATGCAGAATGAATATTCCAACCCCATTTCCTACGAATTCGTCAAAGAAATACTGACGTTGAACAATTCAAACAACTTCCATATGCACAGCTTTGACATAGTATTCCTCTACAACAACGTGCCAATTAGAGAAGCCATCGACATCGGCACCAACAATTTATTTTCCATAATCAGAACACAGACCTCGACTTAACGAAACAAGAATTTACCAAACTGCTAACCCTTGACACTTCAGACACCTACTTTCTTTCAACTTTACCAACAAACCTATTCACTAGCCAGGGGATCCCCCTAAGAGCCACACTAGTTAACATCTTTCTCTGTTATCACGAAAATAATGGCTACTCCATTACCCCACCCATTATATAAAAGATATGTCGATGACACCTTTCTACTCTTTCACATTGCTAACCACGAACCTCTTTTTTCTTAACTATCTCAATTCCCAGCATCAAATCATCAAATTCACTAAAAAAACGAACCTAACAACACACTACCCTTTTTAGATATAACAATAGCAAAAAAAAATAATAAATTCAGCACTTCCATATATCGAAAACCTACATTACAGACCTAGATACAAACTACTTAAGCCACACCCCTTACTATATAAAATTAACAGCATTAAAATCTTAATCCATCGTGCTTATCAACGTTGTTCCTCCTACTTATCCTTCCACAACGAAATAGAATTCGTTCACAGTTTCTGCATTAATAATCCTTTCCCAAAACATTTACGACATTCTCTAACTAGAAATTTTCTCAACAACATTTATCTGCCCCCTTAAAGGCCCCACTGTTAAAAAAGATATACATTACTTTTCTTCTCTCTACTACGACTATATTAGTTACAAAATACAATCAGAACTTCGCCACCTACTCAACCCACTTTACCATCAATTTAGTCATCAATTTGTATTCACCAATAATAATAGCATTAATTCATGTTATCTTGACCATAAAGAAAAAACCCAGCCCCTTGTCTCATCCAATATCTACTGTTTCATTTGTACTCACTGCAATACGAGCTATATTGGCAGCACCATTCGCCAACATCAAACAAGAGTGGACGAACATCATGCCATTTCTACCCAACGAAATCATCAATAAGAGATCATTGACACCTCCATAATCACCCACTGCTCCCCACCAATTTCAAAATTATCATTTCACTATACCAATCAATCGACCTCAGCATCCTCGAATCCCTATATATCCTTAGTATAAAACCCGGGTGTTCATAACACACTGGATTGGTGCACCATTAAACATAATCAATCAATCAATCAGTGCAAGACCTCCATCAACGACTACAGTTCTTATCTCTATACATTTTATATATTTTTAACTTTAAATTATTATCATAGGACTATACAAATACTTTGATATAAAATCTCTTACTATATTTGTACACTTTTTTACTATATTTGTACACTTTTTATTTTTTACTTCTTAGCAATGATGGAAATCGAATTTTTGAAACGTCTGACTAATAAACATGTACTACCTTCTAGTCCTCCTATTCCTTACTATGTGTGTGTGTGTGTGTGTGTGTGTGTAAGGAATCTTACTACTACTGCTAACATTCCGTACCCAGGCATGGCAAATCTGGGTTTTCTGAGTTTCATTTGTTAACACACCAGAAAATAAATTGAATTGAAGCCTAAAATAATTATAGATTATAGGTATATAAATTCCTCATTATTATTATTACAATATACATGCCGCAAGACGTACAGCTTTTGATATCTTCAATAGATGAAAGACTCGTTTCTTGCTAGACAATAATTCATTTACTCGTGGCGATAGATATTGACACGAAGGGTTTCTATTCACTTGTCCAGAGAGTGGAACAAACACTTTCACAAAATCAGTTGAGAAAATAAGTAGATGTTAACAAATTTTACCACACACACACACACACACTCATTTCCGCATATTTAGTTATTTATTCAACTATCATTAGCCTTCGATTCTATAGGTAAGGCAGCTTTCTGGGTTTCTGGCCACTGGATAATGTTTGAGCCTAAGGCTATGATTGAATTACAGTCCTTCAAAAAGGTTCTTCATAATTTTGAAGCTGTTCGAAATACGTCTACCCCACTAATTAAATTATTACGGGCTCAGTTTAGAGTTAAAGTTTTGTATTGCGAATGTAATCTACGTATAGCCTTTTGTTTAGATTAATGTATCTAGAGATGGTTTAGATACTAATTATTGAATAGGGCCAGTAGCCTTAGATCATGCTGGCCTGAAAACTTATCTTAGACTGTATAATCTATTTTTAATATGATAAAACTAATTTTTCCATACACATGGGTATTAAAGTTGTAAATTTCCTTCAGTAGGCTGGATTGCAACGTCTATTATAAACTGGCCTAGGTTTTCGGTAATGCAAGAGCCTATCTTAGTCCAATAATTAAGTTTTAAGCACACCCACACCCACACACACACACACACACACACACATATATATATATATATATATATATATATATATATATATATATATATATATAACGTCTACGGGGCATAGATGAAATAGCCGAGCTGTTCACTCGAGATCACCTGTAAATTTGAATCTGTACACTCAGATGAATATGATATGTTGTACTCAGATGAAAGGACGAGATGTTCTCATGCACACTCTGCAACACATAACCATGTACCCAGGCTCATCTGGTATTGTGTTGAGACGAGCATCTAATCTTCTTTTGTTTGAGATATGGTAGAAATGAAGAAATTAAACAGATTGCATATTAGGCCAGATGAGCCGGGAATACATGCCTATGTGCGGTGGAGAGCGCAACAGAGCGGCTCACTCCTCCACGAAGCCAGTCCTAGAAGCAGGGACCACCAGCTTGACCTTCGTGTGAAGAGAGAACGACGCGTGGAAACGCATCGTGGCACACACACACATTTTATTTATGCAGTTAACCATGATTCACAGTCGTCATTTGAGTTAACATGATCTACTAATTATTACCATTAAGCAATTATCCATGATTTTGTGAAAGTGTTTGTTCCACTCTCTGGACACGTGAATAGAAACCCTTCGTGTCAACATCTATCGCCACGAGTAGATGAATTATAATTGTCTAGCAAGAAACGAGTCTTTCATCTATTGAAGATATCAAAAGCTGTACGTCTTGCGGCATGTATATTGTAATAATAATAATGAGGAATTTATATACCTATAAGGCTATAATCTATAATTATTATTTTAGGCTTCAATTCAATTTATTTTCTGGTGTGTTAACAAATGAAACTCAGAAAACCCAGATTTGCCATGCCTGGGTACAGAATGTTAGCAGTAGTAGTAAGATTCCTATATATATATATATATATATATATATATATATATATATATATATATATATATATATATATATATATATATTAAGGAATAGGAGGACTAGAAGGTAGTACATGTTTATTAGTCAATTAGTCAGACGTTTCAAAAATTCGATTTCCATAATCATTGCTAAGAAGTAAAAAATAAAAAGTGTACAAATATAGTAAGAGATTTTATATCAAAGTATTTGTATAGTCCTATGATAATAATTTAAAGTTAAAAATATATAAAATGTATAGAGGTAAGAACTGTAGTCGTTGAGGGTAGGTCTTGTACTGATTGATTGGTTGATTATGTTTAATGGTGCACCAATCCAGTGTGTTATTAACACCAGGGTTTTGTACTAAGGATATATAGGATTCAAGGATGCTGAGGTCGGTTGATTGGTATAGTGAAATGATAATTTTGAAATTGGTGGGGAGCAGTGGATGATTATGGAGGTGTCAATGATCTCTTATTGATGATTTCGTTGGGTAGAAATGGCACGATGTTCGTCCACTCTTGTTTGATATTGGCGAATGGTGCTGCCAATATAGCTCGTATTGCAGTGAGTACAAATGAAACAGTAGATATTGGATGAGACAAGGGGCTGGGTTTTTTCTTTATGTTTAAGATATGAATTAATGCTATTATTATTGGTGAATACAAATTGATGACTAAATTGATGGTAAAGTGGGTTGAGTAGGTGGCGAAGTTCTGATTGTATTTTGTAACTAATATAGTCGTAGTAGAGAGAAGAAAAGTAATGTATATCTTTTTTAACAGTGGGGCCTTTAAGGGGGCTGATGAATGTTGTTGAGAAAATTTCTAGTTAGAGAATGTAGTAAATGTTTTGAGAAAGGATTATTAATGCAGAAACTGTGAACAAATTCTATTTCGTTGTGGAAGGATAAGTAGGAGGAACAAAGTTGATAAGCACGATGGATTAAGATTTTAATGCTGTTAATTTTATATAGTAAGGGGTGTGGCTTAAGTAGTTTGTATCTAGGTCTGTATATGTAGGTTTTCGATATATGGAAGTGCTGAATTTATTATTTTGTTTTGTTATTGTTATATCTAAAGAGGGTAGTGTGTTGTTAGGTTCGTTTTCTTTAGTGAATTTGATGATTTGATGCTGGGAATTGAGATAGTTAATAAAAAGAGGGCCGTGGTTAGCGATGTGAAAGAGTAGAAAGGTGTCATCGACATATCTTTTATATAAGTGTTTGTAATGAGTGGGGTAATGGAGTAGCCATTATTTTCGTGATAACAGAGAAAGATGTTAACTAGTGGTTCTTAGGGGGATCCCCTGGCTAGTGAATAGGTTTGTTGGTAAAGTTGAAAAGAAGTAGGTGTCTGAAGCGTCAAGGCTTAGCAGTTTGGTAAATTCTTGTTTCGTTAAGTCGAGGTCGGTGTTCCGATTATGGAAAATAAATTGTTGGTGCCGATGTCGATGGCTTCTCTAATTGGCACGTTGTTGTAGAGGAATACTATGTCAAAGCTGTGCATATGGAGGTTGTTTGAATTGTTCAACGCCAGTATTTCTTTGACGAATTCGTAGGAAATGGGGTTGGAATATTCATTCTGCATTAGGGGTTAGGGTGGAGTTGGTGGAATTAGGAATTTTGCTAGGTGGAAATAATGGTTGATGTAGACAAAAAGGATAGATCTAATGGGTAAATTTGGTATGTGTATTTTAGGGAGGCCGTAAAGAGTGTCTGGGGAGGTGACGGTAGTGTGTTTGGTCGTAATCATCCTCCGAAATTTTATTTTGATCATATAATTTTTGAGGAAACGGTTGATTTTATCTTCAAGTTTAGGGAAAGTACTCGAGGCTTGTCATTAATCTTCTTTAATTTGGCGGAGTCGTTGAGGGCTTTATTCAACGTATTATCATCATCTGATTTGTTAAGAAGAATGGTCTCCTTGCTTTTGCCAGGACGTGAAATTATGATGGAGTCATCCCTGATGATTCTTTTAGGCAAGCGATATCTTACTATTGATTAGGGGGAAAAACGTTATGAGTTTTAAATTTATAAAAGTGTTTATGGATAGGCCCAAAGAGAGAAGTCGTCTTTCGTTGTTGCTCAAATTTTCTTACAAAATTGTTTGATCAGGGTTAAGAGGTTGAAGGTTCGATTTCAGGCCCACTTGATTTAATTTTCTATTATGTCTTAGCTGAATCTGTATGCGTTAGTTATTGGCGTCTACAGCAATTTGATTTTAGACATTAAATAGATTATAAAATTTGCAGATTTTTCTAGGTCAGTTAAAAAGAGAATATATTTATTGATGAGGTTTTAATATTGTTATGCTTAACATATATATATATATATATATATATATATATATATATATATATATATATATAACATGCCTTTATTATGTACATATATTGTGATTGTAAAGAAGTCTTTTTATTGCCGTTTGTACAGAAACTGACAACAGTAATACAGACACAGTGGTCGACTGGAAATATAACTTGTACGTTTCTTTGCTTCGAGGTAAGAGTTGATTATTGCATAGCTAATACGTGGTTAAATAAATTAATCTTTACCGACGATGCGAAATGTAGTTGTATTGAAGTTGTTAGTCTCTTGACAGAGTATTTTACAGATGGGGCTGATGACTCGGAAAGAAACACACAAATAACAGAGTTACCGCCGAAAACTTCGCTAGTCGTTTTCTTTAACTGTTTGTTGGTTGATCGTAATTTAAGGCATACTTGCTCATTTATTTCAATGTATTTTATGAAAATTGAAGATGAATAAATTTGTTGCTAGACCATTATCCAAATGCCTAATATTAATAATACAATGACAAATCACATACTAAGGATAGAAATATATACAATTAATGAGAAATAATACTGTACTTTCGAAGTTGTGTGAAGCTACAACCAGCCGTTTTCATATCATAAATTCTTTAGCTTAGAAGACGTACGGTAGGATTGCTAATAGCTTGGATAATCGGGGTGGTTGATTTTTTAATTCGTTGCATTAGACTGTATATAGACACACGGATCAGTTGAGTGGGACCTTTAACTACCAAACTCAATTAGTTCATAAGTTATCATTTAAGTGGTGTAGTTATAAGAACTTTTCTATTATTTTCGAGAAACATGAGGCGATGTAAATAACAGAAAACTCCTTGGATGAAATATACGATTATGAAAGAAGATATCAATATTTGAATTATGAAATATAAATTGCCTGTATTCGCGTTCATCCTAGTCTTTGGAAAAGGGCTGATATATATATATATATATATATATATATATATATATGATAATATTTTTTGTTCATTACGATTGTTACCACGTTACTATACGATTGGATTGAAATATATTAGCCCCTCCCTTTAGATTAGATATATGAAATTAAAATTAATTTAGTTAATAGTTTTTGGATCTATTTCGTAATACAAATATTAGAACAAGGGAAAATTTGTTTATGAGTCGACTCTATTTATTCTAATTTTATTTTGTGTGGTATCGTTATTAATATATTAAGCCGAAACGATGAGATCAGTGACGGCGAAAAGAAATCTTTGCTATTTGTCTTACATTACAGTTTTTACAGTATATACAAAATATATACGTTGATTACATTTACTGATATATATATATGGGAATGAACTCAGAATGGTCCCCATGAGTTTTTTATGATACACACAGACCGTCCATGAAACATGGAACTCTTCTGGGATAATTAAATCCATTATAGTCCGAATAAGTAATGGTAAATGACAAATACTATAGTTTTTCTTTTTCATGATGCTAGCCCGACGTGGGCAACGGGTCACTCGCAAAGAGGTCCCATAAATATAGCTTCCCTCACCAGCTATCTGCAAAGCAGACAGGATCCAGCTTTGGGACATGGATCTAGGGTTTAAAGCATCTTAGCCCTGCTACATTTAGAACCTCAATATAAGCAAAAAACTCGCTGCCTTCACGTCAGATTGAATACATCAAAGAAAAAGGGGTAACTATTATATTTTTAGCCAAAAAACAAAACTTAAACCTCAATTCTGCCAGTTGAGGTTTAAGTTTTGTTTTTTGGCTAAAAATATGATAGTTACCCCTTTTTCTTTGGTGTATTCATTCTGACGTGAAGACAGCGAGTCTTTTGCTTATATTGAGGTTCTAAATGTAGCAGGGCTAGGCTGCTTTAAACCCTAGATCCATGTCCCAAAGCTGGATCCTGTCTGCTTTCCAGATAGCTGGTGAGGGAAGCTATATTTATGGGACCTCTTTGTGAGTGACCCGTTGCCCACGTCGGGCTAGCATCATGAAAAAGAAAAACTATGGTATTTGTCATTTACCATTACTTATTCGGGCTATAGTGGATTTAATTATCCCAGAAGAGTTCCTTGTTCCATGCACAGTCTGTGTGTATCATATATATAATATATATATACATTCAACTGCAAAGAACACGCAGTATAAATAACGTAAAGAACGACGCTTGTATAGGAGATATTCCGCGCAAGACGAGAAAGAGAAAACAACAAATGAAAAAATGAAGTACCACCTGGGAATCGAACCCGGGATCTTCCGATTGCCGGTCAGACGCGATAACCACTACACCATGGACTCCACTCTTCCAAATGCCGTAATTCCTCTACATACTCGCAGAAACCAATGCCCCAAGGGGGCACCTCCCGCTTGCCGTAACATTATATACATTCAACTGCAAAGAACACGCAGTATAAATAACGTAAAGAACGACGCTTGTATAGGAGATATTCCGCGCAAGACGAGAAAGAGAAAACAACAAATGAAAAAATGAAGTACCACCTGGGAATCGAACCCGGGATCTTCCGATTGCCGGTCAGACGCGATAACCACTACACCATGGACTCCACTCTTCCAAATGCCGTAATTCCTCTACATACTCGCAGAAACCAATGCCCCAAGGGGGCACCTCCCGCTTGCCGTAACATTATATACATTCAACTGCAAAGAACACGCAGTATAAATAACGTAAAGAACGACGCTTGTATAGGAGATATTCCGCGCAAGACGAGAAAGAGAAAACAACAAATGAAAAAATGAAGTACCACCTGGGAATCGAACCCGGGATCTTCCGATTGCCGGTCAGACGCGATAACCACTACACCATGGACTCCACTCTTCCAAATGCCGTAATTCCTCTACATACTCGCAGAAACCAATGCCCCAAGGGGGCACCTCCCGCTTGCCGTAACATTATATACATTCAACTGCAAAGAACACGCAGTATAAATAACGTAAAGAACGACGCTTGTATAGGAGATATTCCGCGCAAGACGAGAAAGAGAAAACAACAAATGAAAAAATGAAGTACCACCTGGGAATCGAACCCGGGATCTTCCGATTGCCGGTCAGACGCGATAACCACTACACCATGGACTCCACTCTTCCAAATGCCGTAATTCCTCTACATACTCGCAGAAACCAATGCCCCAAGGGGGCACCTCCCGCTTGCCGTAACATTATATACATTCAACTGCAAAGAACACGCAGTATAAATAACGTAAAGAACGACGCTTGTATAGGAGATATTCCGCGCAAGACGAGAAAGAGAAAACAACAAATGAAAAAATGAAGTACCACCTGGGAATCGAACCCGGGATCTTCCGATTGCCGGTCAGACGCGATAACCACTACACCATGGACTCCACTCTTCCAAATGCCGTAATTCCTCTACATACTCGCAGAAACCAATGCCCCAAGGGGGCACCTCCCGCTTGCCGTAACATTATATACATTCAACTGCAAAGAACACGCAGTATAAATAACGTAAAGAACGACGCTTGTATAGGAGATATTCCGCGCAAGACGAGAAAGAGAAAACAACAAATGAAAAAATGAAGTACCACCTGGGAATCGAACCCGGGATCTTCCGATTGCCGGTCAGACGCGATAACCACTACACCATGGACTCCACTCTTCCAAATGCCGTAATTCCTCTACATACTCGCAGAAACCAATGCCCCAAGGGGGCACCTCCCGCTTGCCGTAACATTATATACATTCAACTGCAAAGAACACGCAGTATAAATAACGTAAAGAACGACGCTTGTATAGGAGATATTCCGCGCAAGACGAGAAAGAGAAAACAACAAATGAAAAAATGAAGTACCACCTGGGAATCGAACCCGGGATCTTCCGATTGCCGGTCAGACGCGATAACCACTACACCATGGACTCCACTCTTCCAAATGCCGTAATTCCTCTACATACTCGCAGAAACCAATGCCCCAAGGGGGCACCTCCCGCTTGCCGTAACATTATATACATTCAACTGCAAAGAACACGCAGTATAAATAACGTAAAGAACGACGCTTGTATAGGAGATATTCCGCGCAAGACGAGAAAGAGAAAACAACAAATGAAAAAATGAAGTACCACCTGGGAATCGAACCCGGGATCTTCCGATTGCCGGTCAGACGCGATAACCACTACACCATGGACTCCACTCTTCCAAATGCCGTAATTCCTCTACATACTCGCAGAAACCAATGCCCCAAGGGGGCACCTCCCGCTTGCCGTAACATTATATACATTCAACTGCAAAGAACACGCAGTATAAATAACGTAAAGAACGACGCTTGTATAGGAGATATTCCGCGCAAGACGAGAAAGAGAAAACAACAAATGAAAAAATGAAGTACCACCTGGGAATCGAACCCGGGATCTTCCGATTGCCGGTCAGACGCGATAACCACTACACCATGGACTCCACTCTTCCAAATGCCGTAATTCCTCTACATACTCGCAGAAACCAATGCCCCAAGGGGCACCTCCCGCTTGCCGTAACATTATATACATTCAACTGCAAAGAACACGCAGTATAAATAACGTAAAGAACGACGCTTGTATAGGAGATATTCCGCGCAAGACGAGAAAGAGAAAACAACAAATGAAAAAATGAAGTACCACCTGGGAATCGAACCCGGGATCTTCCGATTGCCGGTCAGACGCGATAACCACTACACCATGGACTCCACTCTTCCAAATGCCGTAATTCCTCTACATACTCGCAGAAACCAATGCCCCAAGGGGGCACCTCCCGCTTGCCGTAACATTATATACATTCAACTGCAAAGAACACGCAGTATAAATAACGTAAAGAACGACGCTTGTATAGGAGATATTCCGCGCAAGACGAGAAAGAGAAAACAACAAATGAAAAAATGAAGTACCACCTGGGAATCGAACCCGGGATCTTCCGATTGCCGGTCAGACGCGATAACCACTACACCATGGACTCCACTCTTCCAAATGCCGTAATTCCTCTACATACTCGCGTGTTCTTTGCAGTTGAATGTATATAATGTTACGGCAAGCGGGAGGTGCCCCCTTGGGGCATTGGTTTCTGCGAGTATGTAGAGGAATTACGGCATTTGGAAGAGTGGAGTCCATGGTGTAGTGGTTATCGCGTCTGACCGGCAATCGGAAGATCCCGGGTTCGATTCCCAGGTGGTACTTCATTTTTTCATTTGTTGTTTTCTCTTTCTCGTCTTGCGCGGAATATCTCCTATACAAGCGTCGTTCTTTACGTTATTTATACTGCGTGTTCTTTGCAGTTGAATGTATATAATGTTACGGCAAGCGGGAGGTGCCCCCTTGGGGCATTGGTTTCTGCGAGTATGTAGAGGAATTACGGCATTTGGAAGAGTGGAGTCCATGGTGTAGTGGTTATCGCGTCTGACCGGCAATCGGAAGATCCCGGGTTCGATTCCCAGGTGGTACTTCATTTTTTCATTTGTTGTTTTCTCTTTCTCGTCTTGCGCGGAATATCTCCTATACAAGCGTCGTTCTTTACGTTATTTATACTGCGTGTTCTTTGCAGTTGAATGTATATAATGTTACGGCAAGCGGGAGGTGCCCCCTTGGGGCATTGGTTTCTGCGAGTATGTAGAGGAATTACGGCATTTGGAGAGTGGAGTCCATGGTGTAGTGGTTATCGCGTCTGACCGGCAATCGGAAGATCCCGGGTTCGATTCCCAGGTGGTACTTCATTTTTTCATTTGTTGTTTTCTCTTTCTCGTCTTGCGCGGAATATCTCCTATACAAGCGTCGTTCTTTACGTTATTTATACTGCGTGTTCTTTGCAGTTGAATGTATATAATGTTACGGCAAGCGGGAGGTGCCCCCTTGGGGCATTGGTTTCTGCGAGTATGTAGAGGAATTACGGCATTTGGAAGAGTGGAGTCCATGGTGTAGTGGTTATCGCGTCTGACCGGCAATCGGAAGATCCCGGGTTCGATTCCCAGGTGGTACTTCATTTTTTCATTTGTTGTTTTCTCTTTCTCGTCTTGCGCGGAATATCTCCTATACAAGCGTCGTTCTTTACGTTATTTATACTGCGTGTTCTTTGCAGTTGAATGTATATAATGTTACGGCAAGCGGGAGGTGCCCCCTTGGGGCATTGGTTTCTGCGAGTATGTAGAGGAATTACGGCATTTGGAAGAGTGGAGTCCATGGTGTAGTGGTTATCGCGTCTGACCGGCAATCGGAAGATCCCGGGTTCGATTCCCAGGTGGTACTTCATTTTTTCATTTGTTGTTTTCTCTTTCTCGTCTTGCGCGGAATATCTCCTATACAAGCGTCGTTCTTTACGTTATTTATACTGCGTGTTCTTTGCAGTTGAATGTATATAATGTTACGGCAAGCGGGAGGTGCCCCCTTGGGGCATTGGTTTCTGCGAGTATGTAGAGGAATTACGGCATTTGGAAGAGTGGAGTCCATGGTGTAGTGGTTATCGCGTCTGACCGGCAATCGGAAGATCCCGGGTTCGATTCCCAGGTGGTACTTCATTTTTTCATTTGTTGTTTTCTCTTTCTCGTCTTGCGCGGAATATCTCCTATACAAGCGTCGTTCTTTACGTTATATATATATATATATATATATCGGCTATTGATTGGTGGCGTGGAAAACGCAGTTTAATAATGAACAGGAACACCAGAGAAAATACAAACATCCTTCAAGGTTTAATAGTACCAACGTTTCGGAATGCACTAATTCCATCTTCAGGGCTAAAACAATAAAATTCCAAATCACATACAAAATTACGAAATACAAATTGCTTAATAACAATTTAAAATAAACTTTAAAAAAAAAATTCTAAAAAGTAGCTAAGAAAATGTAAAACATTAAAACTAAAAGGTAAATAAGTGTGAAGTTAAAAAGTTAAAATTATAAAAAGTAAAAGCATTAAAACTGAAATGTAAATAAAATAAACTAGTACCTTAACCAAAACATAGCAGATCTATCGATGATTCGTCAGAATTTAGGTCTGGTTTTAGTTTATAAATAAACAGAGACTCCATAATTTTAAGCTTAAGGTCAGAGCTTCCAGCAGCAAGTACGGTGAAATTAGACTGTGAAATTGGGTGGTTATTGTTGTGCGAGTGATTACGTATGAGAGAATTAGGTGGTTTGCCAAGGGGTAAATTTGTACGGACCGATTTACCGAGATGTTCGTAAATACGAGATTTTAAATGTCTTTTAGTTTTACCTATATATGACCCCATACAGTGGTCACACTTGTATTGATAAACTATAGATGACTTAAGAAGTGTAGGAATAACATCCTTGTATTTAAATAAATGGTAAATCGATTTAGACGGGGTGAATATAATTTTTAACACAGTTGTGGGTAGAATTCCTTGAGCAATTTTAAAAGTTTATTTCTAATGTTAAAACTTGAGGTTCCCATATAGGGCAAAGTGAAATACAGGATATCTTTGGGGACTGTAATTAAGTTTCTAGTTGTAGGGCTTATTAGTCTATTTAAGGTGTTCAAATGGGTCTGCCTCTTGGTCCCACCTTAGCTAACGCGTTTCTGTGTCATCATGAAGTCAAATGGTTGAATGAGTGTCCTTCCAACTTTAAACCGGTTTTTTATAGAAGATATATTGATGACACTTTTCTCCTGTTTAAATCACCAGACCATATTCCTTTGTTTCGTAATTACCTTAATTCTAAGCACCCTAACATTCAATTTACTTCAGAAGTTGAATCTAATAGCTCTGTCCTTTTTGGACATTAAGATAATAAAAACTAATTCCTCTTTTGAAACTTCCGTTTACCGAAAGCCGACATTTACCAATCTTACTATGAACTTTTCTTCCTTTATCCCTTTAGGTTTCAAACGAAATTTAATCTCGACTCTGACCAATAGAGCTTTCAATATCTGTTCAGATTACTTCAAACTACACGATGAACTAGATTTCATCCGAAAACTCCTTGCCAAGAATAATTTCCCTTCTAGACTGGTCGAGACTACAATAGGCAGAACCTTAAATAGACTAATAAGCCCTACAACTAGAAACTTAATTACAGTCCCCAAAGATATCCTGTATTTCACTTTGCCCTATATGGGAACCTCAAGTTTTAACATTAGAAATAAACTTTTAAAATTGCTCAAGGAATTCTACCCACAACTGTGTATAAAAATTATATTCACCCCGTCTAAATCGATTTACCATTTATTTAAATACAAGGATGTTATTCCTACACTTCTTAAGTCATCTATAGTTTATCAATACAAGTGTGACCACTGTATGGGGTCATATATAGGTAAAACTAAAAGACATTTAAAATCTTGTATTTATGAACATCTCGGTAAATCGGTCCGTACAAATTTACCCCTTGGCAAACCACCTAATTCTCTCATACGTAATCACTCGCACAACAATAACCACCCAATTTCACAGTCTAATTTCACCGTACTTGCTGCTGGAAGCTCTGACCTTAAGCTTAAAATTATGGAGTCTCTGTTTATTTATAAACTAAAACCAGACCTAAATTCTGACGAATCATCGATAGATCTGCTATGTTTTGGTTAAGGTACTAGTTTATTTTATTTACATTTCAGTTTTAATGCTTTTACTTTTTATAATTTTAACTTTTTAACTTCACACTTATTTACCTTTTAGTTTTAATGTTTTACATTTTCTTAGCTACTTTTTAGAATTTTTTTTTAAAGTTTATTTTAAATTGTTATTAAGCAATTTGTATTTTGTAATTTTGTATGTGATTTGGAATTTTATTGTTTTAGCCCTGAAGATGGAATTAGTGCATTCCGAAACGTTGGTACTATTAAACCTTGAAGGATGTTTGTATTTTCTCTGGTGTTCCTGTTCATTATTATATATATATATATATATGCAGAAGCCTGGTGTTCCAGAAATGGATCTTCTGCACAAACGCTTTCAGCGTTTATTTGCTTGTTTTTGCATGTTTGTTTTTGTTTGTCTCATGAAAGATCCCCACAGGAGGATTTTTTTTTGTCTCATGTAGGAAGGAGAGGATGAATTTATTTTTTTCACGAGGAGGAGGGGGCCCCGTAAAGTGCCCTTCATTAAGGACGGTGAGGCCCTATAAATGGGTTAGGATCTTAAGGAAGGGGGGTGCGCTTATAACGGAGGCGAAGGCTTTCAGGGAGGCCCCTCCAGGGGCAGGATTCAAAGCACCCCAACTTCCTCGTCCGAAATGCGGGGATACTACTAAAGAGATTCATTGTTACTCTCGCCCTTAATGACATGGAAAAGAGTCAGGGTTGCAACGGGTAAAAGAAAGTCATGGTTACTCCTCCCATTTAGTGACGTGAGAAAGAATCAAGGTTACTGACGATGTAAAGATAGTAATTTGCCATTATGAAGTTGAGTAGCGTATCCGACAGGCAAATGAGTTGTTTTCGAACAAAAGTGAGGTTAGGTTAGATGAAGCCACCTCGGGTCGTGTTCATTTTCCACAAAAGTGTGATTAGATTAGGTTAGGTTACCTAAGTTCGTGTTCATTTTCGAAAAAAAGTTATGTTCGCTTAGGTTACGTTACGTTACGTTAGGTCAGATCAAGTTATCTAAGGTCAGGTGACCTAAGACAAAAGTGAGGTTACGTTAGGTTAGCTTATGATACATACGACAAAAGTGAGGTTAGATTACGTTAGGATAAGTTAGGTTAGGTCAGGTGACGTAGGACAAAAGTGAAGTTAGGTTAAGTTAGGCTAGGTGACCTAAGATAAAATTGACATTAGGTAAGGTTACGATAGGTGACCAAAGAAAAAAGTGAAGTTAGGTTAGAATAGGTAAATTAACACAAAAGTGACGGAAGTTTAAGTTCGGTCAGATAAACTCAGACAAAAGTGAGGTTAGGTAAGGTTAGGTCACCTAAGAGAAAAATAAGGTTAGGTAAGGTTTGGTCACCTAAGAGAAAAGTGAGGTTAGGATAGGTTAGGTTAGGTGACCTAAGACAAGAGTGAGGGTAGGTTAGGTTAGGTTAGGTGACATAAGGTGACCTAACCTAACCCTACATTTGTCTTAGGTCACCTAACCTAACCTAACCTTACTTTTGTCTTAGGTCATCTGACGTAACCTAACCTAACCTCACTTTTGTCTTAGGTCACCTAACCTAACCTAACCTCACTTTTATCTTAGGTCACCCAACCTAAGTTAACATAACCTAACTTTTGTAATAGGTCACCTGACCTAACCTAACCTCACATTTGTTTTACGTCAACTGACCTAACCTAACCTCACTTTTGTCTTAGGTCACCTGACGTAACCTAACCTACCCTCACTTTTTCTTAGTTCACCTGTCATAACCTAACCAAACCTCACTTTTCTCGTAAATCACCTGAATTAACCAAATCTAACCTGAAGTCACTTTTGACTTAGTTCACCTGACGTAACTTAAACTAACCTCACTTTTGTCTTAGGTCACTAACCTAACCTACAATAACCTAACCTAACCTCACTTTTGTCTTAGGTCACTAACCTAACCTACAATAACCTAACCTAACCTCACTTTTGTCTTAGGTCACCTGACAAAACCTAACCTCACTTTTATCTAAGGGCATCTAACCTAACCTCACTTCTATCAAAGGTCACCTGACCTAACCTAATCTAGATTTTGTCTTAAGTCACCTGGACTACTCTAACCTCACTTTTATCTTAGTTTATCTGACCCAAACTAACCTACCCTCACTTTTGTCTTAGTTCACCTCCTAACCTCGCATTTTTGATAGGTCAACTGACCTAACCTAACCTGACCTGAAGTAGCCTAACCTAACCTCAATTTTGTAAACGTCACCTGACCTAATCTAGCTTAATATAACCTCACTTTTGTCTTAGATTAACTGCCATAACTTAACCTAACCTCACTTTTGTTCAAGTATATCTGACTTACCCTAACCTAGCCTCACTTTTATTTTAGGTCACTTAACCTAACCTAACTTCACTTTTGTCTTATGCTACCTCACCTAACCTAATCTCACTTTTGTCTTAGGTCACCTGACCTAACGTAACTTAACTTCAGTTTTATCATAGGTCACCTGACCAAACCTCACCTAACACAAATTAATCTCACTTTTCTCTTAGGTTACGTGACCTAACCTAACCTCACTTTTGTCTTAGGTCACCTAACCTAATTTCACTTTTGTCTTAGCTCAATTAACCTAACCTAACCTAATCTACCCTACATTTTGTTTAAGTCACCTAAACTGACTTACTCAATTTTGATAAAGTTCCTCTAATTTCGCCTAACCTAACCAAACGTCACTTTTGTCTTAGGTCACCTAACCTAAGCTCACATTTGTCTTAGCTCAATTAACCTAACCTAACCTAACCTCACTTGTCTTACGTGAACTGAAGTAACCTAATCTGCCCTACATTTTGCCTTGTGTCACCTAACTTAACCAAACCTGAACTAATCTAACCTCAGTTTTTATAAAGGTCCCCTAACCTGACCTAACCAAACCGAACCTAATCTCTTTTTTGTCTTACGTAACCTAACTTTACTTTTATCTTAGGTCACCTAACATTACCTAACCTAACCACACTTTTGTTTTAGCTGATCTGACCTAACCTAACCTAACCTCACTTTTGTCTTAGGAGACCTAACCTAACCTCACATTTGTCTTAGTTCATCTCACCTAACCTAACCTAACCACACACTTGTCTTAGGTCACCTAACATAACCTGACTTGCAAAGGTCACCTGACCTATCCTAACCTAACGTAACCTAACCTCACTTTTGTGTTAGGTCACGTGACCAAAACTAACCTAACCAAACCTCACTTTTATCTTAGATACCTGACCTAACCTAATCTAACGTTACTTTTGTCTTAGGTCACCAAACCTAACCTAAACTCACTTTTGTTTTAATTCACCTGAACTAAACTAACCTAACTTTAATTATCTTAGGTCAACTAAAGTAACGTAACCTATACTAAATTTTGTCTAAGGTCAACTAATCTAACTTAACCTAACCTAACCTACTCTGAATTTTGTCAAAGGTAACCTTGACCTAACCAACCAAACGTAACCTAATCTCACTTTTGTCTTACCTTACCTGACCTAACCTAAACTATTCTCCCTTTTGTCATGGGTTACCTGACCTAATTTAACCTAACCTAACCTACTCTCACTTTTGTCTTATGTCATCTGACCTAACCTAACCTAACGTCACTTTACTCTTAGGTCACCTGACTTAACCTAACATAACCTCAATTTTGCCTATTGGTCACCTAACCTAACCTAATATAACCTAACCAAACCTAACGTCACTTTTGTCATAGTTCACTTTTTTCTTAAGACACGTAACCTAACCCAACTTCACTTTTGTCTTATACCTGACTTAACCTAACCTCACTTTTGTCTTACGTTCGAACCTCACTTTTATATGAGTTCATCTGACCTAACCTAACCTACCGTCACTTTTGCCTTAGGTTACCTGACCTAACCTAACCTAACCTACCGTCACTTTTGCCTTAGGTTACCTGACCTAACCTAACCTCACTTTTATCTAAGGACAACTAACTTAACCTAACCTAAACTAACCTCACTGTTGTCTTAAGTCACTTGACCTAATCTAAAGTAACCTAACCTTACTTTTATCCTAGGTGACCTAACCAAACCTAACCTAATTTTTGTCTTAGGTGATCTGACCTAACCTAACCTCACTTTTGTCTTAGTTCCTCTGACCTAACCTAAACTAACCTTACTTTTGTCTTAGGTTGCCTAACCTAACCTAACCTCACTTTTCTCTCGGGTCACCTGAAGTAACATAACCTAACCTGAATTTTGTCATAGGTCACCTCACCTAATATAATATAACTTCATTTTGTCTTAGTTCACCTAACCTAACCTTAGGTCACCCACCCTAACCTAACTTCATTTTTGTCTTAGGTCACCTAACTTTACCTAACCTAACCACAGTTTTGTCTTAGGTCACCTGACTTAATTTACCTAACCTCACTTTTGTCTTAGGTCACCTGACCTAACCTTACCTACAATAACCTCACTTTTCTCTTATGTCACCTAACCTAAAATAACCTCACTTTTCTCATATGTCACCTCAACTAACCTAACCTAACCTCAATTTTGAAATACTTTACCTGACGTAACCTAATTTCAATTTTGAAATACTTTACCTAACCTAACCTCACTTTAGTCTTAAGTAACCTGACCTAACCTACTCTATCCTCACTTTTGTATTAAGTGACGTAACCTAACCTCACTTTTTTCTTACTTCTCCTGACCTAACCTAACCTAACTTTTTCTTAGTTCTTTTGACCTGACCTAACCTAACCCTCGCTCACTTTTGTCTTAGGTTACCTGAACTAACCTAACCGCACTTTTGTCTTAGGTCATCTGATCTAAACTAACCTAACTTAACCTAACCTCAATTTTATCTTAGGTCATCTAACGTAAGTGTCCCGTAGTGTAAAACTCTACGGTTCAAAACGAGTTCGTCTTTGACGAATTGCATTCTAATATTGAACCCAAAATTCCTTAGTTCTGACATCACAGATTGTGCAATCTTTCATACGTGGAGTAACCCCATGTAATCCGCAGTAACCCCATGTAATCCGAAGTAACCCCTTGTAATCCGGTGTAACCCCTGTAATCTCAGATTAAATCATTAAATGCGAGATGTATATGAAAATATGCTCATCGTATGAATTCTTCGATCCCCCCACCTCCATTGTTGTCAGCATCACGCGATGCAAGGCGAGCGTCTACAAACACATCAGTCTTTTCATTTTTTTATTAATAAATTTTACTAAAATCTTTTGCCATTCCCATAGATAAAGCATAATTGTGTCAACCTATATACCATCCTATATACCGCCTGTCTTCTCTTAGCCTAACCCACTTCCACACCAAATTTCAGCTGTCTCTGATCACTATTTATCTTCTTCCGAAAAATCACGTAAATTGATTGTTTCGAATATAAGATACAGTACATTTGCGCTCTATAACTTCCTTCCCAATCGATTCCCTTTTGTACGGGTTCAATCCTACCTTCACGCCGCCCTCCTGGCGCCTCGAGATCGTCCAATTATGCTTTATTATCAAAAGAAAAATGTAAACTCCGCAGAAACTATTTCAATCATGATTGGTCACAATTTCCCAATCACGGCTGTAAGTTGAATTCACCTCCGGCCAAATTTGAATGTCAAGAACTATCATAGGTGTTTGCTGTTAAACTCCTCCCGTAAGAGGGTGACCCTTAGTTTACCTCGTCTCCGCCTACCCCGAGGTTTTAAAAACCCCGAGAGCGTCGGTAACGAGGTTCTTTGTTCTCTTATTATTCCCAACCACGCAGGCTCTGTGATTAATTCTGTGATTAATTCTGCAGTGGCACTACCTCGTCCAAATCAAATTAAATCCGATTTATAAACTCTGCCGCAGATTGCTTTTAAGAAAAGCAGCAGCATAAATTGTACATTGTGCTTCTTAACTAATTTTACTATTTATTTTATATTAAACCTCACTTTGAGACTCATATAGCCTTCATTTCGTAAAAGTTAAATAAAAATCATAAAATTGTACATTGTGTAACTTAACTTTCCGAAACTTTACAGCTAACCGAGGTAGGAGTGGTCAGTGGAGACCACAACCATTTTATTACAAGGCGTGTGAGCCTGGTGCGTCCACTAGGGTTGCCGTGAGACGCGACACCTCCAGAGGGTTATTTTGGAGTTCTCGTAACCCCAGAGTGACGTTGTCCAATATCATTCGGATATAACTCCGACTCCAACCAAGGGGACCACCTCCAGGATTCATAGTCCATCGTCGTTGTCTACCTATTACGGAACCCGCTCGACATTGGAGGTCCCACCGAGACGCCGAGGACCCAGACCCCCAGGACCCGGTAATTGGGTGAACGAAGTATTGCCCAATTCGCCCCGGGTCCCCTCTTTCTTCTCGAATGAAGTCACGGTTATAGATGACATCACCGCTCCCCCTTTGCCTGCTCAACTAATTGCCACTGCGAGTGACCTTCAAATCGAGAGAGACGTCAGCTGATGCCTCGTTGATGCCTCGTAGCTGCTTCCGTCTTCTCTCTCGATCCACCTCACTCAAACGTTTTTTAACGTTTGCGTGATTGAGTTACGTAATTATTAAGTATCACTGATTTACTCTTAACCCAATTATAATATTAAATTGTGACGTTCGTAGAATATTGATAAATTGTGTATATATACACTAATCATTAATAATACTCCTTCCACAGTAATAATTCACGGTTGAATGGTAACTAAACGATTTTTTTTGTGGTACTTTTAACAATTTTTATTTTTTTCTTCGAGTGAGTGGGACCAGTGAAGTGATTTTACCCACTTAATAATTTTCTTAGTTATCGTACTTTCTTTTAAGTAATAAGTAATTTTGATTAATTACTGGATAGCGTAATACAATATTAATTTGACCTTGCAGTCATTTATTTATCTTTAATATTTTAAATGTCTTTAATTTTTTTAATTATTTTTAATTATTTTAATTACTTAATTTTAATTATTTTAATTTTTTAATTCTAATTTTTTTTTTAATTATTGAATTACCTTGTGTAATACTTTTGAACTTTAAATTTGTTTTTGTTGAATAGGTTAGGTAGGGTTAGGAATTTCATTTTTTTTAGTTTTATTTTTGACTTTGTGCTACGGGAATTACGCTTGTGACGTAATTTACAGGCCATATACGTGGATACGATTGGGGCACGATTAGTGGTACTTCCTTACAGACTAAGACTGAGGGCTGGGTCAACCATCGTTGGAACTCCAGATTTTTCCAGCTCAGGATCAAGGACACGGGAAAGGACTTAGTGTGGGGCTCTTTATCCATTGGTGACCAACGATTCGATCATCCGATTTACAAGTAATCTTTTGCTATCCCAATCTTCATTCTTCCCATATTCTTTTTTATTACTCTTATATCACCAATTTTATTAGAATTATAGAACAATGCTGGCATAATTTGTTTTTTTTCTTATCAATCCCGTCATTCCTCAAATACGTTTTTTCATGTTTTACTTCTTCATTGTTGGAGGTTCCTCGATTGCTTTGCGTTTGATTAAGTTAACCAAACTTTTAAACGTCTATTTTTTTTTAGAAATTGAATAGTTAATAGTTTGTTCAATTTGGATTTCGGAAATGTACACTACTTAATTATCCTAATTACTTTAACAAATTTTCTTTACCCTTTGCAACTTTTTTCCAATTTTTTTTGTTTTGAATTTTACTTTGGATTTATATACAGGGTGTACATAAAGTCAGGATCTATTTTTGTGAAATAATTATTTTTTTCTATTTTTCTTTTCAGAAGCCCTTAGAATGAATACAGAAGAGCGTGTGGCAATAGTAATTTGGCGAATCGAGGGAAAGAAATACAATGACATCAGAGAGAAGTTTAGAAGGAGATTTCATAAGCCGGGGCCAATAGACAAGACAATACGAAAATTGGTGAACAAATTTAAATGAACGGGATCTGTAAATGATGAAGCAAGATCAGGACGACCGTGTATGTCAGATCTTACCGTGAATGCAGTACGCGGAATTATCACTGAGGAGCCACGTACGTCCGTTCGTGCTGCATCACACAGACTCGGCCTCCCGACGTCATCTGTGCACAAAATTCTGAGAGTTAATTTGCAGAAGAAAAGCTATCATTTGCAGGTTTTACATGATTTACATGAGGAAGATTTCCCTCGACGAAGTGCTGTGTGTGCTGATCTCGTAGAACAAATCTGGAGTGATAATTTAATGGACAACATTCTCTTTAGTGATGAAGCCACTTTCCATACGTGTGGAAAAGTAAATCGCCATAACTGTCGAATTTGGGCAGATGAAAGACCGAATGATTTCGTCCAAAATTGGGAAAGAGACTCACCTAAAGTTAATGTCTGGATGGGTTTAACAAAATCTAAGGTTTATGGTCCTTTTTTCTTTGCTGAAGCTACAGTTACGGGGCTTATTTATCTGGACATGTTGCAGCAATTCCTTGAACCTCAGCTGATTGGGGATAGGATTGTTAGTACCGTCGTCTATCAACATGATGGTGCTCCTTGTCACTATGCCAAAATTGTTCAGGATTATCTAAATGGACGTTTTCCAAATCGCTGGATCGGACGCGGAAGCAACAGACCTTGGCCAGCGAGATCACCAGATTTAACCCCTTTAGATTTCTTTGCATGGGGCTTTATCAAATCGCACGTCTATCAGACGAAGATTACGAATCTTGAAAACTTACGTACACGTATACGAACTGCTGCAGATAACATAACCCCACAAATGCTCCAGAATGTGTTTAGAAATGCTGCGGAACGATTTGAGCTGTGCGGGGATACTGATGGGCGTCACGTCGAAGCCTACTCTTAATTATTTAATAAATGTTACCACTTTATCATTTTATGATTGAATTCCATATAATTTCCAAGTGCTTCACAAAAATAGATCCTGACTTTATGTACACCCTGTGTATATATATATATATATATATATATATATATATATATATATTTTTTTATTTATTTTTTTTTTTTGTGTACACACGCCAATACTATACATACTAGGACTACACTGCAACATCACACTTTATTTGTTTATTTTCGTGCGCGACGTGTATGCCACATTCCGATTTTGATTCCGACCTGGAATTTTTATTACCACTTACACGCTAAGGTTGCCAACTCCATGAAGTTTGAATAAAGGACAAGAACATCAATTCCAATATACTGTCTACAGGGTCAGGGAAAGAAGTAAAATTTTATTTATAATTTATTACAATTTATACTGCATGCTTTTTTATTGCATATTTTTTAAAGGAAATATTTTTATTGATATACAGATATTGACCCATTGAGTCATGCATTAACAAAATTTATGGTAACTTGATATTTATTTATTTTTAAATTTATACTTTTCTTGAATTTTTGCAGACTTCAGTAAAAGAGTATCATTTTTTATTTTTTCCGCAAAACCCAAACAATTATCCTTTAAATTGAAATAAACAAAAAGCTCACTTTTTACTAGTTCAACCGAACATCGGTTTCTATCATCACGCCATTTAGCGTTCATCACACTGAAAATTCTTTCGCAATATGCACATGTTCCAGAAATAGATAAAACTTATAAAATGTTACTCGACTTAAGACTTTATAATTATTTCCTTTTAAACAAAAGTTTTGTTACAAAACTGTTGTTTGGAACAAGATTGTTATCAGAAAGGACAAATGGCGTCCTTTCCGAACTCAAAAAAGGACAAGGACAAAAATCTACAAAAAAGGACTGTCCTTTTCAAAAAAGGACGGTTGGCAAGCCTACTACACCTCCACGTCCGTCCTTCCCTAAGCGTCGCCGAATGTGCCGAATTCCAAATACCAACATGGCCGACACCAACAATACTACTTCCACTGCTGCGGGAGCTTAAGTAGATTATTACTTTATTAAAATGTGAGTATAAGCATAGATAGGCCACTGATAATTATCCAATCGAATCAGAATACCAGCTTGACACAGTCTTACCTACAGACCATATGCCTAAATTAATATAAAATTACCTTACTTAACTTACATCTGTTTTAAACCTCTGATTAAACTGGTTTGTTGTTCAAATAACTTGGTCCTAGGCTATAACAATGGAATCTTAAGACTTGAGAATGGATTTTCATGTTTTTCATGGGCAAAAACAATTACAAAGTATTATACATGTAGTTAATGCTAGACCTCACCCGAGTTATTATCGTCCAGCTTCCTTTTATCATGGACTTCATATGTTATGTCATCCAACTCTTCGTGTCTTCTTTTGTAGGATATTGGGGAAGTTGAAGGCTTTGAAGCACCAGTAATGAATGAATCCATGGATTTTTGCTTGATTCCAGGTATTTCATTAAGAACAAGTGATACAAGTGCAGTCCGTCCAGCCGCATTAAGATGACTGTGCTTCGATTTGGTGTGTTTTGAAGTAGAGTATAATCATTTTGAAACACTTCTCCACAAAGTGTACAGCGTACATTAAAACGTGTTGCTTAAGCCACGAGTATCTAACACAACAAAAATGGCTTCGATGTTCTAAAGCTAAAAGCCGGTGGAAAGCACACTAAGTCCTTCTACACCTCACTTTTGTCAAATCAACGTTAGTAGTATGGGCGAAAAATGGACGAGTGCAAGAATGTTGCATTGTAATATTGATCAATGTTGCAAGATGTTGTAAAGGGTTTATGCAACGAATGGGGAGGGGGCTATGCAATGAAGGGGAGGGGGTTTATGCAAAGGGGGAGGGGGACTGTTGCAAGAGCAACAAGGGGTTATGCAACTTGGAGGCGGAGCTATCCCCCAAGAGAAAGAGAGGAGAAGGAGAGAGAGAGGAAGAGAGGTGTTCGCCTGGCAGGAGCCAAGAGCATATTAAGACTTCATCTGAGCGCCCGCTGTCTTATAAGATGTAAATCCGCCAGTTGGCTTAGAAGGCGTAAATGGCTTGTACAGGTTGAGTTGCCAGATTGCGCTATTTATTTAACTAAAGCATATATTCTTGACGGTTGGCTTAGAAATCCGTCAGTCGGTTTAGAAGGCGTAACCAGCCATTTTGTATAATTAAATAATAATATCGTTTACAACAAAGGAATTAAATAAAACACCATTACATCCTTCTGTTTATTTAGACGAATTATTGGAATCAGAAATATATAGAAAATAAATATACAATCAAACGATGGAATATATATATGATAAAAAAATAAAATAAAAATAATAATAGTATAAGAAATATGAACGAGGAATATGTATATAATCAAAAAATAAAATAAAAAATAATATAAGCATTAATATAACAGTACAGGAAATATATATACACAATTATGTTAAATAATTAAATATATTGAAAATAAATACATACACTTTATCTTCTACTGCACAAAATAAAAAATAAAAAATAAGAAATACAAAACGATGGAGTATAACCATCAATATAGCAGTACAGGAGATATATATATATATAATATATATAATATATATATATATACACCTTTGGTTAACCTTTGGTTAGCTTTCGCCCGAATTGTTCATTCTGACGAAGGTCAAGCTTTTCACTCCACCTTAGCCCTATAGTTTAACGTGGAATCCGAACCATGCTCCATCAGTAGCTCAGTGTCTTAATCACTAGGCCACCTAGGGTACCCATTTATCTACCAACCACTTTCTTTATTGTGTGGAAGGATCAACAGCTGGGTTTTGCTGCGCGCCGGCTGCCATCGGGTCTCGAACCCGGGGCCGATGGATTCGTAGCCAGCGACGCTAACCACTACACCACCGAGGCGCATTTATTATGTTAAATAATTATGTTAAATAATTAAATATATTGAAAATTCATCAAAATACATTCACTTTGTTCTACTACGCAAAACACTAAACTCACACGTACTCGAGTCTACAATCACATCATTATTGCTTTGCACTACGCAGTAAACGCGGCTTAATATTATTTCACCGCTCAAGTTATAGGGAAACCTATACTCCATATAAATGGCCTTCATATCGGTCAGTACTACTTTTGTGCCCACTTTATATCCGGTTGGCAGGTTTCGAATTCTCCCCCTATCGAGGTTTCGAACCCTTTCGCCCATTTGGAAAGGGACGTGAATGAGGGGGAAACTATTTTAATTGGGGACTCTTTAGTGCGCCACATGGACAAAGAGTTCGTTGAACGGCATCCAACCAAGAGGAGGAGGGTCTGTCTCCCAGGGGCCAGGGTTGACAGAGTTAGAGACGAAGTGGATAGGATTGACGTTGCCTCCCGTCACTCGATGTTGGTGACGATGGTAGGAGGCAACGACTCGTATAGGCCCGATACGAGAGTGCCTGACCTTTTGGAGAGATATAGGGGGTTAATTAGGTCCCTGAAGGCGAGGTCAAATAGGTCTTTAGTTCTAGGTATTACCCCTAGGCACGGGTTGGGTCTTAGGATTACGTCAAAAACAATATTTTTTAATAATAAATTAGAAGAGCTTTGTGCTGAGGAAAATGTACCCTTCGTAAAGCTGTGGTTCGAATTCAGTGATCCTAGCATTTTTATAAAAGATGGGGTGATTTTAATGAAATAGGTAATGCTAGGCTAGGTAGGTTAATAGACGAAAACGTGCGAAAGCTGTATAGGTCGAAGCCTTCTTCAAACGTTGTGGGTGCGGGGAACGCGGGCCCGAAGTGAAAAATAGTTTAAAACGCCGGCCCGTGGTAAAAAATAACTTAAACGTCTTTTATTGTAACGCGCGTAGTATTAGAAATAAATTAAATGAATTTAAGGCGATAATTTATTCCGGCAACTACGATATAGTTGCTATCACTGAAACTTGGTTAAATACCGTGACTCGGGACTTGTTGGGGGAACTTGATATACCGGGTTTTAAACTCTTTACTAATGATAGGTTACATAGGTTTGGTGGAGGCGTTTTGCTGTACATTCGTAATTCCCTTAGGGCTATCGAGTTTAAGTTAGATTTTCCGGCAGCAATTAATGCGATGTGTTGAAGTTAGGGCGCGTAGTATTAGTTTTAATTTTGTTGTTGTTTATAGACCTCCCGTTCAACCCCTCGATACAGATAGTAGATTTTACTCACTTCTTGGTAACTTTATTGACAATCGGAATAGTATAATTGTCGGAGACTTTAACTGACCTAATGTTAATTATGAGACTTTTACTGGTAATGAGGAGGGTTTGAGATTGATTGAGTTTATGGAAGATAACTTTTTACGACAGGTGGTTGCCGAACCAACGCGCGGTGATAATATTTTAGATTTGGTGATGACGAACGGCGAGAATGTAGTCGAAGGTTTAGAAGTAGGCGAGAGTTTAGGATGTAGTGATCATCAAATCTAAAATATTATCACCGCGCGTTGGTTCGGTAACCACCTGTAATAGAAGTCCCTGATTTTCGTAGGGCTAATTTTGATAGTTTTGCGGATAGGATGAGAGTAGTGGACTGGGATAACTTATTTATGGGTAATGACACAAATTTGCATTGGGTGGCGTTTAAAGAAAGTTTTAGGAATATTGAAAGGGAGTTTATTTCTCGTAGGCCCAAGCGCGCTAGAAATCATGGTAGGCCCAAGTTGTGGACTAGGGAAATAAGCGAGTTCATAAACGAGCGTAATAGAGCGTATAGACTTAATAAGCGCAATGGTAAGGCAGCTAATAATCGTAAGCCGATAAAAGATAACATAGGCCCTCCAGTGGATGTTAATGGCGCCTTGGCTTCTGACGCTCAGGCGATGGCGGTTATTTTCAATAACTTTTTTGCGACAGTTTTTACCGTAGAAGACGTAAATAATGTCCCCGACGTGAACAATATCGTTCCATTTAGTAGCGAGACTATTTTGGATGAAATAACTGTTTACGATGGTGTGATTGCCCATTATATCGATAGGCTAAAAGTTAGCAAGGCTCCAGGCCCTGATGCTTTTTATCCCAGACATTTGAAAGATTTGAAAGACGTTATCGTAGGCCCCTTAACGTAGATTTTTAATCAGTCACTCGAAACGGGGATTATTCCTGAAGACTTCAAATTAGCTAACGTCACGTCTATTTTTAAAAAAAGCGACCGCGCAGTAGCTAGCAATTATAGGCCCATTAGCTTAACGTCAATTGTCGGTAAACTTTTGGAATCCGTTGTTAGGGATCGTATCATCGATCACTTAGAAAGTAGAGATTTGATTAATAGTAGTCAGCATGGGTTTCGACGCCATACGTCTTGTTTAACCAATTTGTTAGAATTTTATAACGAAATAGTGCGCGAATACGATAGGCATAGAGCGGCTGACTTATTTATTTAGATTTTAAAAAGGCGTTCGATACAGTTCCGCAAAGGAGATTAATTGCGAAGGTCAAAGCGCACGGTATACGCGGTCAAGTAGCTAACTGGTTAGAAGAATGGCTTCGTGCTAGGAGGCAGAGGGTGGTAGTTAATGGTAGTGAATCGGGGTGGTTGGATGTAGGTAGCGGTGTCCCACAGGGTTCAGTGTTAGGCCCATTGCTATTCGTAATTTACATTAACGACATAGATGGAGGATTGACCAGTAACGTGTTAAAATTCGCGGACGATACTAAAATAGGCGGTAAGGTTGTTAACGAGGACGATAGAAATAGGCTCCAAGACGATGTAAATAGGATTATAGAGTGGACGGATAAGTAGCAGATGCAATTTAACGTAGACAAATGTAAAGTTTTGCATATAGGTTCTCGTAACAATAATTACACGTACAGGATGAATGATAGGGAGTTGGCGAGCGTTGATGTAGGTTTAGGCGTACGCGTATCTAAGGATTTAAAGGTTAGGAACCAGTGTCTGGAGTCTTGCGCAAAAGCTAATAGGATGTTAGGCTTCATAGCGCGTAATTTCGAATTTAAATTATATTGCCCCTTTACAAGTCCCTAGTCAGGCCTCATTTAAAATATGTCGTTCAGTTTTGGTGCCCGTACTTGCGTGAGGATATTGATAGGTTAGAAAGGGTTCAGCGTCGTGCCACGAAACTAATTTCGTCATTGCGCAACAAGCCTTATGAAGATAGGATTAAAGAGTTAGACCTGTATTCACTCGAAACTAGGAGGTTAAGGGGGAAGCTTATTGAAGTTTTCAAAATCGTTAATAAAATCGATAACGTAAATTTCGACAAATTGTTCACTTTCGATAATAGTAATAGTCGTAATAACGGATTTAAGTTGCGTGGCAGACGTTTCATTACTAATATCGCTAAAAACTTCTTTACGTTTAAAGTAATTGATAAATGGAATAATCTTCCCGCGCCCGTCGTGAACTCTACCAGCGTTAATGTGTTTAAGAACCGTCTTGACAGATATTTTAAAAATATTAACGTTGTTTAAAATAAAAAAAAACAATTAGCAACAGGAGCTCTGGGGGTGGTGGTCGAGGATGAGTCTGTTGACGATTAATGCCAGCTTGTGACATGCCAGCGTGTGATGCCAGCAATAAAATTATTAAAAAAAAAAAAATTAGACTAACACGAACGTAGATGTAGCTCGCAGCGTAAACTAACCCACCCACGTAAACTAACCCACTAACCCACCCACTAACTTTACCTACTTTTTTTTTCCTTTTTTCTTATCCTCTCCTTCCTTTGCATGTCTGTAACTCTTTTCTTGCATGTCTGTAGTTTGCATGGTATGACAGTGAGTTAAGACTGTTTGCATGTTTTGTAAGCGTTCTTATTTTACTTCGTTTCATCTTTCACCCCTTTCCTATTCTCTTTGACTATTTTTCCGACTTGTCGGCAATGGCCGGCGGATGATGATGGTGAGGTTTTTTTCTCTTTTTCTGAATGAATGTTAACCCACGAGTGATAGGTGTTGCTACTTACTTAACCCCTTATTCTTTTCTCTTAACTCCCTACTCTTTCCTTTCTCTCGGGCTAACCTTAGAATGGATCTTAGGGTCTTTGTTAGCCTTAGCTTCTGTAGATCTGTAGATCTGTAGATCGTTAGCCACAACGTCATTATTAAATACAAGTTTATAAACACTCCTTTTCAATCGAGGGTTTATTTTTACCAACCCGAGCTTTTCAATCGTGAACTCTTCTTCACACTACATAGCGGCAGTTGGAATAATCTTCTAAGTCGTTACGACAGCTGCTCATTATATAAAGAAATAGTTCTTCAGGGTGAATGGTGTAGGTGAACTCAGCCCTGTACCGCTCAAGTGCTTTGTACCAAAGTTCATGATATTTCGAAGAGTCTAAACCTTTTAAATAAGCATCCAGCTCGAGACCATTCTCGCCTTGTTCAGTCCTACACTCGGTAAACCCATCGAGCAGAGCGGTGTATGCGTATTCAGGAACCGTATCAAAATAAAGCATATCCGTAATACGCGCGTCTAATATAGGCTTCAGCTTGCGGAATCCGACGATTTCAAACATTCTGCCGAGGATGAAACGGTTTCGCGTAGGGACAAGAACATTATTATCAGATGCATTCTTCCACATCAGTCGTATATCAATGCATGGCTGATCGTTATTTATACACAATGTACAAACAACGGCATATGAGGGGGTGTCACTAACCTGTTCTCTTCTTGTACCTACACCTGCAGGAATTTTATAACGATCCTCACTCCACTTCTCAACTACCACGAAGATTCTATTCATCTCCTCAACACTTAAATAAACAACATTCCGTTTGTTTGTTTGTCTACAAGTCGTTTCCAGTACATAGTTAATGGCACCGGTTTTACGCCTGAACACGCGCAACGACTTCGTCATGGACACATCGTACACGGCATTGAGAATGCTGCTCAAAGGAAGTTCCATCGTATTCGAGGAGCGCACGTCCAGTCAGTTCAAGCTCTGAGATGACTATGAGCCACGTGCAACGGATCGGCTCGACGGGAGGAGTGACTCACACCATAAGCTAATGAAACGTGTACGGCGCTGTTCGAATACTTGTATCCCATTATATTGGGTAGGTGTTTTGAGAAATTTTCCGATACATGAAGCAATATCGGTTTAAATGTTTTATCACTCCCACTCCCCAGAATACGCACCAGACATTTTAGCATAGGGGGATTTTCACGAACTAAACGCATTTTATTCAAACTCCGGCGCATTATTTGAGAGAAATATATGACCATATTTTTCCTTTTTGCTTAGCATGCGATACTCATCTCTAAATTCTGTTAAATACTCACGCAGACCTTTAGCCACAACATGTAAGAGAATCCTTGTATCCCATTATATTGGGTAGATGTTTTGAGAAATTTTCCGATACATGAAGCAATATCGGTTTTGATGTTTTATCACTCACCAGACCTTCATTTCCACAAACTAAACATCTTCACAATCCGGCGCACTATTTGAGAGAAACATATGCCTATATTTTTCCTTTTTGTTTAACAATCGATACTCGTCTCTAAAGTCTTAAAAACTCACACAGGCCATTAACCACAACCTCACTACAAACCTCGTCATGATATATATTAATATAGTGGTAAAAATACTTAAGATTCTCCATGATGACAAGATTTACATTCTCAGTCGCAGGGTACGAGTTCTCGGTATGATGCAACATGACATAATATCGCTTGTCATACCAATCATCAACAAGACTCACTCTCCATATCCGTTGCTTCTCTTCTGCACGTGTTATTTCTTCTACTTCACGGTATATGTAAGCTTTTATAAAGTTTAGTCCTACAACATAGTTCAATACATCACTTGTACCACGAAATCCTACAATGCTCTCGCCAGAATAGCTGTAGAGTATTTGTACTTCTTGCTCGTTCGCACGATTCAATGTAGCCTTAAAAGTATCAAAGGAGGGTGGAATAGGAAGTTTTTCAGTATCCACCACATCTTGGCACTTTGCCGAATACCACTTCATAAACGTCGAACACGCAATATTAAAGGTAGCCATTATTATTTTTCGACTACGCTGGAGATTAAACGTTTGAGATCCAGGGCTTACTGCGATCAACTGAGCACGCAGGGAAGAGATTTGCCCAGGTAGTAGCAGGAGTCACGTGATCAATCATACAGGTGGGCGGAGCTTAAAACTTCTGTACACACGGTGGCCGGGTACCTCATAGTCATTCACGCTCTGTGGGAGAAGAGAAAAGCAAGACTGAAGAATATATTCTTCAGTCTTGCTTTTCTCTTCTCCCACAGAACCGTGAATGACTATGAGGTACCCAGCCAGCGTGTGTACAGGAGAAAGTTTTAAGCTCCGCCCACCTGTATGATTGATCATGTGACTCCTGCTACTTATAAGAGTCATCACTTAAATATTTATTGTATTTTGTAAATGACCCACTTAGGAGTGTGACGTGTTAGAATGGATTCTGTAGAAAAATTCAGTTTCACGAGCCTATCCACATGTATTATATCTGGCCCTACAGGATGTGGTAAAACTATGTTTATTGGTTTGCTCATCGTATCAGTTGCTCGGAGATATATGGTGCTATTCGACGTATCAATCAGTGTTCAACGAGTACCAAGATGATATTTTGTTCCACAAAGGTGTATATGACGTTAATTCGTTAAAGGGAAATGAACATACAGTCATTGTAATTGATGATCTCATGTTGGAGATGGATAAAACGTTTGCCGAGACATTTACAGTATTCTCCCACCATCTTAGCATAAGCTGGTTCTTCATCAATCAGAATCTATTTTTCAAAAATAGATACATGCGCGATGTATCGTTAAATACACAATATCTAGTCTTATTCCCGCAACGTAGAGATGTATCACAAATTGGGGTATTAGCCAATCAAATGTTCCCGAATCAGCGTAAGGAGTTTTTGAAAGTTTATAAAGAAGCTACAAGCCCGCGTTACAGATATTTGCTTTGCGACCTTCTTCCGCGAAACACATTTAGGGTGCTTCTAAGAAGTATATATTTCCAAACGAGCCTGAAACGGTGTATATTCCAGAATGACAAACAGGCTAAAGAAATACCATAAATTAATAAAATCTATCATCGACTGCCCCGGGCAATGCAGCAGATGTTTGCTAAAAATATCGACTCCGACTTTTTAAAATGCATCTGTGAAATCTGTCTTAACGTTATAAATTGCAATGTATCAATGAAAACCTCCTCAGAAGGCTCGCCTACGCCGTTACAAGAACATATTACTTGCACTCGCTCGTAAAGTCAAACTGTAGGGAAGAAAAACGAATTATTGTACAAAGAGGAGGGTCATCCCTCCCTATCTTATTTTCAGTTTTGGATCCTTTACTGACTAGATTAATATAATGAAGAAAGTGGTAGTGATTCACACGAGGTGTATGCTTCACTGCAAAGTTTAAAGAATCCAGACACGGATCTAGATCCCCGTAAAAGCAGGCTAAAAAGAATGGAAAGCGAATTGTTAACCCTATTAACAATTCGCTTTCCATTCTTTTAAGCCTGTTTTTACGGAGATCTAGATCCGTGTCTGGATGAGAAAAGAATCTTATACCAAGAAGCTCTGCAGAAATTTCTTCACGAGTACGAAAATTATAAGAACCCGACAGAGATTCCCGTGGTTATTAGGCACAGCACGGAACGATTTGACATGTTGACATAGGACCTGTGTTCGACGATAGAGCTGACCAACCAAAGATTAATGGGTCGGCCACACAACATATCGAGCATGTATTAAAAAGCACCTTCCCACATACATTGAGGAATAAAGGTTTAAGTCTTATAATCTATTGAATGAGGACCCCGCCATACAATGGACCGATACAAGTGAGATCATTGTGGAAGGATTAAAGGTACAGGGATCGAATATCGTAGACATCGTCCATGATCTGGTGAGAAAGTGGGATAGGCCCTCACCGTCAGGATGGAAGCATATTAAAGCAAGACTACAACAAATAAATGTCCCCAAAACAATGATTGGATATCTGAACAGGTTAAAAAACTTGGAGCATGCGTCGCACGTGACACAATAGAAGACGCCATCACCCCTGGCGGTAACACCTCTGAAGAGGAGAAAGAAGAGGCTAAACAACGGTCAACCCTACCCACGTGCCTCTAAAATAGCAAATGGCTAACATATTAAGAAGACGTTATTATGACATTTCTAACCCAGCCTCCTACTGAGGCGTAGATAGACTGTACAGAAGTGTTTACGGAGTAGAGAAAAAAGATGTTGAGAGATTTTTGCGGGAGCAGGACGCTTATACGTTTCATAAGCCGGTGAGAAAAAGGTTTAAAACAGCCAAGACAACAGCTGCTTCGATTGACTCTATTTGGCAAGCAGATTTAACAGACATGCAAAGATATTCAGTGTATAACGATGGTTTCCGCTACATTCTATTCATAATAATAGATGTATTCTCTAGATATCTGTGGCTAATTCCTTTGAAAAATAAATCGCCTGAAACAGTTGCTAAAGCCACCGAAACGCTATTTTTGTTCGGATATGGGGAAGGAATTTATAGACCGTGCTTTTCAGAACATGTTGACAGAGTTTAATATCACCTATTTCACTACCAATTCTATACAAAAGGCTTCTTTAGCTGAAAGAGTTCAACGTACCATAAAGGAACGCATGCACCGCTATTTTACACATAAAAACACACACAGATTTCTAGACATTCTGAAATCATTGGCTTCATCCTACAACAGTTCACACCATCGCACGATTGGGACAACACCTAACGAAGTTTTAGAAAGAGGTACGCGCCCAGAGGTGAGAAGAGATGGAACACCACCACCACCACACTCTGCGCGTTTCAAAATCAATGATTTAAGGCTGTCGCGTTCAGGAAATAAATTCGCGAAGGGATTTGAGCAAGGATGGACACGTGAGATTTTTAAAGTTAGGGCTATGAGACCTAAAGGTAGGGTTGCCAACCGTCCTTTTTTGAAAAGGACAGTCCTTTTTTGTAGATTTTTGTCCTTGTCCTTTCTTGAGTTCGGAAAGGACGCCATTTGTCCTTTTCTGATAACAATCTTGTTCCAAACAACAGTTTTGTAACAAAACTTTTGTTTAAAAGGAAATAATTATAAAGTCTTAAGTCGAGTAACATTTTATAAGTTTTATCTATTTCTGGAACATGTGCATATTGCGAAAGAATTTTCAGTGTGATGAACGCTAAATGGCGTGATGATAGAAACCGATGTTCGGTTGAACTAGTAAAAAGTGAGCTTTTTGTTTATTTCAATTTAAAGGATAATTGTTTGGGTTTTGCGGAAAAAATAAAAAATGATACTCTTTTACTGAAGTCTGCAAAAATTCAAGAAAAGTATAAATTTAAAAATAAATAAATATCAAGTTACCATAAATTTTGTTAATGCATGACTCAATGGGTCAATATCTGTATATCAATAAAAATATTTCCTTTAAAAAAATATGCAATAAAAAAGCATGCAGTATAAATTGTAATAAATTATAAATAAAATTTTACTTCTTTCCCTGACCCTGTAGACAGTATATTGGAATTGATGTTCTTGTCCTTTATTCAAACTTCATGGAGTTGGCAACCCTAAGGCTAAAGGTGAGATAATGATGTATTACGTTGAAGATTTGAATGGGAAAGAAATCGCAGGAGGATTTTACCGCGAGGATTTGCAGAAAGTGACATATAATTTAGGAAAAAATGCGTTTAAAATTGAGAAAATTTTAGGAAACAAAGGTTCAGGAAAGAGAAAAATGTACCTGGTGAAATGGCTAGGGTACCCAGAAAGCTTAAACACCTATATAAAAGCTGATGCAATAATGACGCTTAAATAGTATGCAACATGGCTCCTAACTATTTCTACGTCACACTCCCGTCCTCCTCATCCCTCTCTGTACAGTGTACACCCTAACAAAAACACTAGCCAACTTTGTAACAGAACTCCATGGACCCATTGAATTGGGTCGTGATTCGTATGAGGTGGGGATATGTGAAATTTAGCTGGACACCCTCTTTTTAAATATTGATTATAAAGATACCGTTTTTACGATTCTTAGAGACATTGATAATTGTGAGAAAGCCGGGGTAACTCGGGATGAAAGTATATGTATCGCCTGGACTGAGGTTGCACGGTATTACAGTACAGTAGTAATACTTGATCCGGGCCGTTATGGTTCGGCTAAAGATGTTGTGAGAGACTTAAACGAAAGTTTAAAAAATTCAAATCTTACGACTGATTTAGTATACGAAATCGTAAACAAAGGAAACCCTGCACAAACTCTAATCCTAAAATCAAAGGCTAACAGAAATATTAAAGACTAAAGAGTGTTCAAAATTATGACCTAGAGGCGATATCAATCAGACTTCCAAAGAGACACATTTCACGAGGTACAACATGAATTGTCCCGCTTAATGTATCAAATGAAATTGGAGAAATTGGTTGCTGGCTATACACCCGCAGACATGTGCTATATTTACAGCAATATAGTGGAACACCAGTTTGTTGGGGATACCCAGGCACGCTTGCTGCGCATTGCTCACATTCCCAACCATAGAGGAAGGAGTTTGAATATTACTTATGACAGACCCCATTGTGTGAATTTCGCAACTAATCTAATAACCAATATCTCAATATATACAGTATATAAGAACGATTGAGAGGAAAAATTTCCCATTCGGTGATGGGAGCTTAACAGTGAAGCTGCACTTTCGACGCATTGAGTTATAATGGACAGAAAGCCTTTCACAGTCTATCGAGGGGTGAGATATCAGCGTGGTAGTGGACTTGGATCCATTTTTTCAACCATACTACGTACGGCTGTCCCTTTGCTGAAGAGGGGTGCCAGATACCTCGGAAGGAAAGCGCTACAATCAGGTCTTAACACTGCAGAAGAGATAATGGCTGGGGCTAAACCTAAAGAGGCTCTAAAGAAACACTTAAAGCGAACCGGGACGAAATCGTCAAAGATGCAAAGAGAAAAATGCGTGGTGGTGGGAAGAAGAAGAGGACTGTCCCGAAGAAGGGATTACTATCACGTGGCATTAAACGTAAAAGGATATCAAAAAAGAAGTGTTCTAAGCGATTAAAACCTATGGTTGACCATTTATTTGACTGATATAAGCTAAGGACATTGATCTCATGAATCATAGTTTGTTTACTACTTATCGAGAGAAGAGGCACTGTTTCTAACTCGTCATGGCACGCTTCATCCATCCGTGTAGTTCACAATGTTGTAAATCGGAGCTGTCCCTCTTTAACATGGCCCCAACTCAAGTTTCTATTGAACACAGTGACTTTATTACAATTAACCCTCTAAACACAATTAGTTCCCCGAGTGCCCCTATAGAATTCGTGATACCCAGCTCAGGCCCTTACTTTTTTGACCCAAGCTGTGTGTGTTAGAAAATCTAGAAGAGGAAGAACCATTGTTATCCCAAGGCGATATGATGACTAAGCTGATTGATGCAGCATTGCTTGTATATATTAAGTTAAGGTTATATATATCCATCTCATAATTGTAAGGTTAGTGAAAAATTCACTTAATTTAGAGCTAGCATTTTTGGGCTCTTGTGGCATCATTGTTTGGGCACTCTTGTGGCATCATTTTATGGGGCGCTGCGCGTCTTTTCTACTCGTTTGTGGAATGCGGTACTTACAGGAATGCGGTACTTATAGAGAGCTCTCTTGCAATTCAGTTTGGTTGTTTAAATACAAGATTGTTGCAACGTGCAATAGTGCAGATGGTGTTGTTGTTGCAAGGTTTAGAAAGAAGACCATAAATAGTGCCCCTTTTGTTTTTTATCTTAAATTCATGCAACTGAGGCCTAAGGTAGGCCCACATCGAGTCAGCAACCCTGAGGTAGGACCTAATAGGACCTCCAAGTCCGTAAGTTTTTAATCTAGCTTAACTTGGGCTGTAGGTTGAACTGGCCCTTCAGAGCTTGGCCGTTCACGGCTGAGCTGGGATTTTGAACCCAATAAAAAAATAATAACATGGTCCTTCAGAACCGGATTCTAGCCCAAGACTGAGTCAGTGACTATTTTTCGGCAAAGTTCTGATTGTGCAAATTGTAGCCCAAGTTAGGCCTAGACGGGTTGAGCATAATTGAGTTAAGGTCCCAGGGTAGAAAGTTTGGTCGCCCAACTGCGAAACTTGGCCACTCGTCTGTCGTTGTTTTGGGTCTACATTTTTACCGGTTTGGTTAATTTTGGTGTATTATTCGTAGGCGAAGGTTGCAGACTTCGGTGCGCCAGTTACTTGGGTGGAAAATTTGGTATTTCATACTGGTGGTTGGTCAGTACCCCAACCAAGCAATTCAGTTTATTTGAAAAAAAGCAAAATTTGCGTTTGATCAGTTTGGTTAAGTATTTTTGCCAAGTCAGCTTATTTGGTATTGAGCCCAATTGCTGTTTGCATTGAAGATGAGTGCAGCTGAAGTGAACAAGTTTAAAAAAAGGAGAAGCGCCTACAAAGGTCTAATTACAAAAGTCATTGCCACTATAGATTCTGCCATAGTGCAAGAGGATTTAAGCTTAGTGACTGCGCAGCTTTCCATATTAGAAACTAACAAGGTTGCTCTAAGTGAAGTAAATGTTAAAATTGAGGCTCTTATAGAAGAGGATGAAATAGAAAATAACATAATTTACTTTGAAGAGATTATTGATGATATAATTAAAGTATGCCACCGAGCAAAAGAGTTTAGCAGCTCAGTACAGTTAGAGACCAGGTCTAATAATGAAACACAACCCTCAACAAATGGTGTTTGTGAAGTTAAGGTTAGCAGATCTGCAGTTCAATTACCGAGGCTTGTACTCAAATCATTTTCTGGGAGTATTCAGGAATGGCAAGGATGGGCAGACAGTTTTCAATCAGCAGTTCATTCTTATCAAGTGTTAAGTGCGGTGAAGTTTAATTATTTGCAGTCCCTCTTGGAAGGGGAGGCAGCAAAGACAATAGCAGGATTAGCATTAACAGAGGCTAATTATAATGTGGCTTGGGATATATTAAAGAAACGGTTTGGTAAGCCAGAGATCTTAATTAAAAGCCACCTCCGTGAACTTTTAGCTATACCTCCTGTTAATAATCCCAATAGTGTCAAGGAGTTACGGCAGTTATATGATGAATTTGAAGTTAGAACTAGGTCCCTGGACAACTTGGGTGTAGGAATGGAAAGGTATGGTATAATGTTGGTCACTATACTGGAGTCTAAATTGTCTAGCTCAATTTTGCTTGAATTAAGTAGGGGACACTCTACTGAACATGTGTACATCCCCCTTCAGCAGATGTTAGGTCTTTTAGGCACAGAATTAGCAAGACGAGAGGGAATTCAGTTTGCACAGTGGGATGTTAAACAGGGGGACAAAGGCAGGCACAGCACCAAGGTTTCTACAAAAAGAAATAGCCCAGGTACAGTGTCAGCTCTACATGCATCCTCTGAGAATAAATTAAAGGGAATCAAGGAATGCATATTTTGCGAAGGCAACCACAAGTCATATAAATGTTAGGTGGCTGAGGCTTTACCTTTTGAGGAGAGAAATGACAGGGTAACTAAGTCCACAGTATGTTTTAAATGCTTTTTGAAAGGTTACAGAGCAAGGTTTTGTAAGTTTAAAATTTTGTGCAAAAAATGTCATGGCAGGCATCAGCCATTATTGTGTGAAAACACTCCTAGTAGGCCTACCCCAGAAGTAGAGACATCAGTGGCACATGCCACTGCTATGAAAGGGAGTAAAGGTAAAGGGGGATTATTGCAAACAGCTGCAGCCCTATTAATTGGGAATGATGGAGAAGCTACTGTAAAAGTGTTGTTTGATAGTGGTAGCCAGTGTAGCTTTATTAAGACCAGAATTTCCAGAAAATTGAAGTTTAAAGAACTAAAGAGGGAAAATTTAAGAATTTCTGGGTTTTGGGGTTCCGTTCAAAACCGAACCAAAGTTAAGAAGGTACAAGTTCTGGTTAAGGGGTTGTTACCACAAAGTCCCACTATCAAGGTCCAAGCTGTAGAGACTGAGGAACTTTGTGCTCCAGTCACTATTTGTTTAGATATGGCATGTGTCCAAGAATTGCAAGTTAAAGGAATTAATTTGGGCAATAATAAGTTTGAAGGAACAGAAGATATTAGTCTTTTGATTGGAGCTGACTATTATTGGGACTTCATCACTGGTAATATTGTTCGCACATCTCGAGGCCCGGTAGCTATTGAAAGTAAGCAGGCTGGATGCTACATGGTACTATTGCAATGAAATGGAGGTTAAAGCTCGTTTTGTTAAAATTGAGGAGAACAGCCATGGTTTCAAAAGGCATTTGAAAGCGTTTTGGGAACTTGAATCCATTGGCATAAAGGACAAACAAGCAAGTACAGTGAACAGTGATGGTTTAAAGCAATTTGAAAAAGGGATTAGGTTTAGAGATGGTTGCTATGAAGTTGGCCTCCCTTGGAAAGATTCTTGCAAACCCGGTTCAAACCTTCAGCTAGCTAATCGGAGGTTGGAGACTTCATTGTACAGGCTAAGAAAAAATGAGGAGTTGTTAATTGAATACAATGAGGCCATCCTAAGCTATGTAAGGGAGGGCTATGCTGAAAGGGTGCAAGGTGAGCTGGTGAACCAGGAGGCACATTATCTGCCACACCACGCAGTGGTACGGCGAGACAAAACTACCACCAAACTGAGGGTAGTTTTTGATGGCTCAGCCAAGGACAAAGGTGGTGTGTCTTTGAATGACCGTTTGGATGATGGGCCAAATTTAAATGCAGATTTATTTTCCTCGTTACTGAGATTCAGGTTTGGTAGAGTAGCATTGACTGCAGATGTGAAGCAAGCCTTTTTGCGGATAAAGTTAAAACCAGAGGAGAGATGCAGTAAGGTATCTGTGGGTGGATACGAAAGACTTGTTGGAAAATGAACCTAAGGTTCAAGCATATAGAATGAAGTCAGTGTTATTTGGCCTCAGCTCAGCTCTAGTCCATTTATGTTGGCAGCTACTATGCAGTACCATTTTAAGAAATATTCTGAAGTCTATCCTAACACTATTGAACACATAAGGAAAACTTTTTATGTTGATGATTTGCTGTGTTCCGTGGATAATACAGAAATGGCTAAACATATATTTATGGAGGCTAGAGCTATAATGAGGGAGGCTGGCATGGAGCTTAGAAAATGGCAGACCAATCATTCTCAATTACAAGAGTTTATGAGTCATTCCTGTGTAGTACCTGATGCAGCAGAAAGTATTGAGGATTCTGGTATTAAGGAGTTGTGGGCAATAGACGCAAAAGTGCTAGGCATTGTTTGGCAGCAAGGAGAGGATTTGTTTACCTTCAATGGGAAATCTTTAGTAGAGCTGGCTGAGAATGAGACAAGGTGGACAAAACGTACAGCTCTTAGTTTGGCTTCAAAGGACTTTGATCCTCTAGGATTCCTGGCTCCATTTGTGATAAAGTAAAAAATTTGGTTTCAGAGCCTCTGGGAAATTGGACTTGGTTGGGACCAAGAGTTACCTGATCATATGGTGGTAAGGTGGAAATATTGGTTCAAAGAATTGGCACATCTTGGAGACATTGAAATCCCAAGATGGTACTTTGGAGAGTTGAACAATAGTCCAGACAATTTGGAGCTGCACATCTTTTGTGATGCAAGTGAGGAAGCCTATGCAACTTGTATTTATATAAGAGACACATTGAAAGAGGAAGTAAGTTGCAGGTTGGTTGCTGCAAAGAGCAGAGTAGCACCTTTGAAAAGGCTTTCTATTCCAAGGTTGAAATTGATAGGTGCAGTTATTGCTAGTCGGCTTGCAGTTACAGTGCAAAAGTCTTTGGCCCTTTATGAAATTCCAAGCTATTATTGGACAGACTCCGCTATAGTTTGGCACTGGTTAAGAAGCCAGGCAAGGAAATGGAAACCATTTGTTGCCAATAGGGTGGAGGAAATTCACGCACACACAGATCCCAAGCAATTGAAGCATTTTCCAGGCACCCAAAACCCAGCTGATTTACCAACACAAGGAATTTCAGTGAAAGATCTTGCACAGTCAAGTTTGTGGTGGAATGGGCCAGAGTGGCTAAAACTTGGAAGCGAAAACTGGCCTAATCAGCCTATTGTAGGAGAATGCCAGGCTCAAGAAGAATGGGTGAGTGAAATGAGAAAATGCACTGTGAACAGTTGTCAAGTTATGCAGCAGGACCCCATATTGAGGCTTCAGGACATTAGCAGTCTGAAAAGGTTGTTAAGAGAGACAACATGGGTATATAGATTTACCAACAATATTAAGGGAGAAACAAGAAGGAAAGAAATTCTGAACAGTAAGGAGATTCAGCAAACCAGGCACTACTGGGTGGTATATGTGCAGAAGGAAAAATTTGGCGAAGAGAGGGAATTGCTCACCAGCCGTCCATTACAAGTTCTACCAACACATTCTGCTCTCAAGGGTTTGGATGTGTTTTTGGATCAGGATTTATTAAGAGTAGGAGGTAGACTACAGTTTTCTGGGCTTCCACAGGAAAAAAGACATCCAATTTTGCAACCTTCTGGGGGGCACTTTGTGGAACTTTTGATCCTGGATACTTATCATAAGTTGTTACATGCTGGAGTTAGAGAAGTGATAATAGAGATCAGACAACAGTTTTGGATTCCCAAAATTAGACAAGTAGTAAAAAAGGTCTTGCATAAATGTGTGGTTTGCAAGCGTTGGAGTGCAAAGCCTTATTATGAAAAGGTGGCTCCACTTCCAAGAGAACGGTGTGTCTATACTGCCCCATTTGATGTAGTGGGAGTAGACTTCGCAGGTCCAGCCTATGTGTATGAGCAAGGGGAGTCTAACAAAGGTTATATATGTCTTTTCACATGTGCTACCACCAGAGCAATCCATTTGGAGTTGGTAAGCAACTTAAGTAGTGATGTATTTCTTTTGGCCTTTAAAAGGTTTGTGAACAGAAGGGGTTTCCCAAATAAAATCATATCGGATAATGCAAAAACCTTCAAAAAGGCTGCAAAGGAACTCCAAGAAGTTTGGTCCTTGCTAAAAGAGGAAGGATTCCAATCCTACTTTTCACACCAAGGGGTACAGTGGGAGTTTATTGTTGAGAGAGCACCATGGTGGGGAGGATTTGGGGAAAGGCTAATGAGAAGTGTAAAGTGTCCATTAAAGAAACTTTTAGCTAATGCTCATTTGACCAAAGAAGAATTCTGCACTGTTTTTCTGTGAAGTAGAAGCAATGGTGAACAGTAGGCCTATCACTTTTGTTTATAACAGTATGCAGGATGCAGAGCCATTGACACCAAATCATTTACTTTGTGGGAAACTATTAACATCAAGCCCCAGTGTGCCAGAAGACTTGCAGCCTATCCAGAGCACTCAAGGAGAGTTAACCCAGAAGGTTCAGGTACCTTGAAGAGCTACAAGATCAGTTATGGAAGAGGTGGCAGATGGAATACTTGCCAGAACTCAATTATTACCCATCAGGCAATGTAAAGGGCTCCAATGCAAATTTGTATCAAGGTGGGAGAAGTGGTAATGATTGGGATGAAAGACCAAGGCAATGCTGTAAGTTTGGCATAATTGAAGAGTTGTTTGTTGGCAAAGACAATTTAGTTAGGTCTGCACTGGTAAAGACTTCAGGAGGAAAATTAAAGAGACCTATACAAAAACTCTATGCTTTAGAAATCAGCAAAACACGGATAGTCAAGATGAAACATTTGAGTTACAGCCTCATGGAGAAGGCTTGGCTAAACTTGCAGAAAGGTAATGACAACAATGCCTCTTCGGTGGGGAGTGTTAGAAAATCTAGAAGAGGAAGAACCATTGTTGTCCCAAGGCGATATGATGACTAAGCTGATTGATGCAGCATTGCTTGTATATATTAAGTTAAGGTGTGTATATATATCCATCTCATAATTGTAAGGTTAGTGAAAAATTCACTTAATTTAGAGCTAGCATTTTTGGGCTCTTGTGGCATCATTGTTTGGCACTCTTGTGGCATCATTTATGGGGCGCTGCGCGTCTTTTTCTACTCGTTTGTGGAATGCGGTACTTACAGGTGTGGTCTTATAGAGAGCTCTCTTGCAATTCAGTTTGGTTGTTTAGATACAAGATTGTTGCAACGTGCAATAGTGCAGGTGTTGTTGTTGTTGCAAGGTTTAGAAAGAAGACCATAAATAGTGCCCCTTTTGTTTTTTATCTTAAATTCATGCAACTGAGGCCTAAGGTAGGCCCACATCGAATCAGCAACCCTGAGGTAGGACCTAATAGGACCTCCAAGTCCGTAAGTTTTTTATCTAGCTTAACTTGGGCTGTAGGTTGAACTGGCCCTTCAGAGCTTGGCGCCGTTCACGGCTGAGCTGGGATTTTGAACCCAATAAAAAAATAATAACAGTGTGCACATGTACGCTAAATTACGTATAGCCCATTCTGATGGAACGGACTGCGATGACAAATATGCTGTATACCCTGAAACAAAGTTTATGCACTCCATATTCAACCAGTGTGACGTATATTTAAATCAGGTCAACATATCGGCAGGCACGGGGTACCATCACGTACGAGCCTATCTGAAAAATGTCCTCAAGCTCTGAAGGGCAGAGGACCCTATTAGGTCCTACCTCAGGGTTGTTGACTCGATGTGGGCCTACCTTAGGCCTCAGTTGCATAAAATTAAGATAAAAAACAAACGGGGCACTATTTATGGTCATCTTTCTAAACCTTGCAACAGCACACAACCTGCACCATTGCACGATGCAACAATCTTGTATCTAACCAACCAAACTGAATTGCAAGAGCAGGGCCGTTTCTAGCCATTAGGGGGCCCTAAGCGTATACCCATTTGAAGCCCCACCCCTCCATCCACCAACTCACGCCTTACTACATCACCTCAGCACACACATACAAAAAATGGCTGTGTTAATAAAAAATAATTATGGAACAATTTTAATGAAACATTTATGTCCAAAACAACAAATATGTACTTTCAGAAGACAAACAGTAAAAATACTCGTCATGAAATTCCTGAAAATTAGCTTATACATTAATTAGAATAAATGACAGAACTATGTATAAAAAAATAATGCAATTATCAACTACCAAACAATTACTAACTCTACGATACAATCGTGTAATAGCTCACAATTATACAGAACAGTTTGTATCTTCAAAATTTTTGCCTCCTAGATTTTTTCTGGGCGAAATCATCAATAACATCATCATATGAAATCTCCCTGCCAACGTCCTGGTTGATGCTTATGATGCCAAGGCCACTGAGGCGATCCTGCCCCATTGATGATCTGAGGTAATTCTTGATTAGCTTCATCTTAGAGAAGCTCCTCTCGGCTGACGCTACTGTCACAGGTAGAGTGCAGGCAATTCTTAGTGCAACCTAGAGATTGGGGTAGAGTTCCTCCAGTTGCTTCTGATGAATGAAGGAGAGAAGCTCCAATGCAGTCATGTTGTGTGAAGGTAAAGTCGGCAAGTTCTTAATTTCGAGGGCCAGTTCTCTTCCATCAATGTCAGAGTCAGCTCCAGAGCTCAGTATCTTAGAGAGCTTTTCACACTTGCAGAACAAGTCTTCCTTGTTCATTGTGGTGAAGTTTAGGAGAACCCCAAATATGTCCCTCCCATCATCTAATGTTTTGAATCTCTCATTTATTGTCCCGATGGCACAATCCACCACCACATTGAAAAATTTGACTTCCAGCCTCTTTAAGGCTTCTGTAAATGGTTCGTCAGGAGCTTCGTAAGCAAAGTGCTTTTTGTGGATCTTAGAGGACAATGATTATGTTTATGTTTATGTTTTATTCAAGTGATTACTTATTATGCTTATTCCTTTTTCAGAAGACCGTTGTCATTGTTTGACTTTATATAAATAAATAAATGATCACAAAGAGTTGGTTCTCATTTATGACAACGGTCTTAGGTACAAATGACTGATTAATTAAATAAATAATAAAATAAGTCTACATACGTGGTAAATTCAAGCAACTGTCAACCACCCCAACCTAATTAAGCAACTTCAACAAACGCTATCCACAATGCCTGCCGTAGAATGTCCTATCACAGGTTGTACCTATGTCACAGCAGACCTGGACCCAGCCATTGTAGCCGCACTTATAACAGCCCACTGCACGACCCATGTCCCAAGCCCGACAGTCTCTGCAAAGGTTGAGAAAGTAAGACGGCCAACCATTTCGGCTGCAGGTACCAGTGAAGACTGGGCATATTTTACGTCGCGTTGGACAGATTATGCGGAAGCTACAAAAATCACTGGTAGGGACAAAGTGGTACAACTACTTGAATGCTGCGACGATTCACTCCGCAAAGATTTGACAAGATCCGCAGGTGGAAGCCTAACAAACAAAACCGAAGATGAAGTCCTTGCTGCAATCAAGAAACTAGCTGTCCGAGAGGAGAACACCATGGTAGCCAGGGTTACCCTACACAATATGCGACAAGACCGCGACGAAACTGTGCGCAGTTTTGGAGCCCGTCTTCGTGGTCAGGCCGGAGTCTGCAAATTTCTTGTTGAATGCCCAAGCTGCAACAACAACGTAAATTACACTGACCCCATCCTTCGCGACGTCCTTACCGCGGAATTGCTGACCCGGAAATACAACTGGAACTCCTCGGCAACAGTAACCAGGAGATGACCCTGGAAGACGTCTTTCAGTTTGTCGAGGCGAAGGAAGCAGGCAAGCGCTCAGCATCACGACTGCTGGACTCCCATGCCGTGGAGGCCGCAGGCAGCACATACAGGAGAAGTAAGCAAATACCCCCACAAGACAAAAATGCCCCTGTTCATATTGTGGTAAAAAAGGACACGGCAGAAGAGCCCCAGTCCACATACGCAAGAAGGATTGCCCTGCGTACAACCACAAATGCAAAATTTGCAAGCGCGACAGCCATTGGGAATCCGTATGCAGGAGCAAAGACAAGGACAAGAGCCTTTCAGCCACTCCTAATAAAGCTGATGAGTGCGAAGGTGCGGTATTTGATCTTCTCTGCGCCACAAGCAACACTTCCGAGCCACATAAGAAAAGAGCAATCGCCCTCGACCATCACATTTACAATGAACTATCGGACATGTGGATCAAGGAGAACTCACAACCACAGCCACACATCAACCTGACAGTCAGGACTCTCCCCGAAGACTACGAGGCGCTTGGGGCAACCCTCAATGCCCACCCAAAAACCGTGGTACTGCCTGCCATGGCAGACACAGGCTGTCAGAGCTGCCTCACCGGTATCAAGGTTATCCACCGCCTCGGGCTTCTCCAGTCTGACCTCATCCCTGTGACCATGAAGATGCACGCCGCCAACAACAAGGGCATCAAAATCCTTGGCGCAGCCATACTTCGCCTCACTGGCAAGGATGAACAGGGCCAACAAGTAGAAACGAGACAGGTAACATATGTGACAGATTCTTCTGACAAGTTCTTCATCAGCAGAGAGGCATGCGTTTCACTCGGCATTATCTCGGGAAGATTTCCTACAGTGGGGGAAGTCCAACTGGATCCAGCACAATACTGTGCCAGCACACACAGTGACAGCGGACTTGTAACTAACTGTGACTGTCCAAGACGCCAACATCCTCCATCACCTCCAATCGAGCTACCGCTACCCGCTGTTGCGGCGAACCAGCAAAAGCTCAAGGAATACCTGCTGGACTATTACAAATCAAGCACCTTCAACACTTGTGACCACCAAGCGCTGCCCATGATGGACGGCCCCCCAATGAAATTGATGGTGGACCCCAATGCCAAACCAGTCGCACATCACACCCCCGTCCCAGTACCAATCCACTGGCAGGAGGACGTGAAGGCTGGCCTCGACCAAGATGTCAGACTGGGTGTCCTTGAACCAGTACCCGTTGGTGAGCCCGTAACCTGGTGTCACAGAATGGTGGTGTGCGCCAAAAAGAACGGAAAACCAAGGCGTACCGTTGACTTTCAACCCCTCAACGCTCACGCCACCCGCGAAACACACCACACTCAATCGCCATTCCACCAGGCCAGATCAGTACCGCAAGGCAAAAAGAAAACAGTGTTTGATGCATGGAATGGATATCACAGCGTACCAATCTGTGAAGAAGACCGCCACTTGACCACCTTCATAACGCCCTGGGGTCGCTACCGTTACAAAACCGCTCCCCAGGGTTACATTGCATCTGGTGACGGTTACACAAGAAGGTACGACGAAATTGTATCGAGCATCCCTAACAATACAAAGTGCATTGACGACGTCTTGCTCTGGTCAGACACAGTGGAGGAGAGCTTCTTCCAGGCCACCCAGTGGCTTGACACCTGCGGCAGACACGGAATCACACTGAACCCCGACAAGTTTGTGTTCTGTCAGGACAAGGTTGAATTTGCAGGCTTCGAGATCACATCTGACAGTGTCCGACCCTGTAAAAAATACCTCAAAGCAATCCTAGAGTTTCCATCTCCAAAGAACATCACCGACGTTCGATCATGGTTCGGGCTCATCAACCAAGTGTCGTATGCCTTCAGCATGGCCAAGAGGATGCAGCCGTTCCGCCTGTTTCTGAAGCCAGGAACACCTTTCAAGTGGAATGACGAATTGGAAACCATCTTCGAAGAATCAAAGGATGTCATCATCACAGAAATAGAGGGCGTTAAAATTTTTGACAAAACCAAGCCCACATGCCTCGCCACAGACTGGTCGAAAACAGGCATCGGCTACTGGCTACTTCAGAAACACTGCACCTGTACACGAGTCGAACCCTTCTGTTGCCATACTGGATGGCGTGTCACATTGGTCGGCAGTAGATTCACTACCTCAGCTGAGTCCCGCTATGCACCAGTAGAAGGAGAAGCACTTGCTGTCGCCGATGCCCTTGACATCTGCGAAGACCTAATAATTGCAGTGGACCACAAACCTCTCCTCAAAGTGTTTGGTGACAGATCCCTAGAGGACATATCTAATACACGCCGCAGAAACTTGAAGGAAAAAACCCTCAGGTACCGCTTCCGGATGATCCACGTACCAGGCGCGAAACACAAAGCTGCTGACGGGGTGTCACGATACCCCACTGGCGACCCCATACCACTGACACTCCCCGATGACGTAGCAGCCATCCATCAACCATGCGAGGGAACGGCGTTCTTTCCCCCCCCCCCACCTTCCTAGCCGGCATACGGACATCACTGACAGATGGTAATGGCATGGAAGCCTGCGTCATTTCTGCAGCCGCATCAACACTCAACTCGCTGAGCCTGGCATCAGTGACATGGGATCGAGTACGCACCGCCACGACCAGCGATGAAGTCATGAATAGTTTAGCCAATGTCATAGAGTCCGGCATGCCTGAATCCCGCCATGCACTCCCTGCACAGCTGCGGGAATATCACCAGTTTCGCGACGACCTCCGCACTGTTGACGGCGTGGTAATGTACAGGAACCGCACGGTTATCCCGCCGGCCCTCAGGCAAGAAGTACTGGCTTCACTCCACTCAGCTCATCAAGGTACTTCATCCATGATCTCCAGAGCGGAAGACTTCATTTTCTGGCCTGGCATCACACCAGCCATCACAGCACTACGGGCTAGCTGCAACCACTGCAACCGCATGGCACCAACCCAGCCCAGCGCTCCACCCACTCCACCAACATCACCAGAATACCCCTTCCAGTGCGTCTGCGCGGACTACTTCCACTACAAAGGAGTAAACTACCTGGTCGTGGTGGACAGATATTCTAACTGGCCAATAGTAGAGAGGTCATCAGATGGTGCTGCTGGACTCATCGCCTGCCTCCGACGGACCTTCGTCACCTTCGGCATCCCCGATGAACTGGCTTCCGATGGGGGCCCTGAATTTACCGCAGCAGCCACACGGCAGTTCCTCAAAACTGGGCGTACACCACCGACTCTCATCAGTGGCTTTCCCTCACAGCAACTGTCGGGCAGAGTTGGTGTCAAGACAACGAAACGCCTAATAACCGACAACACTGGACCAAACGGCGACCTCAACACCGAAAACTTTCAACGGGCCATGCTTCAATACAGAAACACGCCGGATAGAGATACGAAACACTCCCCAGCAATGTGTGTATTCGGCCGCCCTATCTGGGACTTCATTCCAATCCTTCCCGGCCGATATAAACCACACGACACGTGGCGTGAAAACTTGGCCACCCGAGAAGAAGCTCTGAGGAACCGCCACATGAGGGGAGCAGAACGCTGGTCAGAGCACACCAAGAGGCTCCCACCACTAGCAGTCGACCTTATACGCATCCAGAACCAGGTCGGTCCACACGCCCGTAAATGGGACAAGACAGGTGTGGTCATCGAAGTCAGGCAGTTTGACCAGTACGTGGTTAAGGTCGATGGATCTGGGAGGGTAACTGTAAGGAACAGGAAATTCCTTAAAAAATATGAACCCTTCAGCACACCTGCTCCAAAGATGACCATAGACCAACATTTGAAGAACTTCCTAGCGGTGCCCACCAACAGCCCACCTGCTGCACCACCTACACCTGTCAGGTCAGCGCCAGGACCAAAGACACCCGCTTCACTCCGTAGTCCGACACGGTCCAGCCCACACGTTGAACGCAGGCGCCCGACCCCTGAAGAGACCACACCCCCCACCCAAGAAGACATGTCAACGCCGCCCATCGACATACTACCACCTGCACCCCCTAGGCCAATGGGTACGGCACCCCAAACTGCAACTCCACTAAGGCGTTCCAACCGTACCAGACGCCCCCCTACCTGGCATGAAAACTACCATATGAATCAAGAAGAGTAACCAATCAAGTATACTTTAAATTAAGGGCACTGACAAAATAAAGTTTAGTCTTTATCCGTAAACATACAAATTTTTTTTTTTTTTGCCATATTATCCTTAATAATCTTCTTTATAAAACTACTGGCTCAAAGACTTGGGGGAGAGATAGAGATAGAGATAGACACTTTACACTTTACTTACTAAGAACTTTATATTGTGTTCCCAATACAGCTGTATCCTCATTACTGTACTATTACTTTTGTCAGGAATACCGTTGTACAACCCTTATTTTAATATTCGATTCAATCTCTCGCTGAACTCTCTAATTGTATTGTAATATGTTTGATTGGATATAATGTACTTTATAATTCCATAAGTATTTATATTTTAGTTTCTACAGTATCGTATTCATCATGATGTAATAGCAAAGCCTTATGTTCTCATATTACTCTTAAATAAACTAGTATCTATGTTCTCCTATTAAAGTACTATACTCTATTCACTTTATAAAACAATATAAGTCTTCGCACTACTGTACTGCAATTACCTCATATCACATCTAGTATCAAAGACTTGGGAGGAGATAGAGGACAATGATTATGTTTATGTTTATGTTTATGTTTATGTTTTATTCAAGTGATTACTTATTATGCTTATTCCTTTTTCAGAAGACCGTTGTCATTGTTTGACTTTATATAAATAAATAAATGATTACAAAGAGTTGGTTCTCATTTAGATCTCAGCCTCTTCTTCAGCACAGCCTCCACATTCATTTCCTCACATATGTCCCTAGCTACGACTTGTGCTGCAACAAAATCTGTGTTTCTGTAGCTGGTGAGTGAGTCTTTTGTTTTTGTGAGGAGGTTGACTGTCACATCAAACTGCATTGTAGGAGACTGCAGAAGTTTGCTCACATGGTTAACTGCATGAAGAATGTCATACCATACTACTGTGCAAATCTGAAAGTGATAAGACCCTAACTCCTCTGCAAGTGCTTGTGCTTCAGTCCTGGCTATGGCATCTGTGGCATTTTTTCTGACTTCCAACAGGGCCTCTCTGATGTTGTGGCTCTGGTATCGCACAGCCTCATTGCTCTTAAGCTGGCTCTCCCACCTAGTTTTACTCCAAGACTTGAGTGTTATGTTCACGTGCTTCTTTAGGATTGTCCATCTCTGTGTAGCTGCTGAAAAAAGGTTGTACAATTTTTGTACGTTGCCAAAGAAGCTGATGGCATCTGTGGAAGCTTTAGCTGCATCAGCCACTACAAGATTCAGAGTGTGAGCCCCACATGAAACATAGAGTGCACGACAGTTATTTTCTAATAACCTTGCCTGAACACCTTTGTTCTTGCCCTTCATGTTCGCTCCGTTGTCATATGACTGTCCTCTGCAGTCATCAAAGTGAATATTCAGTTCATCTCGTCTCTTCAGAATCAGAACTGATAAACCCAGGCCTGTACTTTCTGAAGCCTCAAGAAAGCCCAAGAAGTATTCTTTTATTTCTGGTACTTCACCTATTTTAACAGTTCTGATAATAATCGACATCTGTTCTTGGTGGCTTATGTCTGGAGTGCAGTCTAAAATGAGTGAATAATATTTAGCTTGTTTTATTTCTGCAACAATGGCATCCAAGATTTTTCTACTAATGGACCCAGTGAGCTCATTTTGAATGATGTTTCCTCAGTAGCGGATTATAATGGGGGGTAAAGGGGGCATTTGCCCCCGGCCCCAGATGCTGACCGGCCCCAAAATGCTGACCGACCCCAAGAAACTATGTAAACGCTATAATCTACCGTTGAAATAATTGATCGACCGTAAGGAAGAAAAAAAATTCTAGATTCCGCTTCTACAAAACCTAGTTTAGTATCCCATTTATGTGAACAAAGTATACATTTTCTGTAATCACATCTTTGTTTTTGTTCCGTTTTCTGTTGATCGATCCAAGTCAGCTGATCACATCACTCATGTATGATGTATCAGGTAAAGAAATGTGTTTTTCTAGTGACACCGGCCCGAAAATATTCATTGCCCCCGGCCCTAACAATGCTATAATCTACCGTTGAAATAATTGATCGACCGTAAGGAAGAAAAAAAATTCTAGATTCCGCTTCTACAAAACCTAGTTTAGTATCCCATTTATGTGAACAAAGTATACATTTTCTGTAATCACATCTTTGTTTTTGTTCCGTTTTCTGTTGATCGATCCCAGTCAGCTGATCACATCACTCATGTATGATGTATCAGGTAAAGAAATGTGTTTTTCTAGTGTTTTTCTAGTGACACCGGCCCGAAAATATTCATTGCCCCCGGCCCTAACAATGCTTAATCCGGCCCTGTGTTTCCTAGATAACTTGAATGACTATATTGGCCACTTTCGACTCTGCTGATGTGTTGTTTCATCACTGGATCAAATTTGGCAAGCGGCTCAACCTCCTTCAAGAAGTTGCCATTGTCTCGATTGTACAATGTAGAGGAAGACCCCCTGAAAGCAAGGTTTCTCTCTGCTAGTGATTGGATTATACTTACAAGACGTGTGAGAACATCTCGCCAGCGTCTTCGCTCTACCTCCATTAATGACATTTCAGTTTGGTCAGTGGTCCTCCCAGTTTTTAGCCGCAGTTCCAGATCCTTCCATGTTGCCATGTTATCTGCATGTTCTGAACTATTTTCATGGCCTTTCAGAAGCGAACCAACGTTTATCCAGTCTGAAAGTCCATCCGTAATTAGTTTGTACGACTTTCTTGAAAACACCTTGCAGCAGAAGCAATAAAGAGCATCATTCCTTCTAGAGTACATCAGCCAGCTTCACTTTATTTTTTTCCCATTAATTAATGTTCAGTACATGTAATGGTGATGAACGCTTCTACCGTCCTCTCTTTTAGGGAATGTGAAATCTGGACTGATTTGAAATGGTCCTTGAGACACCAGATCTGTCTTCAAGGCATCTGACAGGACAACTGGCCAGTCATACGGATCAAGCGGTGGAGCAGATTTTGGTTCTTGTTGCTCAGTAGAAATGCCTGTGTGTGGTGTTTGAAGCTGAACAAAGATGGCTACTTGTTGGTTCATCAGGCTCTACTTCTACTGGTGTTTGAGGTTGCATAAAGGATGGTCCTGCTGTTGGCTCATGATGCTCATCAGGCTTTGCTGAGGATGGCTTTTCCAAATATTTCAGTAGTGCTCGTGAGAAGAACATAACATTATATATTCTATTAGATTTTGCTAAAATACTCTTTCTTATCTTGTTTGATAATTGATCTGTGTGAACAGAATTTGAGGTGATGTGATCCATTAAATTTCACATTTCGAAATATTATAAATATTACAGAGACGAGCTTACTCTACACGATTCCTGAGCACTTGCCTAGCTTGATGGTCTACCTAACCTAGTTGCCTGAACTGTAATCATAAGAATATACAAGTGGCACATCTCACCTGTGCTACTGGAAAGCTTCTCCTCCTCTATTTTCTTCTTTTTCCGTTTTTCAGCTCCTGATGGATAATGTCGTTTCATTTTCTAAGATGCACGAAGTCACATCTAGTTAACCACAACTAATCTGCTAAATAATAATAATCATGATAATAATGATGATGATAATAATAATTGTTATGAAAACTAAGGAGAGCACATAGAGGCTTTATTCAACTTAATAATCAAACATATCATAAAACATAATCTGAAACAGAAAAAAACACATATAAGAATACAATAATAATAACATATTATAGTGACAAGAAACAGCAAGAATAATATATCATTCTCCCCAGCCTTTCAAACAATAGCATAACCCAGACTGGCTAGATTAACTTTAGAAGTTACAGTACATAATCTCGTAGATAAGAAGGCTGGCGTGTGAGGCGTGACGAGCAACGAGGAGGTTGTGAAGAAGGTAGCTGAGATGGTTCCACATCCTCGTGATTCTCTCCAAGGTCTAGTAGTGCCTGCTGCTCAACTCCTTCATCCTCACAATGTCTGATTACGCTTTGATCCAAATTAGATGATGAACTCGTGGACTCATCACCGATTATGTCTTGATGGGTTTCCCCGCTGGAGTCGTCAGTTTTAGGAGCAAGATGGCGTAGGGATACAGTAGTTTCTCGTCCATCTGGTAGTCTAACATTTGCATATTGAGGATTCACATCAATTACTTCCACTTCATCAACTAGGGGTTCATATTTGCTATGACGTGCTTGGCGTCTAAGGGAAAACAGTGTTGTGAGTAGTTAATCAGGACGGTATTGCCTGACAATTGGCAGTTTCTCTGATAGCCAAACATCCGTTCGTGGGGAGTGTATTGGTGGTTGTTACCAGTAGCGATCGTATGCAGTGGAGAGCATCCTCAAGTACATCTTCCCAATGTGTCAATGGGATGTTTTTGGATCTGAGCGCCAACATCACTGTTCTCCATATAACTCCATCATATCGCTCAACTTGCCCGTTGCCCTGTGGGTTATAAGCTGTTGTTCGACTAGTAGCAACTCCTCGTTTGTGCAGGAACTGCTTTAATTCTTCTGACATGAATGACGCCCCTCGGTCAGAATGGATATAGGCAGGCATACCAAAGACAGAAAAAAAGAGCACAGATGTTTGATCACAGCGCATGGGAAGGCAAACGGAAACCTTGAGTACTCATCGATGATAGTCAACAAGTAACGGTTTCGTGTCTTCGAAGGGAGTGGTCCCTTAAAATCCACGTTTAACCTTTCAAAAGGTTGTGTAGCCTTTATAAGAGTAACTGGGTTTGATTTGAAGAATTGTGGTTTGAGCTCAAGACAAATAGGGCAAGAAGCGGTCATCGTCTTTATGTCGTTGATGGAATATGGTAAGTTCTTGTTATGGACGAAATGAATCATTCTTGTAACATCGGGATGACACAGATCGTTGTGAAGCACCTGAAGATTATTAGTAGATACAGCGCTGCATACACGCGAGAAGGCATCAGCTGTTACATTTTCCTTGCCTGGCCGATAAACGATATCATAGCTGAAGCACGATAACTCTATTCGCCAACGGGTGATCTTCTCGTTTTTTATTTTGCTTGACGTTTTTGGATTGAACATAAATGAGACTGATCTCTGATCAGTGATAAGTCGAAAATGTTGCTCACTCAAGAAATGTCTCCGCTTTCGTGTCGCCTCTACAATGGCATAAGCTTCCTTCTCAACAGAAGAGTGCTTTTGTTCGGATGCTGTGAGCGTTCTAGAGAAGAACGCTACAGGACGCCCAGACTGGCTCAATGACGCTGCTATTGCATGCTCAGAAGCGTCAGTTTCAACAACAAATGGTATTTTAGGGTCAATAGCTGTTACTGCTGAAATAGCTATATCATGCTTCAAGTCCTCAAAAGCTTTTGCTTCTAACTGTGATAGAGGGAAGTTTTTAGCCTGTGATAGGGGGTGGATTTTCTCTGAGAATCCAATGATCCATTGCGAGTAGTGCGCAAACATCCCGATCGCACGCCGAAGTGAGTGCAAGTCATGTGGTATTGGTAGTTCTAGGAGTGGCTTCAATCGTTCCGGATCAGGCTTAATAGTACCGATACCGATCATGTAACCGAGGAGATTAATGGATTTTAAAGAGTAGCTGCATTTGTCATGATTCAGCGTAAGGTTGTACTTATTCACTGCATCCATGAATCTCTTGAGATTGGCATCGTGTTCTGTTTGGTTGCGCCCACACACGGTCACATTATCAACGTAGGCAAAGGTTCCATCCAGTTTCTCTTGGACCAAAATGTTATTGATTATACGCTGGAAACTGGCAACGCCATTAGTTACGCCAAATGGTATTCTACAGAAATGGTACAGACGGCCACTGGCCTCAAAAGCTGTATAAGGTCTTTCTTCAGGTTTGATGGCTACCTGATGATATGCGCTGCGTAAATCTAGTGTGCTAAACATACGATATTTAGCTATTTCACTTACTATATCATCGATTCGGGGCAGTGGGTACGCGTCCAACAGTGTAAATCGATTTATAGTTTGAGAGTAGTCGATTACCAACCTCTTCTTGTGGTTGTCGGATGCCACTACCAGTGCTTGGGCACGCCACGGAGATTGTATGGGCTGAATGATGCCCTCCTTCAGCATTCGGGAGACTTCGGTATCAATAAACTTTTTGTTAGTTCGAAAATAGTGACTTGATTTCACAGCCACTGGTTTACAATCTGATGTTAGGTTGGCGAACAATGATGGGTATGGCAGGTTAACCGCTGCGAGCCCGCATACTGTTAGGGCATGTTATGTACCTCCGAATGGAATTTCAACTGAAGAGTACTGTTGCAGGAAGTTGTGACCAAGAATGACGTCGCTGCAGAGATCTGACATCACAGACATTCTAACGCTGCTGTACTGGGTGTTTTTAAGCTGCAAATTAGTAACACAGCAACCAAGAATACTCGATGTCGGGCACTATTTGTCATAGAGACCTCTCTTTTGCAGGGGAGTAAGGTCCACCCATGAACATTCACCATGCGGGCATTGACAAAACACTTAGAGCTGCCAGTGTCAATTAATATGCTAACTGGCACGCCATTGAGTTTACCCTGCATGACTGCCCTCGAAAGACAGCCAGGTGAAGCAGCAGTCACTGTTGCTAGTGTTGAGTATAGTTCAGTGGTTGCAGCTGAGGTGAACTTAGGAGATTTACATACTTTGGCGTAATGGCCTTTCTTCTTGCAGTTATTACAATGAACCTCTTTAGCAGGGCATTTGGATCGTGGGTGCCTATTGAGGCCACAAAAGTAACATTTCATGCTGGCAGCTGCTGCCGTAACCGTCTGGACACGCTCATCTGTAGGCATAGTTGTTGGCATATCCTGGGGCAAATCTTGGTCCGACTGATGACGTGATGTCACTGCTGCATTAATCGTATCAGGCTGCATATACGAGATAGCTCGTTTCTGAGCCATTTCCAAGGTGTGAGCCTGGTTATAAGCAGTCTCAAGATCAAGTAGTTTGTTTTCGAGTAATCTTTGTCGTATTTGATGAGATTGGAGACCATTAATGAAAGCATCACGTATACAGGGTGATTCAGCAAAGAGTACATTAAATTGGAGGATGAAATCCTTGGATAATTCTAAACCACAATGTGTCTATGGTAAAATGTCAGATTCTGCATAGTTTCCATGTTACAATACATTTAAGATGTTGTATTAATGAGAGTGAATATGAAGTGAAACCCCGTAGGTTTTTGTAATCATTTATTCACAGATCTCTACAGTGTGACCCCTTTTTGTTACAACCTAAAGGAAATGTTCAAAGTTGCCCCCTTCTGCCTCAATGCAGGCCTGTACACGTCGTACCATTGAATGTCTGACGCGTTCCAGAATGGCTGGACTATGTTTAATTTGCTCGCACCTGTCACGAACACGTGGCTATAATTCCTCTCTTGTTTGAACCTCTGTATCATACACCAACGTCTTTAAATGGCCCCACAGGTAGAAATCCAAAGGGTTAAGATCTGGGAAGCGGGGTGGCCCTTGATGCTCGGGCAAAATGTTCTCTTCTGGAACGCGTCAGACATTCAATGGTATAACGTGTACAGGCCTGCATTGAGGCAGAAGGAGGCAACTTTGAACATTTCCTTTAGGTTGTAACAAAGAGGGGTCACACTGTAGAGATCTGTGAATAAATGATTACAAAAACCTACGGGGGTTTCACTTCATCTTCACTCTCATTAATATAACATCTTAAATGTATTGTAACATGGAAACTATGCAGAATCTGACATTTTACCATAGAGACATTGTGGTTTAGAATTATCCAAGGATTTCATCCTCCAATTTATTGTACTCTTTGTTGAATCACCCTATGTAATCATTGCGTGCTTCTCCACCGGACACAGCCCTGAAATTACAGTCTTTGCTTCGTACCTTAATTGCTTGCAGATACCGGTCCAGAGTTTCAGTATTTCTTGCCGACGAGTCGCCAACACATGTCTGGCAAATATTTCATTTTTAGGTTTTATATAGAGAGCCATTAGTGTTTCAACAGCAACGTTATATGTATCACAATCTGCAATGAATTCATAAACATTTGGTGCTATGTAGTTTATGAGAACATTCAGTTTGTCCAGGCCAGTCGGCTGAGTAGTTGAGACAGTTTGTTGAGTAGTCGCGTTATTTTGTTGAGCGCTGAGGATGTCAACAAAGTTGCGAATGTTCGATACCAGTGACCCCACTGCTTCGCTGCTGTTGCAGAGTTCGGATCCACATCAAAACGTTCTGGCCTCATGAATCTCTCCATCATTTAAGTTAAGTTTAATTTGAATAAATTGTTATGAAAACTAAGGAGAGCACACAGAGGCTTTATTCAACTTAATAATCAAACATATCATAAAACATAATCTGAAACCGAAGAAAACACATATAAGAATACAATAATAATAACATATTATAGTGACAAGAAACAGCAAGAATAATATATCCATAATAATAGTAATAATAATAATAATAATGTTTTACAATACTAGAAAAATTAAGCATTTAGGAAAGTATAAGCATATAGTAAGAATAGAGTTAGATAATATAGAAATAAGATCTCACAATAGTTATTTACACATAACGACCAAAACGTTTCGTTTGTCTCCGTTTTATCACATTTGTCTCGTACAAAAACTTTAATTAATACGACAATAATAATAATAATAATAATAATAATAATAATAATAATGGATAATAATAATAAGGATCATGTCAAGAATAGCGAACCCAACACCTGCAGGGTTCGCTATTCTTGACAAGGGAATTTTTGGGTTCGCTATTCTTGACATGGTAAAATTGGGTTCGCTATTCTTGACATGGGAAGTCTTCAAGGACGTTTTCATAACTTCAGACGATAGGTTTATGTTTCCCAATTTTAAGTAATTAGTTAAGGACGTATTAAATGCTTTTATATTAGTCTTTTTTTATTTAACCAAGCTAGCACGACTTAACCTAACCAATCGTCAATGCCGTACAGTATAAAGAATCCTCTTCTCTTAATATATAAAAATAAATAAATAAAAAAAAATTTAGTTTTTTTATTTATTTTTTTAGGTTATTTGTACGCCCTTGACGATTGGTTAGGTTAAGTCGTGATAGTTTGGTTAATTTTTGCTACCCGCGACCCGCACGAAGGGCATAAGGCTAAAATTAACAACATGCGAGGATGCAAACGCGAATTTCTTCCAGGTTATTTACAACAGTTCATGTGGATGGAAAGAAATAAAGTAAACAGGTTAATTAATTTCTGTAACGCAATTGCCACTCAATTTCCTTTTTAATAAATTAGTATACGGTTCATTTTCATTTCAGTAAATTGTTTTATTTATTCTTTCATCAATAAAGTGAAGATTACATATGTTTAACTTTTTCCTTTACATGATATTTATATTGGGTTTGCTATTCTTGACATGGGAACTTTTGGGTTCGCTATTCTTGACAAGGGAATTTTTGGGTTCGCTATTCTTGACATGGTAAAATTGGGTTCGCTATTCTTGACATGATCCAATAATAATAACAATAATATTAATAATAACTTCAGCTATATTCTTATTCTTGCCCACTGAGCTATGACCTGGGAGCCTGTTTAGGGGCCCCCTAGTAGCAGCGGGGCCCTAAGCGGCCGCTTAGTCTGCTTATGCCAGGAAACGGCCCTGCAAGAGAGCTTTCTATAAGACCACGCCCTGTAAATGCCGCATTCAACAAACGAATAGAAAAAACGCTGCCAGTGCCCAAAAAATGCCACAAGAGTGCCCAAACAATGATGCTACAAGAACCCATAAATGCTAGTTCTAAATTAAGTGAATATTTCACTAACCTTACAATTATGAGATGGATATAATATATACTTTAACTTAATATATGAAATGAAAATAAAAATGAAAAGGTTTATTGGTAGACTACAGTCCATATGACAAATATTATTAATACAATGACAGTTCATATACTAAGGACAGGAATATATACAATTGATTAGAAATAATACTGCACTGCCGAAGTTAAGTGGAGCTACAGACAGACGTTTTCGTACCAAGAAGTCCATAGCTTAGAGGATAAATGGCAGGACTCATGGATAACTTGGATGATCGGTTTGGTTGATTTTTTTAATTCTTTGCATTAGACTGTGTTGAGCACGTCTTGTTACCTCCGGGAAGCTCGGGACATTGCGGGTAGCAAACATTTGCGAAGCTGAGCATCTCCGAGGTAATTTATGTAAGAGTCTAAAAGACTTGTTGTACAGCAAATTTAGGGTTCTGCCAGAACCTTTTTTATAATTCACCCAGAGTTGCTGTCCGTATATATTACTGCAGAAAGTACGAAAGAGTGCGTCTTTAGCTTCACTTGTACAGAATCGAACGTTCCTTATGGTCATATTCGCTTTAGCACACAGGCTTCGAGATTGTTTTCTTATATCCGAGTCATCACTCAAGGAGCTGGTAATAGTTTGACCGAAATACTTAAACTCTTGTACTTCTTCAATTACTTCACCATTCATTTTAAACCTTATATCAGCTGGCTGATTACAGCTTTTGGGATGAAATTGCATAACCTTAGTTTTTGTAACATTAAAAAGAATATCATGTTTCTGCGAATACACTTCGCAGACGTTTAGTAGCCGATCCAGACCTTCAACAGAGAGACTTATTAACACCATATCATCGGCATAAACTAAGTTATTTATCCTTGTGTTATCCATACAACATCCCATTGTTGCCTCATTAAGTGAAGCAATTAATCCGTCAATATACACATTAAACAGCATGGGGGAGAGCAAGGAGCCTTGTCTCACCCCGCAAGAGGAGCCAAAACACTCGGATAGTACATTGCCCCACCGAACAGTTAAAGATTGGTGGGAATACCAAAATTTCAATAAATTTAATATGTACATGGAAACCTTCCTGTCTTCTAGTTTTGCAAATAAAATATTGTAGTTCACCCTATCAGTATTATATGCCTTACTTATATCAAGGAAACAGTATAAATAGTTGAATTACTGTCAATGTATTTAGATATTGTTTCTTTAAGTACATAGATACACAGGTCAGTTGAGTGGGACCTTTTAAAGCCAAACTGATTAGGAGATGTCCGTAGGAAATCATTTAATCGGAGTAACAAGAGTTTTTCTAGTAGTTTCGAGAAGCAGGAAGCGACAGCAATAGGCCTGTAATTATTGCTGGACAGAATGTCTCCGTACTTATTTTTGACCAGGGACAAGATATATACCCTCATGAACTCTGCAGGGATATAGCTATAAGCAATGCTGCATCAATCAGCTTAGTCATCATATCGCCTTGGTACAACAATGGCTCTTCCTCTTCCAGATTTTCTAACAGTAACCCAGCTTATCCCTAACCTAAAAAGATTGAAATAGAGGGAAAGATTAAAGGAACTAGGTATGTTTAGTTTGAGAAACGTTGTATGAGGGAGAATATGATACAAATGTTCAAAATGTTTTCAGGTTTCGACAATTTAGATGTCGGGAACTTTTACTCACTAGAGACTGATTGAATAACTCGTGAGCATAATAAGAAAATTAGAAAACAGACTTGTAGACTTGATCTACGAAAATACTTTTTCAGTAATAGATTAGTAAATTTTTGGAATGACTTGCCATATGATGTGGTAAAAGTAAACAGTGGTTCATTAGTTAATTTTAAGAAAAATTTGGACACTTTCATGAATAAAAGAGAGAGTTTGTAAATTGCAAATAGTATATATTCTTAGCTTAAGTTATGTAAGCTACTTTGGTATAGTAAAAATAGTTGTATGTTAATTAGCTGACTTGAGATCGACGTTTTGCAAGATTTTATTATTATTATTATTATTATTATTATTATAAAATATAGCTCATGACTTGGATAACCTCGATAGGCCCAAGTGGCTCCGTGTTTTCCAAATAAAATGTAATGCCAGTCCTGTAGCCAGGACTTCCCAAGGGGGGAGGGTCGAAATTGCAGAAAGGCGGACATTTTCGTGCAACGACCTAGTCACTGCGGAGGAGGTTTAAAGTAGTGATGCACCGGAGGCAGATTTTGGCCGGAGGCCGGAGTGCCGGAACCTCCGGCTTAGTGTTTTTTCCTCCGGCCAGTTGATTTATTTCAGTATTTATACACATATATGTGTGTGTGTGTGTAGTCCATCGTCTCATCTATTTAGGGTTTATATATTATAGTCCTGCTATTTTAAATTATTAAGTCTTTAATAACTTAAACTTTATAAAAGTCGACTTTCTATGCTTTGTGTGTACTAATTTCTCTAAAAAATTCCCATTGAACAGAATATCCTCAGGTTATGAAACTTATGATGTCTTGCTGAATGCTGAGTAAAGTAGCCTATATCAAATCAATTATATTATTAATACAATTACTAATCACTCACAAAATAAATTATTATTACAGTCACTGAGAACTGAAATATTAATACAATCACTGATCACTCATAAAATAAATTATTATTACAGTCATCTGAGAACTGAAATATTCGGATAGGTGCAGAAATGAGGTTTTATAGTTTTATAGAATTAAAACTAAAAGTTGTCAGAATTGAGTTTGGGGTTAATGTTTTAAATGACATGGGCTGCACCTGTAAATCAAAATAACTTTTTATGAGGTAGTTTTAGTCGCTTTATTCAAATTTGTCACTCATTTTTTGTGCAAACTATTGTAGAAAACAATAATATTAATATAAATATATATATATAGTTAGTGTATTTGTAGTCGGGGGTGGTATGACGTCATGTTACTCTGCGACTTAATTAGTTTGTTGGTTTCTGTTTTGGCTATTTTTTTTTCTAATTGGATTCAGTTTGGTGGTGTTTGTGATAGAATTATGACGTGCCGTTCGTGTGGTTTCGACTTTGAGAACTTGATTCATCATGTGCCCTAGATGATTAATTAAATGATTAATTGAATGCCCGGTTAGGTCAACTGAATGCCCGGTTAGGTCAACTGCACGCTCTTGATGATTGGTTAGGTTAAGTCGTGATATTTTCGTTAGTTTAAACGAAAATGACGAGGGCAAACTTTTCTGGTTAATTTTGAGATGTTTTGCACGTTTCCTGTGGTAATGCGTCGTTTACGAGATCTCGTACATGAACAATAATGAACATGTTAGGTTATGCTTTATTGTATAAAATGTAGTGAAAAATACATTTTTCAAGTGTATTTTGGTGTGCTTTGTTAGAATATAACCTTCATTTCTTGTGCAAATGAACGGAAATACAGTTGTCATTGCATGGCCCTGTGAAAAATGCTCTGTATGAATTGGTCCACAATTAACCCACCCCTTATATCTCCAGTCTAACTATAGAGTAGATTAAGTCTAGCCTGTAGGGGTCAGCCTAGAGATTCCGGAAATGGTCCAGAGCGGGCAGATAAATTGAGGTCCACAGTAGGATTCCTCACCAAATTAGGTTAGGGCAATCTACCTTCACCTTTGTTAAGATATGCGTTGATGCTAGGTCTTAGGCCACAATGTAGGCATAAGTTGTCTGACCCAGCATAATTTAATGCGTTTACTTCTAACTGGGTTAAAACACAATTAGTCACTTACTGCTAGTTATTAGAGTCCCTTTTCCCCTTTTGTATAATTGTTGAGAGCGTACTTGCTGGTGGGGATCTTTTTCCGTTGTTTGTCCTTCTCCCTTCTCTCGTTCCCTCTTCTCGCCCTGTTCCTCGTTTTCGTTCACCCTTGTTCCTTTTTCGCGGGGCTTTTTCCACCAGCGTCGTCTTGGTTTTTTCTTCGGTTGGTTGATCGGTAATGTATATCTATTACCGAGCACGCTCTTGTCACACAGTATATAAATACTAGTGTGGAGAATAACTCTGGTGAGCAACCAATTGGTTTCATCCACCCAGTTATTGACATAAAAGGAATTTAATAATTGTTAGATTAACTACCTAACTACTCAGTGAACCATTTTCGTTACCTCCCAACTACCCACACATCAGTTTTCCATATACTGGGGGCCCCGGGAGATAAAAATTTTGTTGTCAGTGTCACCAATTTTTATGTCTGAGTGTAGACTAGCTAACTATTTGACTGTAAATGCCTGTTAATCTGATTAACAGTGCCTATACTCACCTTCTCATGGAGAAGATGTAGCATTTAATTAGAAGAGAAAATATACATCCATAGGATGAAACTGTCTATGGTCTTTACCATAAGAAAAGAAAAAGTGAAAGTTAGAAGATAAAATTACAATTCCCCAGCATCTATTTTTTGTTGTAAAACTAGTCGCGCCTTTAATGCTGTTTGTCGCTGAGGTCTTGTGTCTGTCAATGTTGTAGTAGGATGCGTTACCACTCCTACTGTCAAAGGAATAGTTACTGGAAGTTCAGTGTCTCCAGTTGTTACTGTCGGTGGAGAAGGTTCTCCAAAGTCCATTGTTTTGGGTCCAGACTCTAAGGGGTACAAAAGAGAAATGTCTCTTGTTGTGTCACCCGTTGAAGTCCTTAATTTGACCACTCTTGTTACCCCGTCTGCCCCTGGTCTGAGTTCTAAAACTCTAGCCAGAGGCCAGTATTGTCTTGGAGTACTGTCATGTATGAGAACAAGGTCCCCTACCTTAATTGTGTCAGACCAATCCTTCTTAGTCATTTGTTTATGTCTCTCCCTTAGACCCATCAAGTACTCAGTTTTCCACTGTTTAATGAAATGAGCTTTAACTCTGGTTAAATGTTGTAACTTAGTCTGGAGCTCATCATGTCGTTGAGTCCAGTTTGGGTCTTCTGAAGAGTCTATATTGTAGTCCGGCAGGAGACTAACTTGTTCTCCCCGAATCAAATGATTTGGAGTTAATGGTTCCGCGTCATTAATGTTGTCACTCACATAAGTGAGTGGTCTATTGTTGACGATGTTCTCAATCTCAGCCAGGAGAGTGAGCAACTCAAATAAGTGTATCTGTTTTTTACCAATTGCTTTCTTCAAGCAATTCTTTACTGTTTGTATATTCCTCTCCCAGATAGAACCATACCAAGGAGAGGCAACCGGAATATACTTCCACTTTATTTGAATTTTTTATATATAATTGTGTGAGTTCATCGCTTAACAAGTCGTGGATGACTTGTTCACCAGCCTTGAAATATGTAGCATTGTCAGTCCAAACTGTCTTCGGTCCTGAATGTCGTGCACAGAATCTCTTAAAGACAGCAACAAAAGATTCTGCTGTAAGGTCCTCCACAACATCCAGATAAACAGCTCGTGAGGCAGCACATGTAAACAGTACAATGTACATTTTTTGTTCAGTGTCCCACCCTACAGTCAATGCTCCTGTATAGTCAATGCCTACAGTCTCAAAGGGTCTGTTGAGAGTAACTCTCTCCTCTGGCAAAGCAAGAGGATTTGGTTTCCTATAGGGCCTAGCATGAATATGCCTACATGTGACACACTCACTCAGGACTGTTTTAACAGTGATCCTTCCCTTGGGTATCCAATAAGTTTTTCTTAATGTAGTTAGTGTCTGTGGTACCCCCATATGATATACATCATTGTGTGTTTTTCTGATGATTAATGTTGTCAAATAGCTAAATCTAGGTAAAAGGATTGGATGTTTGCTTTTGTATGACAGTTTTGATTTGTCTAATCTCCCTTTACACCTTAGAAGGCCTTCCTCATCTCTGAACAAGTTTAGATCCACAACTACTGATGGTACAGGTTCTTTTGTTTGTTTCCCATTAGTCAAGAATTCTAACTCTTTTGTACTCTTTTTGTTGTGCATGGCCTATCCAGTATTTGGTTGCAACTTCTGTATAATTATGATTGTTTTTATTTAGCTGTTTGTTAATTGTAGTTAAACAGTTGTGAGCAAACCTCAAACAGTAGGCTGTAACCCTGACAAGTTTGTTGAAATCAGAATAAATTTCATAATTAGTGATTGGTTCAACCTTTTCATTTGAAAAGATTAAATTTAATGTCAAGTTAACTTGTTCCACAGGCCATTGGTCTGTATTACAGAGCCACTTAGGTCCCATAAACCAAGTTTTGTTTGACTTCAACAACTTGTAGGATAAACCTCTGGTCAGAAAGTCTGCTGGATTTTGTTTAGTTGGAACATAGTGAAAGTTTACCTGTAGGCTTTCATTAGCTTCAGCTATTTCTTTTAGCCTATTTCTTACAAAGATATTCTTACTATTAATGCTATCATTCCGTATCCAGGCAAGACAAATCTGACTGTCAAGCCAGATGTGGATATCAGTTATGTTCACATCATGGTAAGCATCCTTAAGCAATGAAATGGTTTTAATGGCTAATGCAGCAGCCAATAGTTCCAATTGAGGTATGGTTCGGGTAGGTTTGAGAGGTGCAACTTTCCCTTTTGCATAAATTAGATGACTTTCTGTAGGACTTACAAGGTATGCACAGCACCCATAAGCCTGTGTGCTTGCATCAGCAAACACATGAAGTCTCTGGGGCTTATCCCTAAACCCACAGCACCTTTGAATTTTAATGTTCTGCACTTTTGTTAAATCAGCAGCTAACTTCTTCCAAGATTTTTTATCTCCATTTGTTATTGGATCATCCCACCCAACATTTGTCCTCCAAACTTCTTGGAGGAGAATCTTTGATTTTATTGTTGAAGGCAGGAATAGACCCATGGGGTCAAAAATTTTTGAAGCCTCTGATAATATTTGTCTTTTAGTGTTAGCTTCCTCATCAAGTTTAAAACCTTTAGTGCAGATTGAATCATGATTGTTAGAAGTTGCATCCAAATACCAGTTCATACCTAAAGTTTTAACTCTGTCTGATGGTTCAGTAAGACCATTATTATCCTTTAAAATCTTTTTGTTTAAATCCTCCTCATTTGAAATCCACTGTCTTAAGTTCAAAGTTACCGTGTTGCATAATGTTTTGAGAGTGTTCATAGACCTCAAATAATTCAGATTTTGTTGATGTTGAGTCCATTAGATTGTCTACATAAAAATGTTCCTTGAGGAAGTTTAGTGTCAAATGAGTTTGTACTGTATTCAAACCTCCTACCACTTCAGACTAGTCAATACCTGTAGTTTTAGTAGAGTAAATGTTACTCCTCCACAGGTAGATCTGGAGGGCTTGGAACTTTGAATCCTGTACTGGTTTTGTGTTGTTTGGCTCATGGCCAAAGTAGGCCACAAGACCAAGATTCAGTGTTTGGGCTATGGCCAAAGTAGGCCACAAGACCAAGGTTCAGTGTTTGGGCTATGGCCACAGTAGGCCACAAGACCAAGATTCAGTGTTTGGGCTATGGCCACAGTAGGCCACAAGACCAAGGTTCAGTGTTTGGGCTATGGCCACAGTAGGCCACAAGACCAAGGTTCAGTGTTTGGGCTATGGCCACAGTAGGCCACAAGACCAAGGTTCAGTGTTTGGGCTATGGCCACAGTAGGCCACAAGACCAAGGTTCAGTGTTTGGGCTATGGCCACAGTAGGCCACAAGACCAAGGTTCAGTGTTTGGGCTATGGCCACAGTAGGCCACAAGACCAAGGTTCAGTGTTTGGGCTATGGCCACAGTAGGCCACAAGACCAACGTTCAGTGTTTGGGCTATGGCCACATTAGGCCACAAGACCAAGGTTCAGTGTTTGGGCTATGGCCACAGTAGGCCACAAGACCAAGGTTCAGTGTTTGGGCTATGGCCACAGTAGGCCACAAGACCAAGGTTCAGTGTTTGGGCTATGGCCACAGTAGGCCACAAGACCCTTTTGAGTAACCTGTGGAGCCGCGCAGTTAATTTTCCGCATTTATATTATTTTTATATTAGTTACCGACAAACCAATTTTGCGCGTACCAAATTGTATATATTTTATCACTGTGTAATTTTAAGAATCATATATAATCTTTATAAATAAGTATTGTACATAAATTTATATATATATATTTAATTAATTCAGCTGTATATAAAATAACAAAATCTTCTGTAAAATAACCCCAGCCAACCAAGAACTCAATAAACTCTGAAAACGACCGGCTTCTCCTTCAAGATGCTAACCTTCCAAACGACAGGGAGAGAAGAGGACACGAGAGGCTCTTAGAAGAGATAACCAACAAAGAGATAGCCTGCCTCTCGTATCCTTCATTCTTCCCGGCAAATACAAGTAGCACCAAGAAGGAACCAGCTACAATTGGTGACCCCGGAGTGACCCGAAGCAGCCAGCGGAAGCAGCATCCTTCAGTCGCCGGGCGGAACAAACTGAAGCCACGCCTCTTCGCCGCCCACCAGTAGTAGCCGGTCGGAACCGAACCTGCAGCAGACCCGAATTACATTCCCGCAAGATGGAATCTGTTGAATCAGGAGTGCACCATGTCACCATCAAGCCACCCACGTTCTCTGAAGCGTCGGCCGCAGGATGGTTCTCCATCATGGAGGCACAATTCCACATTTCCAGAATAACATCCGAAGAAACCAAACTTTAAGCCGCTTCAATCAACCAAACCAAACTTTAAGCTGCTTCAATCAACCAAACCAAACTTTAAGCCGCTTCAATCAACCAAACCAAACTTTAAGCCGCTTCAATCAACCAAACCAAACTTTAAGCCCCTTCAATCAACCAAACCAAACTTTAAGCCGCTTCAATCAACCAAACCAAACTTTAAGCCGCTTCAATCAACCAAAACCAAACTTTAAGCCGCTTCAATCAACCAAACCAAACTTTAAGCCGCTTCAATCAACCAAACCAAACTTTAAGCCGCTTCAATCAACCAAACCAAACTTTAAGCCGCTTCAATCAACCAAACCAAACTTTAAGCCACTTCAATCAACCAAACCAAACTTTAAACCGGCTTATATAGTTTCAGGTCCCACACAGGTACCGGGCGCACAATCGGACGACATCAGATCGGAGAAAAAGCACGCAATGAAAAAGGACGATGGTAGACGCACCTCGGAGGTAGCAAATACAGACCTCAGGACGAGCGCGCAGGACAACGCAACAACCGGAAACGAGGCCGACCGAGGATCAACGCGAGCTGGACGAAGGATCCGATTCAAATCAAGACCCGAATATTTCTACTTTTGATATACGTGCTCCGCTTCTCGGGGTGGGCAGTAGTGTGGGGCCGCGCAGTTAATTTTCCGCATTTATATTATTTTTATATTAGTTACCGACAAACCAATTTTGCGCGTACCAAATTGTATATATTTTATCATTGTGTAATTTTAAGAATCATATATAATCTTTATAAATAAGTATTGGACATAAATTTTTATATATATATATTTAATTAATTCAGCTGTATATAAAATAACAAAATCTTCTGTAAAATAACCCCAGCCAACCAAGAACTCAATAAACTCTGAAAACGACCGGCTTTTCCTTCAAGATGCTAACCTCCCAAACGACAGGGAGAGAAGAGGACACGAGAGGCCCCTAGAAGAGATACCCAACAAAGAGATAGCCTGCCTCTCGTATCCTTCATTCTTCCCGGCAAATACAAGTAGCACCAAGAAGGAACCAGCTACAAACCCATGCAATCCTTGCTTATGTTCAGATAGGTTGAGTGTATTTGTGGCACATGTAAAGAGTACAGTGTATATATACATATATACACACACAGATTACAAGGAATGCATGTGCCTGTTGAAAAAATCTGTTGAGTGATTCTTCCTTAAAAGTAGAATTGGATGCTTGGAGTTGTATGCATTTTAAATGCTTGTTCACTAATGTTGTTTAACTGGGGATCGTAATGAAATATAGGGGACAAGAAGAAATTACCAGAGAAGAGAGATCACAGACAAAACAGTCTAGTTTTAAATTTGGTTTAATCCCCCCCAAGTACTTATGTGTCACTCAGGTCTAAGCTTATAAGAGAATGAGACTCCTTAAATGTAAATGTTTCCTAGTTAGGCCCTAGGTTGTGGACCTAATTAGGCAAGTTTGTTACTTTAGGCTTGATTAGGTTAGGCTTAGGCTAGACCATTTAGCCTAATTCTGCAATTTTTGTTAAGTAAGGTTAAGGTTTGTAAATTCCCCACACACGGACCACCAATGTGAAAAATGCTCTGTATGAATTGGTCCACAATTAACCCACCCCTTATATCTCCAGTCTAACTATAGAGTAGATTAAGTCTAGCCTGTAGGGGTCAGCCTAGAGATTCCGGAAATGGTCCAGAGTGGGCAGATAAATTGAGGTCCACAGTAGGATTCCTCACCAAATTAGGTTAGGGCAATCTACCTTCACCTTTGTTAAGCTATGCGTTGATGCTAGGTCTTAGGCCACAATGTAGGCCTAAGTTGTCTGACCCAGCTTAATTTAATGCGTTTACTTCTAACTGGGTTAAAACACAATTAGTCACTTACTGCTAGTTATTAGAGTCCCTTTTCCCCTTTTGTATAATTGTTGAGAGCGTACTTGCTGGTGGGGATCTTTTTCCGTTGTTTGTCCTTCTCCCTTCTCTCGTTCCCTCTTCTCGCCCTGTTCCTCGTTTTCGTTCACCCTTGTTCCTTTTTTGCGGGGCTTTTTCCACCAGCGTCGTCTTGGTTTTTTCTTCGGTTGGTTGATCGGTAATGTATATCTATTACCGAGCACGCTCTTGTCACACAGTATATAAATACTAGTGTGGAGAATAACTCTGGTGAGCAACCAATTGGTTTCATCCACCCAGTTATTGACATAAAAGGAATTTAATAATTGTTAGATTAACTACCTACCTACTCAGTGAACCATTTTCGTTACCTCCGAACTACCCACACATCAGTTTTCCATAGCCCAAACACGTATTTCTGTCCATTTGCACAAGAAATGAAGGTTATGTTTGAACAGAGCACACCAAAATACACTAGAAAAATTTATTTTTTATTTCAACTTCAGGCCATGTCATTTGCGACATAATTACCGAGTTTGGTGTACTTGGCACCTCCGGCCAGAGGCCGGACTTTAGTGAGACTTCCGGCAGGAGCAGGAGGTTTTCTAAAATGGCCGAAACTCCTGCTCGGCCGGAGCCGGAGCTCCGGTGTATCACTAGTTTAGAGTAGTTTCGATTAATTTGTTGTGAAAAATGCTCTGTATGAATTGGTCCACAATTAACCCACCCCTTATATCTCCAGTCTAACTATAGAGTAGATTAAGTCTAGCCCTGTAGGGGTCAGCCTAGAGATTCCGGAAATGGTCCAGAGCGGGCAGATAAATTGAGGTGAACAGTAGGATTCCTCACCAAACTAGGTTAGGGCAATCTACCTTCACCTTTGTTAAGCTATGAGTTGATGCTGGGTCTTAGGCCACAATGTAGGCCTAAGTTGTCTGACCCAGCTTAATTTAATGAGTCTTCTAAGTTAGAAGTTAGAAGATCTAACTGGGCTAAAAACACAATTAGTCACTTACTGCTAGTTATTAGAGAGTCCCTTTTCCCGTCTTGTTTGTTTATTAAGAGCGTACTTGCTGGTGGGGATCTTATTTTCTTGTCTGTTCTTCTCCCTTCCCTCGTTCCGTCCTCTCGCCCCGCTTCCTCGTTTTCGTTCTCCTTTGTTCTCCTTTTCGCGGGGCTTTTTCCACCAGCGTTGTGTTGGTTTTTTCCTCGGTTGGTTGAGCGGTAATGTATATCTATTACCGAGCACGCTCTTGTCACACAGTATATAAATACTAGTGTGGAGAATAACTCTGGTGAGCAACCAATTGGTTTCATCCACCCAGTTATTGACATAAAAGGTGTAGTGCCTTGCACCACAAGAGTATTCTTTATTAGTGAAAACTGCCACAAATTGGCATGAGTGAAATATTTAAATCTAAAATAAATAAATAAATAAATAAATAAGTTAAATATGTCCAGTGATCAAATTTAATTCTTAAGAATTCAGTGTGGTGTGACTAGACATGAATGGGCTTTTAAGGATTATTTTGGCTGGTTGGTAAAATTATTAAGTAAAAACAAACTTGTGTGCAACGACAACACAAAGGACGCCACTTTACACATTATATTCGAAATCACCCCGCCAGCAAGCAAAGTTCCTTTGTGGTATGTTTTGTATTTATAATATTTATTCTTTACTATTTCATATCTGTATGCAATACCGCATACTGCAGATACTAACGCCTTATACCATTTGCAATTAGTACTAAGATTCATACTACAAATAGTAATGTAAGATTCATATAATAAATTACCTTAGGCTAAGTTAGGTCTAGGCAAAAGCCAAATTATAACTCTAGCCTAACGAGGCCTACCATAGTCTTTGTTTTAGATTAACCTCAGATATGTTGAAGAGGCAAAGGCCTGCCATTAATTTTCTTAGTATATTTTACTTTATAAGCCTATTATGTTTCATGTTATTTTCTTAGCAGATGGCCTACTAATCATTTGTAGCCTACATATTCCTTTAGTTTCCCATTCAACTTAACACAATCCCATAACCAGAATTAACTGTAATTTATCATCCACAGGTTACTGGGCCTATATAACCTATATGTATTTTAATTATTAATTATTGCCATTTTTATTATTCTTTTTCTCCAAATATTACTTACAGTATTCTTGTCTGTCTCTTTGCAGACAAGGTTGTCATTGTGGCTATTATCTTTTAGTTATTATTATTATTATTATACTATTATTATTACTGTATTATTATTCATTATAATCAGTATTATTTGCAGACTGTTATATATTAGCCAAACAGGCCATTATTTAATCTCACCATTATAAGTCCATCAAAGTTGTTACGGGTAAAAATCCCCTTTGCATATACTCATTAATTGTTGTCAATAAAATATAAAAATTCATATTGATTTAATAATCAGTCCTTCCCTTCTTTTATTAAAATTAACTTTGCGCCGCAGTGCCGGATGCCAATCTAGTACTTGGGCGCTGGTGACCCTGGCATATAGTTAATTATCTACGTAAACTTGTAAAGGTCTAAATAAATAAAACAGGACTCTTACAATTGGTAACCTCCTGGAGTGACCAAACACGTAATTTATGCAAAAAAAAAAATTTCTAAAAGTTTTTTCTCAATTTTTGTCAATATATTCAGTCTGCATCTATAATTTTATTAAATTCACTAGTACAAAGCACTCACCTGTACTGGAAGTGTATTCTATTGCAAAATATATTCCTTTTATTTTGCCTTTTTATAAATTCAGCATTTTCTAAAGTTTTTTTATGCAAATTTACTTATATTTGCAAACAGCCTATACGCAGACTATTTTTCTGCTAATATTGGGCTACATCATAAAAAAATTTTTTTACTTATATTTTGTAAACAGCCTATACGCAGACTATTTTTCTGCTAATATTGGGCTACATCATAAAAAATTTTTTTACTTATATTTTGTAAACAGCCTATACGCAGACTATTTTTCTGCTAATATTGGGCTACATCAAAAAAAAAAAAAAAAAAAAAAATTTTACGTAACTTTTTGTTATTGGCATTCATAACTCAAATTGAGTCTCATACTCAACCAAGCTTACTGAAGCCATTATTTACATTCAACAACATTTGTTGAAATCTTGTCAGTTTGTGACACATTTTAAATTTTTTTTAGTACCTTGTAACAAATAATAGCCACAATGACCAATAACAACCTAGGGTCATCCAATGGTGGTACTCCAAATTCACCACCTATAACGGACTTTCTCACAATGTATCAGCCTACCACTCCACAATTCACCGCTGAAGAGCCTGGAATCTTTGTGAGTCAACTGCGGGATTATTTGAGATAAAAGGAGTTACGGACCCACGAACCAAGTTCCTTGTCACAAAGAACCTCCTGCCTACACAAGTATACAAAGTAGTGCGGGATGTAACTCTATTGCCTCCGTCTGACCAAGCTTTTGAGAGCCTCCTCAGCGAGTTAGTCAGGAGACTCGGCCAATCAGAAGAAGAGCGACTCAATGCTCTACTCAAGGACCAAGTTCTTGGGGATCAAACGCCAACAGCCTTCCTGAGACATCTGCAAGACCTGGCTGGACAGACCAATGAAGACGATAAAAACTCACCCTTAATGCGACGCCGCTTCCTCAATGGTCTCCCTACTGCCCTACGGCCAATGCTCCGTTGTATGCCAGATGATACAGACCTCCTCACAATGGCCAAAACAGCTGATAAGATGATGATTGAAATCCACCTTGGCCAAGTAGATAACCACACCCATCACCCCCAAATCTGTGCCACGCAGGATGACAATCTGAGTCCGGCTGCACAAGGTCTTAAAGTATCCAATGAAATTCTACGAACACTTAAAGAAGAATTTAAAGCTCTCCGAATAGAGCTAGCTAACAACAGGGAACGAGAGAGAAGTTCTTCAAGACGAGGACGACCCTCTGGTCCAATTAGAGCCTCCCAATATGAACCTGGACAACGCCTCGTTCTCCTACAACCACAGCCACCGCAAACAGGTCAGTTGGTTGCTCCTAATCCAAATCTATTAGCCTTACCTCATCCTCAATCCTCAATCCCCACTACTCAGCCCCATTCTCAACCTATTTCCTTACCACAGTCTACTGTTCATACCCCTCCTTGCTGGTATCATGAAAAGTTTAAAGATCGTGCAACGCGCTGTCTCACACCTTGCCCATGGACTCCTAACCCTCCTTTAAACTAACCAGGCTGGTGTCACAGGCGTCTGACGCTACAGCCTCTCAAGCCTCTCCTCCTATCCTTACTTCAACTAACCCTACCACTACCTCATTTAACACTGTCAAACCAACACCTACGTACGCAAGTAAAGTTAAAGAATCGCAACCTACTTATTCAACCACAGCTAATTTAATACCCCCAACTAATTCTCCAAATACAACACAAACTCCTTCCCACAGCAATACTAACCTTCTTCCACAAAAATTTAATGATTCACAAACTACTGCACCACCTGGTCCAACATTCACCTTGCATGATCCACTTTCAGGCTATGCATTCCTTATTGACACTGGAGCTCAATACAGTGTTATTCCTGCAACAGCCGCAGACCGTGCAAACGGACCTTCTCCTTTCATTTTACGTGCAGCTAATTCTTCATCTATTCACACTTATGGACATCGTTCTATTTCAGTTTCTCTTGGACTTAGACGTGTTTTCCGCTGGATATTTCTTGTCGCGGATGTATATACTCCAATGTTAGGCTCTGATTTTCTTTCTGCTAATGATTTATTAGTTGATGTTCGTAGAGCACAATTAATTGATAATGTCACACATCTTTCAGTAATTGGTTCTCCTACCGTGCACCCCTCTTCATTATTGGCAAGTTCTCTGCCACAGTGCTCACCTGCTATAGAGCAGCTCCTAAATGAATTTTCTTCCTTACTCAACCCTGTTCTAAGGATACCCCTATTAAACACTCTGTTGTCCACCGTATTGATACGGTAGGCTCACCTGTTTTCACCCGCCCACGTCGCTTAGCTCCAGATCGTCTTGCAATTGTGAGACGAGAGTTTGAACACATGCTTGAACTCGGTATTATACGGCCTTCAAGTAGCCCGTATGCCTCTGCTTTACACATGGTCCCAAAACCTACACCTGGAGACTGGCGTCCATGTGGAGATTATCGTGCTTTGAATGACAACACGATTCCAGATCGCTATCCCCTTCCTCACTTACACGATTTTACTTCTGCTCTCCATGGCACCACAGTATTTTCACGCCTTGACTTGGTGCGAGCCTTTCATCAAATTCCTGTACACCCTGATGATGTACATAAAACTGCTATAACAACCCCTTTTGGGTTATTTGAAATGACAAAAATGCCATACGGACTGCGTAATGCGGCCCAAACTTTTCAACGCTTCATTGATGAAGTGTTGAGAGGTCTCTCCTTCACTTTCACATATGTCGATGACATTCTCATCGCAAGTTCTTCTCCCTCAGAACATATTCAACATTTACGCTTAGTTTTTTCTCGGTTGGCAGAATATGGTGTATTGCTAAACCCTGAAAAATGTGTCTTTGCTGTAGATGAACTCACCTTCTTAGGACACAAAGTTACTTCGAAGGGCATTTCTCCTCTCGAAAATAAAGTATCTGTCATAAGGTCTTTCCCACAACCGCAAACTCAAAAGCAACTTCGCCGCTTTTTAGGGATGGTAAACTTCTACCATCGCTTCATTCCTCAGTGTGCAAACATTCTTGCACCCATAACCTCTCTTCTTCGCCAATCAAAAAGGGGCAGATCCACTGCAGTTCTGTGGAACCCCGAAGCTACCAACGCTTTTTCACAAGCAAAAGAGGCTATAGCACGAGCTACATGCCTTGTTCACCCTCAACCAGACGCTCCTCTGAACTTAGCCACTGATGCCTCTGACGTTGCCGTGTCAGGAGTGCTCCAGCAGCTTGTTTCAGGCGTTTGGGAACCTCTCGCATTCTTTTCACGCAAGCTCTCACCTTCACAAATGAGGTACAGCACTTTCGGTCGAGAGTTGCTGGCGATATACCTCTCCATCCGTCATTTCAGGTCATTCCTGGAAGGACGTGACTTTAGCATTTTTACGGATCATCGTCCGTTAATATTTGCTCTCCATTCTCAATCAGACTCTCATGCTCCTAATGAGCGAAGATACCTTGATTTTATTCTTCAATTTACTTCAGACATTCGACACATTTCAGGTTCTTTGAATGTTGTGCCGGATGCGCTGTCTCGCATCTCAGCAATTTCTGACCCTGGACACTCTCACATCAACCTTTCAGAGATGGCTAAGGCTCAGTCCACGGATACAGACCTCCAAACTCTTATTAATTCACCCACTTCATTGCAAGTCCGCTCTTTACCAGTTGAACCCAAGTCAGACTTACTAATTTTATGTGACGTCTCGACTGAGCATATTCGACCGTTGGTCCCACAAGGGCTGCGAAGAGCTGTTTTTGCTAAACTCCATTCCCTTTCTCACCCGGGAATTAAGGCCACCCAAAAATTAATTGCAGCTAGGTTTGTATGGCCAAGTATGCACAAAGATATCCGCAATTGGACTCGATCTTGCCTTCAATGTCAGCGTGCCAAAGTTCACCGACACACAAAGTCAGAAATTGGTACCTTTCCTTTGCCAAAGGCTCGTTTTGAGGCCATACACCTAGACATAGTCGGCCCCCTCTATTCTTCTCGAGGTTATACCTATCTTCTCACTGTCATTGATAGGTTCACAAGATGGCCAGAAGCTGTTCCTTTGACTTCTTGTACTGCTTCTGCAGTAGCTCACGCCTTTGTTTCATGTTGGGTTTCCCGTTTTGGAATACCTGCAACCATTTGCACAGACAGAGGTGCCCAGTTTGAATCGGCCTTATGGAAGGAACTCATGCTCCTTCTTGGGACTGAGCGCATCAGAACAACAAGCTATCACCCGCAATCCAATGGGGTGATAGAACGCTTCCATCGTCAACTTAAAAGTTCCTTGCGAGCCACTGATCCATCTACTACATGGGTGGACAGGCTACCCTAATCCTACTCGGAATTCGTACTGCTCTGAAGACTGATCTTGCATGCTCTGCAGCAGAATTAGTTTACGGTACCACACTCCGGTTACCCGGAGAATTTTTCACACCTACACCCATTAACCCCGCATGTGATCCTGCTTCGTATGTTAAGACATTACGCTCTGTTATGAAGCAAATTCGTCCCACAGCACCTAGAACTTCCACTTCACAAACTACCTTCGTTTCCCCTGATTTACAAACTTGCACACATGTTTTCTTGAGACATGATGCTCACCGCTACCCTCTTCACTGCCCCTATGATGGTCCCTTCCTTGTGCTAGACCGTAAACCCAAAACTTTCATCATTGACAAGGTGGGCAAGCGTGAAACTGTTTCTGTGGACCGCTTGAAACCAGCATACCTTGATTTTTCTCCAACAAAAGATCCTATCCTCCCTCAATCTTCTGTACCTCCACCTCAAATACAGGTACAGCAACCTATCCCTCCTCAATCTTCTGTACCTTCATCTCATATACAGGTACAGCAATCTACCCTTCCTAAATCCTATGTACCACCACCTCATCCGAGGGTACAACAATCTATCATCCCTCTTCCAATTCTCCTTCATTATCGCAACCAACTGTCTTTGAACCAGCCAGTGGCTCCATCGCACAGGCACCAAGAATCCCCTTCCCCCAATGTCCCTACTGCACCTGTAGCACCATCCATGCCTTCAGAACCAGTGCTGCAGGATATTGCCATCCAAAAGCAAACAACGACTCGTTCTGGAAGAGTCATTCGTAAGCCAGTGCGTTTTGACATTTAAGTGTTTTTTTTTACCCCTGACAACCATGTTTTTGGGGGGCAGTACTTGTAGTGCCTTGCACCACAAGAGTATTCTTTATTAGTGAAAACTGCCACAAATTGGCATGAGTGAAATATTTAAATCTAAATAAATAAATAAATAAATAAATACAAGTTAAATATGTCCAGTGATCAAATTTAATTCTTAAGAATTCAGTGTGGTGTGACTAGACATGAATGGGCTTTTAAGGATTATTTTGGCTGGTTGGTAAAATTATTAAGTAAAAACAAACTTGTGTGCAACGACAACACAAAGGACGCCACACATTATATTCGAAATCACCCCGCCAGCAAGCAAAGTTCCTTTGTGGTATGTTTTGTATTTATAATATTTATTCTTTACTATTTCATATCTGTATGCAATACCGCATACTGCAGATACTAACGCCTTATACCATTTGCAATTAGTACTAAGATTCATACTACAAATAGTAATGTAAGATATAATAAATTACTTAGGCTAAGTTAGGTCTAGGCTAAAGCCAAATTATAACTCTAGCCTAACTGAGGCCTACCATAGTCTTTGTTTTAGATTAACCTCAGCTCAATATGTTGAAGAGGCAAAGGCCTGCCTATTAAATTTCTTAGTATATTTTACTTTATAAGCCTATTATGTTTCATGTTATTTTCTTAGCAGATGGCCTACTAATCATTTGTAGCCTACATATTTCCTTTAGTTTCCCATTCAACTTAACACAATCCCATAACCAGAATTAACTGTAATTTATCATCCACAGGTTACTGGGGCCTATATAACCTATATGTATTTTAATTATTAATTATTGCCATTTTTATTACTCTTTTTCTCCAAAATATTACTTACAGTATTCTTGTCTGTCTCTTTGCAGACAAGGTTGTCATTGTGGCTATTATCTTTTAGTTATTATTATTATTATTACTATACTATTATTATTACTGTATTATTATTCATTATTATAATCAGTATTATTTGCAGACTGTTATATATTAGCCAAACAGGCCATTATTTAATCTCACCATTATAAGTCCATCAAAGTTGTTACGGGTAAAAATCCCCTTTGCATATACTCATTAATTGTTGTCAATAAAATATAAAAATTCATATTGATTTAATAATCAGTCCTTCCCTTCTTTTATTAAAATTAACTTTGCGCCGCAGTGCCGGATGCCAATCTAGTACTTGGGCGCTGGTGACCCTGGCATATAGTTAATTATCTACGTAAACTTGTAAAGGTCTAAATAAATAAAACAGGACTCTTACAAAGGAATTTAATAATTGTTAGATTAACTACCTACCTACTCAGTGAACCATTTTCGTTACCTCCCAACTACCCACTCATCAGTTTTCCATATACTGGGGGCCCCGGGAGATAAAAATTTTGGTGTCATTGTCACCAATTTTTATGTCTGAGTGTAGACTAGCTAACTATTTGACTGTAAATGCCTGTTAATCTGATTAACAGTGCCTATCCTCACCTTCTCATGGAGAAGGTGTAGCATTTAATTAGAAGAGAAAATATACATCCATAGGATGAAACTATCTATGGTCTTTACCATAAGAAAAGAAAAAGTGAAAGTTAGAAGGTAAAATTACAATTCCCCAGCATCTATTTTTTGTTCTAAAAATAGTCGAGCCTTTAATGCTGTTTGTCGCTGAGGTCTTGTGTCTGTCAATGTTGTAGTAGGATGCGTTACTACTCCTACTGTCAAAGGAATAGTTACTGGAAGTTCAGTGTCTCCAGTTGTTACTGTCAGTGGAGAAAGTTCTCCAAAGTCCATTGTTTTGGGTCCAGACTCTAAAGGGTACAAAAGAGAAATGTCTCTTGTTGTGTCACCCGTTGAAGTCCTTAATTTGACCACTCTTGTTACCCCGTCTGCCCCTGGTCTAAGTTCTGAAACTCTAGCCAGAGGCCAGTATTGTCTTGGAGTACTGTCATGTATGAGAACAAGGTCCCCTACCTTAATTGTGTCAGACCAATCCTTCTTAGTCATTTGTTTATGTCTCTCCCTTAGACCCATCAAGTACTCAGTTTTCCACTGTTTAATAAAATGGGCTTTAACTCTAGTTAAATGTTGTAACTTAGTCTGGAGCTCATCATGTCGTTGAGTCCAGTTTGGGTCTTCTGAAGAGTCTATATTGTAGTCCGGCAGGAGACTAACTTGTTCTCCCCGAATCAAATGATTTGGAGTTAATGGTTCCGGGTCATTAATGTTGTCACTCACATAAGTGAGTGGTCTATTGTTGATGATGTTCTCAATCTCAGCCAGGAGAGTGAGCAACTCAAATAAGTGTATGTTTTTTACCAATTGCTTTCTTCAAGCAATTCTTTACTGTTTGTATATTCCTCTCCCAGATAGAACCATACCAAGGAGAGGCAACCGGAATATACTTCCACTTTATGTTTGAATTTTTTATATATAATTGTGTGAGTTCATCGCTTAACAAGTCGTGGATGACTTGTTCACCAGCCTTGAAATATGTAGCATTGTCAGTCCAAACTGTCTTGGGTACTGAATGTCGTGCACAGAATCTCTTAAAGACAGCAACAAAAGATTCTGCTGTAAGGTCCTCCACAACATCCAGATAAACAGCTCGTGAGGCAGCACATGTAAACAGTACAATGTACATTTTTTGTTCAGTGTCACCGACCCCTACAGTCAATGCTCCTGTATAGTCAATGCCTACAGTCTCAAAGGGTCTGTTGAGAGTAACTCTCCTCTGGCAAAGCAAGAGGATTTGGTTTCCTATAGGGCCTAGCATGAATATGCCTACATGTGACACACTCACTCAGGACTGTTTTAACAGTGATCCTTCCCTTGGGTATCCAATAAGTTTTTCTTAATGTAGTGTCTGTGGTACCCCCATATGATATACATCATTGTGTGTTTTTCTGATGATTAATGTTGTCAAATAGCTAAATCTAGGTAAAAGGATTGGATGTTTGCTTTTGTATGACAGTTTTGATTTGTCTAATCTCCCTTTACACCTTAGAAGGCCTTCCTCATCTCTGAACAAGTTTAGATCCACAACTACTGATGGTACAGGTTCTTTTGTTTGTTTCCCATTAGTCAAGAATTCTAACTCTTTACTGTACTCTTTTTGTTGTGCATGGCCTATCCAGTATTTGGTTGCAACTTCTGTATAATTATGATTGTTTTTATTTAGCTGTTTGTTAATTGTAGTTAAACAGTTGTGAGCAAACCTCAAACAGTAGGCTGTAACCCTGACAAGTTTGTTGAAATCAGAATAAATTTCATAATTAGTGATTGGTTCAACCTTTTCATTTGAAAAGATTAAATTTAATGTCAAGTTAACTTGTTCCACAGGCCATTGGTCTGTATTACAGAGCCACTTAGGTCCCATAAACCAAGTTTTGTTTGACTTCAACAACTTGTAGGATAAACCTCTGGTCAGAAAGTCTGCTGGATTTTGTTTAGTTGGAACATAGTGAAAGTTTACCTGTAGGCTTTCATTAGCTTCAGCTATTTCTTTTAGCCTATTTCTTACAAAGATATTCTTACTATTAATGCTATCATTCCGTATCCAGGCAAGACAAATCTGACTGTCAAGCCAGATGTGGATATCAGTTATGTTCACATCATGGTAAGCATCCTTAAGCAATGAAATGGTTTTAATGGCTAATGCAGCAGCCAATAGTTCCAATTGAGGTATGGTTCGGGTAGGTTTGAGAGGTGCGACTTTCCCTTTTGCATAAATTAGATGACTTTCTGTAGGACTTACAAGGTATGCACAGCACCCATAAGCCTGTGTGCTTGCATCAGCAAACACATGAAGTCTCTGGGGCTTATCCCTAAACCCACAGCACCTTTGAATTTTAATGTTCTGCACTTTTGTTAAATCAGCAGCTAACTTCTTCCAAGATTTTTTATCTCCATTTGTTATTGGATCATCCCACCCAACATTTGTCCTCCAAACTTCTTGGAGGAGAATCTTTGATTTTATTGTTGAAGACAGGAATAGACCCATGGGGTCAAAAATTTTTGAAGCCTCTGATAATATTTGTCTTTTAGTGTTAGCTTCCTCATCAAGTTTATAACCTTTAGTGCAGATTGAATCATGATTGTTAGAAGTTGCATCCAAATACCAGTTCATACCTAAAGTTTTAACTCTGTCTGATGGTTCAGTAAGACCATTATTATCCTTTAAAATCTTTTTGTTTAAATCCTCATCATTTGAAATCCACTCTCTTAAGTTCAAAGTTACCGTGTTGCATAATGTTTTGAGAGTGTTCATAGACCTCAAATAATTCAGATTTTGTTGATGTTGAGTCCATTAGATTGTCTACATAAAAATGTTCCTTGAGGAAGTTTAGTGTCAAATGAGTTTGTACTGTATTCAAACCTCCTACCACTTCAGACTAGTCAATACCTGTAGTTTTAGTAGAGTAAATGTTACCCTTCCACAGGTAGATCTGGAGGGATTGGAACTTTGAATCCTGTACTGGTTTTGTGTTGTTTGGCTCATGGCCAAAGTAGGCCACAAGACCAAGATTCAGTGTTTGGGCTATGGCCACAGTAGGCCACAAGACCAAGGTTCAGTGTTTGGGCTATGGCCACAGTAGGCCACAAGACCAATGTTCAGTGTTTGGGCTATGGCCACAGTAGGCCACAAGACCAAGGTTCAGTGTTTGGGCTATGGCCACAGTAGGCCACAAGACCAAGGTTCAGTGCTTGGGCTATGGCCACAGTAGGCCACAAGACCAAGGTTCAGTGTTTGGGCTATGGCCACAGTAGGCCACAAGACCAAGGTTCAGTGTTTGGGCTATGGTCACAGTAGGCCACAAGACCAAGGTTCAGTGTTTGGGCTATGGCCACAGTAGGCCACAAGACCAAGGTTCAGTGTTTGGGCTATGGCCACAGTAGGCCATAAGACCAAGGTTCAGTGTTTGGGCTATGGCCACAGTAGGCCATAAGACCCTTTTGAGTAACCTGTGGAGCCGCGCAGTTAATTTTCAGCATTTATATTATTTTTATATTAGTTACCGACAAACCAATTTTGCGCGTACCAAATTGTATATATTTTATCACTGTGTAATTTTAAGAATCATATATAATCTTTATAAATAAGTATTGTACATAAATTTATATATATATACATATATTTAATTAATTCAGCTGTATATAAAATAACAAAATCTTCTGTAAAATAACCCCAGCCAACCAAGAACTCAATAAACTCTGAAAACGACCGGCTTTTCCTTCAAGATGCTAACCTCCCAAACGACAGGGAGAGAAGAGGACACGAGAGGCCCTTAGAAGAGATACCCAACAAAGAGATAGCCTGCCTCTCGTATCCTTCATTCTTCCCGGCAAATACAAGTAGCACCAAGAAGGAACCAGCTACAATTGGTGACCCCGGAGTGACCCGAAGCAGCCAGCGGAAGCAGCATCCTTCAGTCGCCGGGCGGAACAAACTGAAGCCACGCCTCTTCGCCGCCCACCAGTAGTAGCCGGTCGGAACCGAACCAGCAGCAAACCCGAATTACATTCCCGCAAGATGGAATCTGTTGAATCAGGAGTGCACCATGTCACCATCAAGCCACCCACGTTCTCTGAAGCGTCGGCCGCAGGATGGTTCTCCATCATGGAGGCACAATTCCACATTTCCAGAATAACATCCGAAGAAACCAAACTTTAAGCCGCTTCAATCAACCAAACCAAACTTTAAGCCGCTTCAATCAACCAAACCAAACTTTAAGCCGCTTCAATCAACCAAACTTTAAGCCGCTTCAATCAACCAAACCAAACTTTAAGCCGCTTCAATCAACCAAACCAAACTTTAAGCCGCTTCAATCAACCAAACCAAACTTTAAGCCGCTTCAATCAACCAAACCAAACTTTAAGCCGCTTCAATCAACCAAACCAAACTTTAAGCCACTTCAATCAACCAAACCAAACTTTAAGCCACTTCAATCAACCAAACCAAACTTTAAACCGGCTTATATAGTTTCAGGTCCCACACAGGTACCGGGCGCACAATCGGACGACATCAGATCGGAGAAAAAGCACGCAAGGAAAAAGGACGATGGAAGACGCACCTCGGAGGTAGCAAATACAGACCTCAGGACGAGCGCGCTGGACAACGCAACAACCGGAAACGAGGCCGACCGAGGATCAACGCGAGCTGGACGAAGGATCCGATTCAAATCAAGACCCGAATATTTCTACTTTTGATATACGTGCTCCGCTTCTCGGGGTGGGCAGTAGTGTGGGGCCGCGCAGTTAATTTTCCGCATTTATATTATTTTTATATTAGTTATCGACAAACCAATTTTGCGCGTACCAAATTGTATATATTTTATCATTGTGTAATTTTAAGAATCATATATAATCTTTATAAATAAGTATTGTACATAAATTTATATATATATATATATTTAATTAATTCAGCTGTATATAAAATAACAAAATCTTCTGTAAAATAACCCCAGCCAACCAAGAACTCAATAAACTCTGAAAACGACCGGCTTTTCCTTCAAGATGCTAACCTCCCAAACGACAGGGAGAGAAGAGGACACGAGAGGCCCCTAGAAGAGATACCCAACAAAGAGATAGCCTGCCTCTCGTATCCTTCATTCTTCCCGGCAAATACAAGTAGCACCAAGAAGGAACCAGCTACAAACCCATGCAATCCTTGCTTATGTTCAGATAGGTTGAGTGTATTTGTGGCACATGTAAAGAGTACAGTGTATATATACATATATACACACACAGATTACAAGGAATGCATGTGCCTGTTGAAAAAATCTGTTGAGTGATTCTTCCTTAAAAGAAGAATTGGATGCTTGGAGTTGTATGCATTTTAAATGCTTGTTCACTAATGTTGTTTAACTGGGGATCGTAATGAAATATAGGGGACAAGAAGAAATTACCAGAGAAGAGAGATCACAGACAAAACAGTCTAGTTTTAAATTTGGTTTAATCCCCCCCAAGTACTTATGTGTCACTCAGGTCTAAGCTTATAAGAGAATGAGACTCCTTAAATGTAAATGTTTCCTAGTTAGGCCCTAGGTTGTGGACCTAATTAGGCAAGTTTGTTACTTTAGGCTTGATTAGGTTAGGCTTAGGCTAGACCATTTAGCCTAATTCTGCAATTTTTGTTAAGTAAGGTTAGGTTTGTAAATTCCCCACACACGGACCACCAATGTGAAAAATGCTCTGTATGAATTGTCCACATTACCCATCCCTTATATCTCCAGTCTAACTATAGAGTAGATTAAGTCTAGCCTGTAGGGGTCAGCCTAGAGATTCCGGAAATGGTCCAGAGCGGGCAGATAAATTGAGGTCCACAGTAGGATTCCTCACCAAATTAGGTTAGGGCAATCTACCTTCACCTTTGTTAAGCTATGCGTTGATGCTAGGTCTTGGCCACAATGTAGGCCTAAGTTGTCTGACCCAGCTTAATTTAATGCGTTTTACTTCTAACTGGTTAAAACACAATTAGTCACTTACTGCTAGTTATTAGAGTCCCTTTTCCCCTTTTGTATAATTGTTGAGAGCGTACGCTGGTGGGGATCTTTTTCCGTTGTTTTCCTTCTCCCTTCTCTCGTTCCCTCTTCTCGCCCTGTTTCCTCGTTTTCGTTCACCCTTGTTCCTTTTTCGCGGGGCTTTTTCCACAGCGTCCGTCTTGGTTTTTTCTTCGGTTGGTTGATCGGTAATGTTATCTATTACCGAGCACGCTCTTGTCACACAGTATATAAATACTAGTGTGGAGAATACTCTGGTGAGCAACCATTGGTTTCATCCACCCAGTTATTGACATAAAAGGAATTTAATATTGTTAGATTAACTACCTACCTACTCAGTGAACCATTTTCGTTACCTCCCAACTACCCACACATCAGTTTTCCATAGCCCAAACCGTATTTCTGTCCATTGCCCAAGAAATGAAGGTTATGTTTGAACAGAGCACACCAAATACACTAGAAAATTTATTTTTTATTTCAACTTCAGGCCATGTCATTTGCGACTAATTACCGAGTTTGGTGTACTTGGCACTCCGGCCCAGAGGCCGGACTTTAGTGAGACTTCCGGCAGGACAGAGGTTTCTAAAATGGCCGAAACTCCTGCTCGGCCGGAGCCGGAGCTCCGGTGTATCCTAGTTTAGAGTAGTTTCGATTATTTGTTGTGAAAAATGCTCTGTATGAATTGTCCCACAATTAACCCCCCTTATATCTCCAGTCTAACTATAGAGTAGATTAAGTCTAGCCCTGTAGGGGTCAAGCCTAGAGATTCCGGAAATGGTCCAGAGCGGGCAGATAAATTGAGGTCCACAGTAGGATCCTCACCAACTAGGTTAGGGCAATCTACCTTCACCTTTGTTAAGCTATGAGTTGATGCTGGTCTTAGGCCCAATGTAGGCCTAGTTGTCTGACCCAGCTTAATTTATGAGTCTTCTAAGTTCGAAGTTAGAGATCTAACTGGGCTAAAAACAATTGTCACTTACTGCTAGTTATTAGAGAGTCCCTTTTCCCGTCTTGTTTGTTTATTAAGAGCGTACTTGCTGGTGGGGATCTTATTTTCTTGTCTGTTCTTCTCTCCCTTCACAGAACCGACGATGAGGTAGAGCACCCTATCATTACGGATGACGATGACAGTGTAGTTGTGATCTCCTCCCCTGAACCCTCACCAGCGATACAGGTTGCACGTCCAAAGCGGAGGTATGAGAACCCCACATCAGGTATAAAGCGGCCGAAATACGTACCTGTTGCAGCAGACCCCCAACCCTCAACCTCTTACGCAACAACCTCCCCAGCAGCAGCACCTAATATACCCCCTTATTCCGCCCCCCGTTCTGTTAAGTCTACAATAATAGATCCCCAACCCTCCTACGCAACAGGGCCCCCATCAGCAGCACCTAATATACCCCTAATTCCGCCCCCCGTTCTGTTGAGGATGTTATTACGTTAGAGTTAGTGCGCGCCGCAGCCCCACCCCCGCCTTGACTAGAAATCGGTATAGAGTCAGGGTCGACCATAGAGCCCTGTATAGCAATGTATTGAGCGCGGGATACGCAGGGTAGTACAGCATATTATAGAGTTTGCTCTTCAGAATCGCGACGAGCGTGAGGTCAGGACGAGTCTGTCCTTTGGGTTCGGGTCAGATGACGGTGATGTAGACGATTATTGGGTGATAGTACCGTTCAGACGTTTGGCTGCTGAAGATGTAGAATATATATTAGGGCGTATAATGCAAGCCGTCCAAAGTAGTATAGCCTTCAATATGGACAACTTCACGGTAAATATTGACCGTGTATTCCGTGTTGCGGGTCATAGTGCCATACCGTACACTCTTAACTTCAATTCTCCAACTATTTACCGAAGGCATATAAACGTCGATCGTGGTTGCGGCTTTATAGCAGTACTCTTAGCACGTATGTTTACTGTACAAAATACACGGACTCAAAAAATTTGGCTGCCTACGATCGTTGAGCGTGCCGTAAACTAGCTGTAGACTGTGAACTTGAATTTGACTGTAATATGGGTCCTGAAGAGCTGAGAAAGGTAGAACAGGAAATGAATGTGCGCATAGTTATATTTGGTTTGGATGATCGCCGCCGGACTGTGTATGTTTTTAAAAGCTGTGTGAGAGATCGTACAAGGCCCCTACTTATTTTAGGATTGTCAGGGACAACGTATTTCCCCATCCGTATATAAGGGGGCTTTACGCGAGTTATGACAAAAGTCGAAAATATGGGAGACATCATGATTTGTGTAAGGGGTGCCTCGAGTTTGCGGATGATATAGTGAGACATTGTAAAGAATGTCACATGGTATGTGAGCAGTGTAAAAGCACCAAAATGTGAAAGCCGTGTAGTTGAGAAGAGAGACTGTGATTGTGTAGACGCACATTTTTCAATAATAGCTGCTTTGATCTCCATAAATCAATTGGTACGTGCAGGAAAATGAGAATCTGTGAATGTGGTATGTTTCACACAATGGATAATTGGGGAAAATTTAAGCACAAGTGCGACGTAATTCACTGTCCTACATGCCAGGAGGAATATAAGGCGGATGGAGTAAAGCATGTGTGTTATATGAAAGATGCTAAGCCTAAAAATAACCCTTGTATAACTGTGTACTACGATATAGAAACATATACGAACGCTGAAACCAAAGAGGTAATTCCACATTTACTTGTGAGCCAGACCATCTGTGATGAGTGTATGGGTATCGAATGTGACGAGTGCCCCAAATGCGGTAAACGGACAAACGTTTTTAAAACGAATGTCAGCGATAGTCCTGTGAAACTATTTGTGTCCTATATTGTCAAGTTAGCCGACAAGTTCAAAAAAATGACTGTGTATATTCTCGCCCATAACGGGGCAAAGTTTGACACGCAGTTCCTTTATAAGGAGTTGCTTGAACACGAATCCTCTGATATATTTACAGGTGATCCATTGAAAAGAGCAACAAATTAATACAGATGCAGATAAGAGGCAATGTACAATTTAAAGATACTTTATTATTCACACCTTGTAAATTAGCAAAGCTACCCAAGGTGATGGGAGTAGCAGCTGAAGTTTCCAAAGGATACTTCCCATACACTTTCCTCACCAGCGAGACTTTAAACTACGTAGGCCCACCACCCCCCAACATTATTTTGACTGCATGGATGAACGTGAAGACTTTGATCGATACTACGACAGTTTTAATGAAAGTAACCCTTATAATATAGCTGATGAATGTGAGCGTTATTGCGTGAATGATGTGCGCGTGCTTAGAGTATGTTTCCAGGCCTTTAGAAGTATGTACATAGCCCGTTTCAAATGCGATCCACTGCAAGTCGCAACCACCATCGCATCATTATGTTTTACGGTGTTCAGAATAACTTCATGCCTAAAGACACCTTAGCCATTATTCACCGAAACAACCCCCGCAGTTACGGACACAAGGCTATTTACTGGCTCATACACCTGCAGCAACAAACAGGTGTATATATAAAGCACGCCCGCAACACGGGTGAAGTACCCATTAAGATTAATGGACGTGTTTTTTGGGTTGATGGGTTAAGTGAAAACCGTGTCACTGGTGTGAAGACTGTGTATTCCTTTAATGGATGCTGGTGGCATGGATGCCCCCGCCCTGAGTGCGGTATCGTCGGAGATATCCACGGTAGATCTCCTGCCGACTGTCTAGCAGGGACCCGCACCCGCGATCAACTTATAGGATCACAGTTCACTCACAAAGTCTTGGGAGCATGAATATGATGCACGGATGGAGACAGACGATGTATACCGTGAGGAAAAAAAACGATCAAGCGTTCAATGGTGCTGGACCCTCTCAAATGTGGTGATAGCTTGTTTGGAGGACGTACAAATCCATTCAGACTATACTTTCCACCTACGGTGGGCGTGAAGCTCCATTACTACGATTTCTGTTCTTTATACCCATACGTGATGAAGAGCCATCCGTACCCCGTGGGCGCTCCTGAGAAACTGGTGGGACCTAGCATACCCTCCATCAATGAATTTTCAAAAAATTTGAATGATCATTACTTTGGGCTCTCTTTCGTAGACGTACTCCCCCCACGCAATTTATGGATACCGATCTTACCCGTCGTTATCGACGACAAGCTCATGTTTCCCCTGTGCGTGAAGTGCGCGGAAGAGGATAACGGCGAATGTAACCATATACCCCACCAGCGTAAGATCAGAGGCGTATATACAAGTCCTGAGCTGGCCCTAGCCGTACGCCATGGTTATAGAATACTGAAGATACACGAGGTGTGGAGGTTTCAGAAGCTCCCCAACCTTTTCACACCATATATAAACGCCTTTTTGAAGGATAAGGTTGAAGCATCAGGGTATCCGCGAGGAGTTGATACCGAAGATGAAAAGTCTGCCTATATTCAACGTTACCGCGACCGCGAAGGTATACAACTTGATCGTGTCCAAATTGTAAAGAATCCTGCAAGCGCTTTAGTGCAAAGTTGTGTCTAAACAGTCTATGGGGAAAATTTGCGCAGAATACCGGCAGAGGGAACATTCATTTGGCACAAAGTTATAGCGATGTCTGGGATTATGCCAATGCCCCCGATAAAGAGGTCATGGAGATCGTGAATGTAGGTAATACTTACGTAATAAAGTACAACAACACTGAATTTGCCACAGATACCTCAAGGGTTACAAACATACCTGTGGCGAGCTTCACAACAGCCTACGCCCGTATAAAACTTTGGGGTCTATTGCATTCTCTTGGGCGGAGAGTATTGTATGCCGATACAGATAGCGTGATATTCACAGAGAGGGAGGGTGATTACATGCCCGCTATTGGGGAGTTCCTCGGCGAGCTCACTGATGAGATCAAGGATGAGTATGGGGACGACGCATACGCCGACTCTTTTATCTCAACAGGACCTAAGACTTATGGGGTACGGGTCAGGGTAGGGATGAAATGAAATATATCGTGAAGGCAAAGGGTATTACGCTCAACCATGCGAATCGGGAGGTTGTTAACTTTGAGTCGTTGAAGGATCTAGTATGTTTGCAACCTCACCAACTAATTGTAGGCACCCACAATTTTCGGGCGCAGAAGCTGGGAGGCGTGAAGGAACTTAGGGGTACGATGGTGTGCCGTAACACCTATAGGAAACGTTACCAGTTACCTGGCACCTATGATACCGTACCCTTTGGATACCAATGATGCTTCTAACTCACACGTCTTGTATATAATCGTATCTATTTGTAAATATATATATATATAACTTGAATATCTCGAATCGTATTTGTAAATATATGAATATCTCAATAAATCAAATAGCGTTTCACTTTCTCCTTTGTGTGTGTGTGTGTGTGTGTGTGTGTGTGTGTGTGTAGGTGAAAGTTCTAAGCTCCGCCCACTGCGTGAGTCATGCTACTATCTGGGAGTCCCTGCGTGGTCAGTCGACCGCAGTAAGCCCGAGAGATCAGACGTGTATTCAGATCAGACGTATATTGAAATGGCTACCTTTAATATTGCTTGCACAACGTTTATGAAATGGTATTCAGTAAAGTGTGAGGATGTGGTGGATACCGAAAAACTTCCTATTCCCCCCTCCTATGCCTCTTTTAAAACCACATTGGATTGTGCGAAGTTCCAAGATGTACAAATACTCTACGGATGTTCTGGTGAGACTGTTGAAGGCTTTCGTTGCACAGACGATGTGCTGAAGTATGCTGCAGGGCTAAACTTTATAAAGTCTCACATACACCGTGAAGTAAAAGAAACAACGCGTGCAGAAGAGAAGCAGCAGGTATGGATAATGAGCCTTGTGGATGGGTGGTGTGACAAGCGGTATTACGTCATGCTACACCATGTCGAATACTCATACCCTACGTCTGAAAATGTGAATCTCGTGATCATGGACAATCTTAGGTGTTTTTATCACTATATTAACGTATATCATGATGAGGTTCATAGTGAGGTTGTGGCTAGTGCCATGCGTGAGTTTTTAACAGATTTTAGAGACGAGTATCGTTTGATGGTAGAAAGGAAAAATATGAGCATATGTTCCTCTCAAATAGTGCGCCGGAGTGTGGAGATGATTAGCGCCTAGTTCTTATCCAAAGTGCGTAGGCTGGTAGTGACGAAACGGAAAAACAAATATGTGCAACAATTCGAGTCGTACGAACATGCCCATTCACGTATCATCGAGTCAGCCGCCCGTCGAACCGTTCCTGCCTGTGCCTCACACGGCTCATAGTTATCTCAGAGCTTGAACCGAGTAGACGTGCGCTCCTCGAATACGATGGAACTTCCTTTGAGCAGCATTCTCAACGCCTCGTACGATGTGTCCGTGACGAAATCGTTGCGCGTGTTCAGGCGTAATTCCGGTACCATTAGCTATGTACTGGAAACGGAATGTAGACCGACAAACAAACGGGTTTATTTAAGTATCGAGGAGATGAATAGAATCTTTGTGATAGTTGATAAGTGGTGTGAAGATCGTTATAAAATACCTGCTAACGTAGGTACAAGAAGAGAGCAGATTAGTGACGCGCCCTCATACGCCGTTGTATGTACGTTGTGTATAAATAACGATCGGCCATGCATTGATATAAGGCTGATGTGGAAGAATGCTTCTGATAATAACGCTCTTATTCCTACGCGAAACCGTTTCATCCTCGACAGAATGTTTGAAATCGTCGGATTCCGTAAACTGAAACCTATATTAGACGCGCGTGTTAAGGATATGCTTTATTTTGATACAGTTCTTGAATACGCATACACTGCTCTGCTCGATGGGTTTACCGAGTGTAGGACTGGTGAGAATGGTCTAGTGCTGGATGTTTATTTAAAAAGTTTAGACTCTTTGAAATACCATGAACTTTGGTACAAAGCAATTGATCGGTACAAGGCTGAGCTCACCTACACCGTTCACCCTGAAGAACTATTTCTTTATATAACGCGCAGTTGCCGTAACGATTTAGAAGATTATTTCAATTGCCGTTATGTTGAGTGAAGAGTTCACGATTGAAAAGCTCGAGTCGGTAGAAATAAACCCTCGATTGGAAAAGCATTCTTATAAACTTGCGTTTAATAATGTAGCTAACGATGAACTCTTTGTGCGTGCTTTTGATTGTATTCTAGACGTATTTAAAGATGACTTGCCAACCGGTTGTAAAGTGGGGACAAAAATAGTACTGAACGATATGAAAGCCATTCATATCGAATACAGGTTTCCCTATACTTTAAGCGGTGAAATATTATTAAGCCGCATAGACTGCGTAATGCAGAGCAATAATGATGTAATTGTAAACTCGATTAAGACCGATGTTAGTATTTTGAAAAAAAAGTGAATTGTATATATATATTTTGCTTGACGATTATACGCATATTTCTATTGATTTGTGTTTATATATATATATATATATTTTGCTTGATATTTCTCCTGTACTGTTATGTACATATTGAAGTGTATATGAAATGTATATTTTATTTTATATATCACCATAATTGTGTGTGTGTGTGTGTATATTTCTCCTGTACTGTTATGTACATATTGAAATGTATATGAAATGTATATTTATTTGAAATGTATATTTATTTTATATATAATTATGTGTATATATTTCTGTTATGTACATATTGAAATGTATATGAAATGTATATTTTATTTTATATATATATATCCATAATTGTGTGTATATATTTCTGTTATACGCATATTCCTCAAATGTATATTTATTTGAAATGTATATTTTATTTTATATATATATATATATATCCATAATTGTGTGTATATATTTCTGTTATACACATATTCCTCAAATGTATATTTATTTTCTATATATTTATAATAAAAAGAATGATGCAATGTTGTTTATTGTTATGCCTTCTACCACCGGTATTCTAATAATGTATACAACAGGTATCTGGCAATATTTAAGCCTTCTAAGCCAACTGGCTGATTAGGAGTCTATAATAGTGTATACAATGGTATCTGGCAACTCTGTCTTCGGAATACATGGAGCTATCTGGCAACTCAGCCAACTGGCTGATTAGGCGTATATAATAATAATGTATGCAATAATACTGCTAAAAAGAGGTATCTGACAACCATTTACAGCCAACTGGCTGATTAGGAGTCTATAATAATAATGTATGCAATAATACTGCTAAAAAGAGGTATCTGACAACCAGCCAACTGGCTGATTAGGAGTCTATAATAGTGTATACAATGGAATACATGGCGCTATCTGGCAACTCAGCCAACTGGCTGATTAGGCGTATATAATAATAATGTATGCAATAATACTGCTAAAAAGAGGTATCTGACAACCAGCCAACTGGCTGATTAGGAGTCTATAATAATGTATACAATGGTATCGCGGTATCTGGCAACTCAAGCCATTTACGCCAACTGGCTGATTAGGAGCCTATAAAACAACGCCAGCCCGGCCGCCTCCAAGTTTTCCCCCCACCCCCCCTTCCCCCACCCCCTTTGCAACAACCCCCCTCCCCCCTTTGCAACAACCCCCACCCCCCTTTGCAACATTCCTGCACTCTCCCCTTTTGCGGCTATACTACTAGCATCTACGTAGCAAGTTAAAAAAATCGAAGTATGTCAATAACCATTCATGAAATAGCGTATTGGTAGTAATTTAATAAAGCGGGACATTTTTGCTCAATGTCTCCAAAAGCCGGACAATTTGGGGGACACCGTACGTCAGCGGGACACACTTCTCGAAAGCGGGATTGTCCCGCCCAAAATTGGGACTCTGGTCACGTTATGTTTGTAGCCCAATTTCAGGCTTCAACCCCGACATATTTTTGACGGATTTACGCCACTGACAATAGACTTCTAAAACATAAAAGAATCACAAAACCTTTCATTTAGCTCATCACATTCACAGCACATTTCACTAATGCCAGTTTACAGAATCACATTAACACTTGAGTAAAACTTGAAGACAAGCAAAACTTACCTCTCAATACGTGCAACCGCCACCTATTGGCATTAAAACAAAGCTTTCATTTTCTATGAATGTATGTAGTTATTATCGATAATTTTAGAAAAACAAAATAGTTAGTCTGACAGTAGAAAATCAATACAAACCAAAAAATCAGTCGGTACATTGTTTTCTGTCTGAAAGTCAGTACTGTACTGACCAAATCAGTACGTCTAGTCACCTTATTTATGACATATATGGTATATATACATGATGCAAATCCCCAAGGAAAAAAAATTATTGCACGTTCTTTCATGTAGTCAACAATACACCTCGTCAGGGAATGAATCCCTGACGAGGTGTATTGCCGAATACACGAAAGACCTTGGAATAATTTTTTATTTTTCGTTGTGGATTTGCATCAATCATTCATTTCACATGTTTGAGTGTGAAATTCATCTCGTATATATTGTATATATAGTGTGTGTGTGTGTTCGCACGCGCGCGAGATACTTCAAGGTAAATGGACGCGTTAGTTTTCTCTCTGCAATACCAAATTAATAGTGAATCATTACTCGGCGGTTTTTGTTTACATCACAGTGGCTACAAAGAATCTGTGCATTCCTGGTGATAATTTATCGAGTGAAAGTAAAGATTTGCTCCCAATGTCGTTCATTCCCTTTTTCGTCTTGCTCCAAGAATGAGAAATTTCAAAGTGGGAATTTGAAAGGAGGCAATTCGCAAGTTGATCCGTTCCCAATCTAGACTTTTTCACATAAAGTAAAACATAACATAGCCGTCGTCCACGCAACTACGTCACAGCCCTTTTATCAGTATATTTTAAAACCTTTCCAAAATCTGAAATTTTTACAGAGCATTCCCACTTCCGGACCGATAATGGGAATGGGAATAATCTGGGGGACTGGTTATCTAGGGATTATATTATTTTATATTTTATTGGGCTCAGAATCCCAGCTGAGCCCTGAACGGTCAAGCTCTGAAGGGCCACTTCGACCTAGCCCAAGTTAAACTAGACTAAAACTTACGGACTTGGAAGTTCTATTAGGTCCTACCTCAGAGTTGCTGACGTGATGTGGGCCTACCTTAGGCCTCAGTTGCATAAAATTAAGATAAAAAAACAAAAGGGGCACTATTTATGGTCTCAAAACCTTGCAACAACAACAAAACCCGCACCATTGCACGATGCAACAACCTTGTATCTAAACAACCAAATTGAATAAGACCACGCTCTGTAAGTGCCGCATTTAACAAACGAGTAGAAAGGACGCGCCAGTGCCCCCCCCAAAAAATTATGCCGCAAGAGTGCCCAAACAATTATACCACAAGAGGCCAAAAATGCGAGCTCTAAATTAAGTGAATTTTTCACTAACCTTACAATTATGAGATATATATATATATATATATATATATCCATCTTGTCCATACCTTGAGTATATATATTCATGCGGGTTGCTTCTAAAAAGCTTCAATTTAATATTCAAGAGAAATCCAATGACAAGGAGGAATGTAAATGCCATGAAAAAAGTCTTCTTTAATGCAACGTTTCGAGCAATATGCTCATCTTCAGGCTAAATAATAATATGAAATTAAAATCAATAAACAATTAAAACAAGACAAAACAGTTTCTATAAAACCAATTCTTAAAAACAAAATTTAAAAAGACTAAAAGAAGGTTAAATTCAAAGTTATTAAAATTTACATATAAAATTACAAGAAATTTAAAAAGCTATTTTTAAATTACATATAGTAAATTTGAAATTAATACAATGGAATAACACTACTAACCCTTCATTGCTGGTTCCGAGGCACAAGTAATTTTAAAACAAAACACATGGAACATACTATGGGTTGGGTGGTTGGAGTTATAAATTGGGAAGGGGGAATTATAAAAAATTTAAAGGGACAGCTGAGGAATCAACATTTAGAGAGGGGTCAATGTTTTTATATAAAGAGATTCCAAAATTCTAAGTGAGTTGGAACAAGAGTTATACCCGAGAATTTTAAAATTATCTAAAGTGACATCAGTTTTACATTTAATACTATGTTCCCGGATACTAGAGCTTCTTTTTTATTTAAAATTTTACCTGTTCGGCAACTTATTCCCATATGCGAATAAAATCTAGCCCTGAGAGAGCGCACGGTGCTGCCAATATAAGTACCAAGGAGACACCTTGGGCAAGTAAATAAATATACAACACCGCTACGCAACGAATCAGGAGTTCGATCCTTCGCTGAGAAAAAGCTACCTAAAGACGTTTTATTAATAAATATAATGTGAAAATCAGTATGATAAAATTTTTTTTTAACAACTTCGTAAATTTAAGTTTAAATTCTTTATTCATGGGACCCATTTCAGGTACCAAGAAATATTTTACATCTTTAGGCACTGAAATACAGGGAAGTTGAGGGCTATAAACATTATTTAAGAAAGATCTTATTAGTTTATCTACATATTGAACAGGAAAACTATTATTGGTAAAATATAATCTTAAATTATTAAATTCATCGTTAAGTAAGGTAAAACTAGAAGTCAAATTATATCCTCTGAACAAGAGTGTTTTAATGCACGACATCTTATAGTTAAAATCAGTAAAACTAAAAAAATTCATGCCCAAACCGGTAAAAGTGGGTTTCCTGTAAACTGATGTAGTAATAGAATCCCCTTTTTTCGAAATTAAAAGATCTAAAAAGGGAAGGGAGCCATTTTCCTCAGTTTCCATTGTATAAGTTATATTGGGGTGCAGAGAATTTAAGAAATTAAAAAATTGTTGCGCTTGTACAGCATTATCAAAGACAGCTATCGAGTCATCAACGAAGCATCGGTAAAAAATTGGTTTACAATGGGTGGGAGATTGTCTAAAAATTATACTTTCTAAATGAGTCATAAAAAAATCAGCTGATAAAGGTCCGACGGGTGAACCCATCCCATCACCATCAATTTGTTGGTAAACCTTATTATTGAAAGTAAAATAACATTGCTTAAAAACCAGTTCTAAGTTCCTTAAAATAAGACCATGAAAAACCATGAAAACTATCAACAGAGCTAAAAACCCTATCTAAAATAATGGCAATAGTTTCTGATACAGGTACGTTCGTGAAAAGCGACTTTACATCAAAACTGACAAAAAACTTTTTTGAACCGAAATTCTCACTAAGAAGATCTTTTTGAAATTCATAAGAGTTATTTATGGTATACGCATTTTTCGCAAAAGGTGACAAAAGACCAACAACAAATTTTGCCAATTGAAAGGTAGGTAAGTTATACGAAGCTAAAATAGGACGGAGAGGTGTTCCAACTTTATGGATTTTAGGCAAACAGTATAATTGAGCAAGATCAGAACCAGATACGAACAACTGAGAGTAAGTATCGTTTTTTATTATCTTTAAAGACTTTAATCGTGACAAAAATCTATTAACTTTGTCTTCCAACCTTAAAATGACTTTATTGACGGGTTCAAGAATTTGTTTGAATTTGCTATCATCACTTAAGATTTCATTAGTTTTATTTATGTAATCAGATTTATTCAAAATAACAACTCCGTTACCCTTGTCCGGTCTAGTCACGACAATCTCCTGGTTCTTTGCCAAATTTTAATAACCTGCAAGTCACTCTTCTTAAATATAAAAGATTTAAATTTAAGGTTTCTAAGTTTATGAAAAAATTCATGAGTTAAATTAGCAAACTGACACTTAAAATTATTAAAATCACCAACATGGGGAACATTTTTCAAGCCATTAAAAAAATTTTCAAAGTAAAGAAAAAACGAAGGCTTATATATTTGAAATAACGGAAGCTTAAATTGCAAGCCAAGTGAGAGTAAAAACTTTTCCCGAGGGGTGAGGGTGTAACTAGAAAAATTCGAAATTACTTTATCAGAATTGAAAAAATTAGGTGAATTCAGGCCCAGGGCCTTTAACTTACGTTCATGAGTTTCAGAAATGGTAGAATCAAACTTTTCAAGATCACGTTGTACAAGAGAAATTATTAATAAATAATCCAACAACGAAAGGGTATTTTTAAGAGTAATTATATGATGCTCAAGCGACTTATTATGCGAGTCTGAAATTTTGATTTTATAATTAATTTCATTATTTAACAAATATTCCAGAGAAGATTGATAAAATTCAGAGTCATACAGATTTTCTCGATAAAGTTTGAAATAAACGAATTTCGGGAAAAAACTACATGTACGACACATTTCAAGAAAATAACAGTCGAGTTTAGACTTGAGAAGCTTTCGTGAAGTCTTCCAAACATGGCGATAAACCCTAAGTCCATCTTGTCCATACCTTGAGTATATATATTCATGCGGGTTGCTTCTAAAAAGCTTCAATTTAATATTCAAGAGAAATCCAATGACAAGGAGGAATGTAAATGCCATGAAAAGTCTTCTTTAATGCATCGTTTCGAGCAATATGCTCATCTTCAGGCTAAATAATAATAATATGAAATTAAAATCAATAAACAATTAAAACAAGACAAAACAGTTTCTATAAGACCAATTCTTAAAAACAAAATTTAAAAAGACTAAAAGAAGGTTAAATTCAAGTTATTAAAATTTACATATATAATTACAAGAAATTTAAAAAGCTATTTTTAAATTACATATAGTAAATTTGAAATTAATACAATGGAATAACACTACTAACCCTTCATTGCTGGTTCCGAGGCACAAGTAATAGCTGTCTTTGATAATGCTGTACAAGCGCAACAATTTTTTAATTTCTTAAATTCTCTGCACCCCAATATAACTTATACAATGGAAACTGAGGAAAATGGCTCCCTTACCTTTTTAGATCTTTTAATTTCGAAAAAAGGGGATTCTATTACTACATCAGTTTACAGGAAACCCACTTTTACCGGTTTGGGCATGAATTTTTTTAGTTTTACTGATTTTAACTATAAGATGTCGTGCATTAAAACACTCTTGTTCAGAGGATATAATTTGACTTCTAGTTTTACCTTACTTAACGATGAATTTAATAATTTAAGATTATATTTTACCAATAATAGTTTTCCTGTTCAATATGTAGATAAACTAATAAGATCTTTCTTAAATAATGTTTATAGCCCTCAACTTCCCTGTATTTCAGTGCCTAAAGATGTAAAATATTTCTTGGTACCTGAAATGGGTCCCATGAATAAAGAATTTAAACTTAAATTTACGAAGTTGTTAAAAAAAAATTTTATCATACTGATTTTCACATTATATTTATTAATAAAACGTCTTTAGGTAGCTTTTTCTCAGCGAAGGATCGAACTCCTGATTCGTTGCGTAGCGGTGTTGTATATTTATTTACTTGCCCAAGGTGTCTCCTTGGTACTTATATTGGCAGCACCGTGCGCTCTCTCAGGGCTAGATTTTATTCGCATATGGGAATAAGTTGCCGAACAGGTAAAATTTTAAATAAAAAAGAAGCTTCTAGTATCCGGGAACATAGTATTAAATAAAACTGATGTCACTTTAGATAATTTTAAAATTCTATAACTCTTGTTCCAACTCACTTAGAATTTTGGAATCTCTTTATATAAAAACATTGACCCCTTCTCTAAATGTTGATTCCTCAGCTGTCCCTTTAAATTTTTTATAATTCCCCCTTCCCAATTTATAACTCTCCAACCACCCAACCCATAGTATGTTCCATTAGGCCTGTTCAAAAATCAACTTTTTCTTATTTTCATAGGTTTCTGTACATTTTCCCATGCTTTTTGACCTGAAAAAGCCGAAAATCACAACTATTTTGACCTAGGATGTTGGGAAGCATTGCCGCATGGAGCTTTAAATTTTCTGCCTTGAAATCGGCCAAAGCGCCAATTCCGGGTCCCTTGAATTATGTTTTGCACTTTAACTTTTGATCTAAACAAGATAGAGCAACAAATTAGGTATCAAATGAAAGAGCATAAAATTAATAAATAATAATAATAATAATAATAATAATAATAAATAAATAATAATTAATAATAATAATAATAATAATAATTATCTATCATTTTTCAGGAAACAACAGAAACTCAATCAGAATCTAGAAAACCATCTACAAGTTACAACTTCACAATGGCATTAAGCAAGGAGCTGAGGGAGCTCCGTGGGCGCACAGTTGATATCTCAGAACCTCCACGTACTGTCCACAGGCAGGTGTCAACTGGGCCATCTACCAGATCTCTCACTGAAACTTTCCTGGTTGGATACCCTTCAGCTTTTATCAGTGGTTCCAGCTTCCCACCAACAGACAGGCGTTCCAGTATTTCCTTAATCTTCAGAATTTACCGGAAAATGCAGGGAGGCCCATGGTTCAAGACCTTGCATATGAAACAGTTGAATCTATCATCCCATTCTGGCAATGGCTAGGATCAAGACAATGACCAAGTACAACGCAATGAAGCTCTTCATGAAACTACATGAGAAACATCGTGCTCTGGTGAAAAGCAAAGGAAGAGCAAGTAACCCTGGAGGAAAAAGAGGAGCATTTGTGCTGGAATTAGACAGCCTGTTCGATATAGGAGCTCCAGATGCAATCCAGGAAATACAGAACAACAGACTGTTATCCAGAGAGAAGAAAGATGAGGATATCAGGTTCTACGAAGACCAAAAGACTGAGAGGAAAGGTCATATGTCTGGTCATGACAAGATTTTTGAGACAAGATCCCTGCAGCAAGCAGCGAGGAATGAAAGACTGCAGCATAGACAAGAACAAGGTAAAACTAATTACTTTGAACGTTACAAAAAGTTTTAAGTTTTACTCCATTGCGATATTTAGCATGTACTTAACAATTACTGTCTTAACATGTTGTACTATTTTACAGCTGCAGCAGAACAAGAGGCAGTTGTTCATGTGGATGACATTACCTGGGGTGACTCAACTGACAACGACGCTAACACAGAGGACATGGATTACCATCAGCCTCGTCCTGGATGTTCTCACCATGAAGACACTGTGACTAGTGTGACTTTGACGTTTCCAAGGAAAGTCATGGAATGTGATGTGAATGATCTAAGTCTAATCCAGGACATGTTGAAGTACAAGAAAACTGACCCAGAGCTTGCTGATGCAGTACTTAATAAGATGGAAAACCACAAATGGTACCTGACGCAGGAAGTCGTGCCATTTGCCCTGTTCAGCAGTAGATTGAGTGACACATCGAAGCACGACATTGCTGCACAGTTACATGCCACTGAGAAGCCAGACAGCTTCAGAACAGGAAAGCCTCTATTCCAGAGAGTCACAGCTAAGACCACCCTGGTTGATCTCATTGGCCCAGAATCACATTTCCTGCTGGACACACTGAACATTGGATCCGAGTGGCTTCTGGAACCTCTCACGTTTTGGCCACAGAATGAGGACTACAGAAAAGCGTTGGACTATGTTAAGAATCTGAAAGCGGTGAATGACATTGCTGAACGTGGTGTCAAGATGATGAGCGACTTTGCAAATGTCATAACAACAGATGCCAAGCAAAGGGACTATCTCCTTCAAGCTGTGGAGTTCAACAGACGCCGCTTTGACAGCTTCAAGAAACAAACTCTCAACAACTGACTGTGTAAATGTCATTATGAAATTAATCATCATGTAATGCATTCACTTCTTGATCGATTAGACTTGTGACAAAATGTTAATCTCAAATTTGTGTCATGAATAAGGCGCCTTGTCTGCCTTGAGTGTGAGAAAGCGAATTTTGTGATATTTCTGAAATCTTTTTATGTACCAATGTGCCATTTCTTGTTCCAAGACTATCATAATTGTATAAGTTAGAAAGAGGATTAAAAACACTTTAATTTGGTGCCTATTTTGTTGCTCTATCTTGTTTAGATAAAAGGTTATAGTGCAAAACATGATTCAAGGGACCCCGGAACTGGTGCTTTTGGCCGATTTCAAGGCAGAAAACTTAAAGCTCCATGCGGCAATGCTTCCCAACAACCTAGGTCAAAATGGTTGTGATTTTCGGCCTTTTCAGGTCAAAAAGCATGGGAAAAAGTACAGAAACCTATGAAAATAAGAAAAAGTTGATTTTTGAACAGGGCTAATGTTCCATGTGTTTTGTTTTAAAATTACTTGTGCCTCGGAACCAGCAATGAAGGGTTAGTAGTGTTATTCCATTGTATTAATTTCAAATTTACTATATGTAATTTAAAAATAGCTTTTTAAATTTCTTGTAATTTTATATGTAAATTTTAATAACTTTGAATTTAACCTTCTTTTAGTCTTTTTAAATTTTGTTTTTAAGAATTGGTCTTATAGAAACTGTTTTGTCTTGTTTTAATTGTTTATTGATTTTAATTTCATATTATTATTATTTAGCCTGAAGATGAGCATATTGCTCGAAACGATGCATTAAAGAAGACTTTTCATGGCATTTACATTCCTCCTTGTCATTGGATTTCTCTTGAATATTAAATTGAAGCTTTTTAGAAGCAACCCGCATATATATATATATATATAATAATATATATATATATATATATATATATATATATATATATATATATATATATATGATACACACAGACCGTGCATGGAACAAGGAACTCTTCTAGGATAATTAAATCCACTATAGTCCGAATAAGTAATAGTAAATGACAAATACTATAGTTTTTCTTTTTCATGATGCTAGCCCGACGTGGGCAACGGGTCACTCGCAAAGAGATCCCAAAAATATAGCTTCCCTCACCAGCTATCTGCAAAGCAGGTAGGATCCAGCTTTGGGACAGCTGGATCCTATCTGCTTTGCAGATAGCTGGTGAGGGAAGCTATATTTTTAGGGCCTCTTTGCGAGTGCCCCGTTGCCCACGTCAGGCTAGCATCATGAAAAAGAAAAACTATAGTATTTGTCATTTACCATTACTTATTCGGACGATAGTGGATTAATTACACCGGTCTGCATGAAAATCGATTTCTTTATTTTGAGTTGTGATTCTGAAGCAGTTCGCTGCGCTGAATTAAAAAATGCTACCAGTTTTTTCTATCACCCACAGTTTTAAAGTTATTAGCAAAACAATTTTGGGGCGTTTTGTAATTTTTTACTTTTTTTATCTTTAATTAATTTCGTTTTTTCATATTTTTCAAATAGATAATTCTACATTACGTCTTTAAAATTTTAATAATGGCTTCTAGAGGATGTACCCATAGTCCAGACTTATTTTGTTATATCTGTGATCGATATGTTGTTGTGAAACAAAGGACAAATGTAACGACCTTCATTAAGAGAGCTTATGCTAATTTTGGAATTAAATTAGGAGATCAAGACAAAAGTTGGGCTCCACACAAGGTTTGTCTTACGTGTGTTGCGGCACTAAGGAATTGGAGCAAAGGTAAAAAGAAAAGTTTGCCATTTGGGATCCCTATGGTATGGCGCGAGCCTAGAAACCATACCGACGACTGCTACTTCTGTTCTTGCAATGTTAAAGGTTATAATTAGGCTGACCATACGTACCGTTTTGAACGGGACAGTACCGTTTGTTTTATATTTCCTGGCCGTCCCGTCGTTTTAATAAAAATGTCAATTTTGTCCCGGTTTATGTACTTACTTTTTCATGAATACAGAATATTACATAACCCCCGTCCCTTTTTTGCCATCCCAATGTCCCGTTTTTGTATCAAGGAAATATGGTCAGCCTAGTTATAATGCAAAGAATAAAGAGAGCCTTCAATACCCAAGTCTCCCATCTGCAATAAGGCCGGTACCCCATGGTCCAGAAGTTCCTATTCCCCGCCCACCCGAGAGTCTGGATCAATACAATTCAGATTCTGATTCAGCTCCAAATCCAGACAATGATGATGTTTATGAACAGCCAACAGCTGACCGAGATCCTAAACCATTAACCCAAGCCGAACTAAATGACTTAGTCAGGGATTTGAATCTGCCTAAGGACTCTGCAGAACTTTTGGGGTCTAGATTGCAGGAGAACAATTTATTGGCATCCGACACATACTTTGGAATAAGTCCTGAAATGTTTGCAAGTAAAGAAGGTAAATATATTTTGTTTCTTTCAGTTAATTTTTTATTCTTCCATAAACAAGCAATATGCTTGTCCAAGAGCTAGGAGCTATTTACTTCTGCTTTAATTAGGTTTTACTCTATCACCTAAAGATTTCGTGCTACAAGGGGTGTTGTAATACCTCATCTGTCCCCAAATGTTAACCACCCATTGATGGGAGGGGAGAGAGTATTTTGCTGGGAACGGGACTGGTTGTTATATATATTTACCCTACATTATTATGTAAGCGTTACTGTAGTCTATAACAACAAAATTTATGGTTTAGCATGTGCAATCCAATGTTGGTCTCGATAAGATGGTTCACATTTGGGGATAAATGGGGGATTTATGACACACCCTGTAGTAAGAAAACCATACGTGATAGGGAAAAACTAACTATATTTTTTAGATCAGCGCACTCAAATTATATGGAATCACCAACTAGTTTGTAAAAATCGATCGACAAGTTTTCAAATGTGTACTGGTGAATTATCCTAGAAGAGTTCCTTGCTCCATGCACGGTCTGTGTGTATCATAAAAAACCTCAGGGAACCATTCTGAGTTCATTTATATATATATATATATATATATATATATATACAGGGTGTTTGAAAACTTTCTGTACAAATTGTAATGGGGGATAGGCAACACCAAGACAAACCCTTTTCGTCTATAAGTGTATGTCCGCTGACGTCACCATTCGGCGCGAGAGGGCGCCGCTGCAATTGGCTAAAAGGTGAAGTGGGCTAGACTCGCGCTTGCCGCGGGCATTCTTAAATCGGACGTAGTACGCGTAACATGGAGCGCTTCACGACTGCTGAGATGGCTGACATGCATATAGTGTATGGGGCTGCCAATGGAAACGGAAGAGCTGCTGTGAGGTACCGACAGCGCTTCCCAAACAGACGTGTGCCAAACCACCAAACGTTTGCGCATTTGCATCGGCGACTGCGAGAAACTGGAACATTCCATGCAAACATGCATGAAACTGGTCGGGACAGAAACGTACGCACTCCTGACATGGAAGAAGAAATCCTACGGCGATTTGAGGACAATCCAAGCGCAAGCACGCGAGGTGTTGCACGTATCCTCGGTGTGAACCACGACCTGGTCTGGAGAGTGTTGCACGAGCAGCAGTTACATCCGTTTCATCGTCAGAGAGTCCAGGCATTACAACCTCGGGATTACCCTCTTCGTGTGGAATTCGCACGCTGGTTTCTGCAGCAGACAGCGGTGCAGCCTAATTTTCCGGCTTATGTGCTGTTCTCAGATGAGGCCTGTTTCACACGTGAGGGTGTGTTTAACATGCAGAATTCTCACGTGTGGGCGCACGCAAATCCACATGCTACACGGGTTTGTAATGCCTGGACTCTCTGACGATGAAACGGATGTAACTGCTGCTCGTGCAACACTCTCCAGACCAGGTCGTGGTTCACACCGAGGATACGTGCAACACCTCGCGTGCTTGCGCTTGGATTGTCCTCAAATCGCCGTAGGATTTCTTCTTCCATGTCAGGAGTGCGTACGTTTCTCTCCCGACCAGTGTCATGCATGTTTGCATGGAATGTTCGTTTCTCGCAGTCGCCGATGCAAATGCGCAAACGTTTGGTGGTTTGGCACACGTCTGTTTGGGAAGCGCTGTCGGTACAACATCACAGCAGCTCTTCCGTTTCCATTGGCAGCCCCATACACCATATGCATGTCAGCCATCTCAGCAGTCGTGAAGCGTTCCATGTTATGCGCACTACGTCCGATTTAAGAATTCTTGCGGCAAGCTCGAGTCTAGCCCACTTCACCTTTTAGCCAATTGCAGCGGCGCCCTCTCGCGCCGAATGGTGACGTCAGCGGACATACACTTATAGACGAAAAGGGTTTGTCTTGGTGTTGCCTATCCCCCATTACAATTTGTACAGAAAGTTTTCAAACACCCTGTATATATATATATATACACATTATAACTGCAAACACGCAGTATAATTAACGTAAAGAACGACGCTTTGTATAGGAGAATATTCCGCGCAAGATGAGAGCGAAAGAACAAAACAAATGAAAAAATGAGGTAACCACCCGGGAATCGAACCCGGGATCTTCCTCATTTTTTCATTTGTTTCGTTCTTTCGCTCTCATCTTGCGCGGAATATTCTCCTATACAAAGCGTCGTTCTTTACGTTATATATACATATATATATATATATATATATATATATATATATATATATATATATATATATATATATATATATATATATACACACCTTAACTTAATATATACAAGCAATGCTGCATCAATCAGCTTAGTCATCATATCGCCTTGGGACAACAATGGCTCTTCCTCTTCTAGATTTTCTACCACCCACCGAAGAGGCATTGTTGTCATTACCTTCTGCAAGTTTAGCCAAGCCTTCTCCATGAGGTTGTAATCCAAATGCTTCATCTTGATTATCCGTGTTTTTGCTGATTTCTAAAGCATAGAGTTTTTGTATAGGTCTTTAATTTAATTTTCCTCCTGAAATCTTTACCAGTGCAGACCTAACTAAATTGTCTTTGCCAGCAAACAATTCTTCAATTATACCAAGCTTCCAGCATTGCATTGGTTTTTCATCCCCAATCATTACCAATTCTCCCACCTTGATACAATTTGCATTGGAGCCCTTTACATTGCCTGATGGGTAATAATTGAGTTCTGGCAAGTATTCCATCTGCCACCTCTTCCATAACTGATCTTGTAGCTCTTCAAGGTACTTGAACCTTCTGGTTAACTCTTCTTGACTGCTCTGAATAGGCTGTAAGTCTCTTGGCAAACTGGGGCTTAATGTTAATCGTTTACCACAAAGAAAATGATTTGGTGTCAATGGCTCTGCATCCTGCATACTGTTATAAACAAAGGTGATAGGCCTGCTGTTCACCATTGCTTCTACTTGACACAAAACAGTGCGGAATTCTTCTTTGCTCAAATGAGCATTAGCTAAAAGTTTCTTTAAAAGATACTTTACACTTCTCACGAGCCTTTCCCAAAATCCTCTCCACCAGGTGCTCTCTCAACAATAAACTCTCACTCTAGCTCATGGTGTGAAAAGTAGAATTGGAATCCCTCCTCTTTTAGCAAGGACCAAATTTCTTGGAGTTCCTTTGCAGCCTTTTTGAAGGTTTTTGCATTATCCGATATGATTTTATTTGGGAAACCCCTTCTGTTCACAAACCTTTTAAAGGCCAAAAGATATACATCACTACTTAAGTTGCTTACCAACTCCAAATGGGTTGCTTTGGTGGTAGCACATATGAAAAGACATATATAACCTTTGTTAGACTCCCCTTGCTCATACACATAGACTGGACCTGCAAAGTCTACTCCCACTACATCAAATGGGGCAGTATAGACGCACCGTTCTCTTGGAAGTGGAGCTACCTTTTCATAATAAGGCTTTGCACTCCAGCGCTTGCAAACCACACATCTATGCAAGACCTTTTTTCCTACTTGTATAATTTCGGGAATCCAAAACTGTTGTCTGATCTCTATTATCACTTCTCAAACTCCAGCATGCAACAACTTATGATGCGTATCCAGGATCAAAAGTTCCACAAAGTGCTCCCCGAGAAAGTAGCAAAATTTGATGTCTTTTCTCCTCTGGAAGCCCAGGAAACCGTAGTACCTCCTACTCTCAATAAATCCTGATCCAAAAACACACCCCTTGAGAGCAGAATGCGTTGTTAGAACCTGTAATGGACTGCTGGTGAGCAATTTTCTCTCCACAAAATTTTTCCTTCTGCACATCTACCACCCAGTGTTGCCTGGCTTTCTGAATCTCCTTACTGTTCAGAATTCCTTCCCTTCTTGTTTCTTCCTTAATGTTGTCTGTAAATCTATATACCCATGTGCTGTCACTCTTAACAACCTTTTCAGACTGCTAATGTCCTCAAGCCTCAATATAGGGTCCTGCTGCATAACGTGACAACTGTTCACAGTGCATTTTCTCATCTCACTCACCCATTCTTCTTCAGCCTGGCATTCTCCTACAATAGGCTGATCAGAAGGCCAATTTTCACTTCCAAGTTTTAGCCAATCTGGCCCATTCCACTACAAACTTGACTGTGCAAGACCTTTCACTGAAATTCCTCGTGTTGGTAAATCAGGTGGGTTTTGGGTGCCTGGACAATGCTTCCATTGCATTGGATCTGTGTGTGCTTGAATTTCCTTCACCCTATTGACAACAAATGGTTTCCATTTCCTTGCCTGGTTTCTTAACCAGTGCCAAACTATAGTGGAGTCTGTCCAATAATAACTTGGAATTTCATAAATGCCCAAAGAGTTTTGCACTGTAACTGCAAGCCGACCAGCAATGACTGCACCCATCAATTCCAATCTTGGAATAGAAAGCCTTTTCAAAGGTGCTACTCTGCTCTTTGCAGCAACCAACCTGCAACTTACTTCTTCTTCGAATGTGCCTCTTGTATAAATGCAAGTTGCATAGGCTTCCTCACTTGCATCACAAAAGATGTACAGCTCCAAATTATCTGGACTGTTGTTCAACTCTCCAAAGTACCATCTTGGGATTCCAATGTCTCCAAGACGTGCCAATTCTTTGAACCAATATTTCCACTTTACCAACATATGATCAGGTAATTCTTGGTCTCAACCAAGTCCAATTTCCCCGAGGCTCTGAAACCAAATTTTTGACCTTCGAAGCCAAACTAAGAGCTGTACGTTTTGTCCACCTTGTCCAAATCCTCTCCTTGCTGCCAAACAATGCCTAGCACCTTTGTGTCTATTGCCCACAACTCCTTAATACCAGAATCCTCAATACTTTCTGCTGCATCAGATCCTACACAGGACTGACTCATAAACTGTTATAACTGAGAATGATTGGTCTGCCATTTTCTAAGCTCCATGCCAGCCTCCCTCATTATAGCTCTAGCCTCCATGAATATCTGTTTAGCCATTTCTATATTATCCACTGAACACAGCAAATCATCAACATAAAATTTTTTGCTTATGTGTTCAATAGTATTAGGATAGACTTCAGAATATTTCTTAAAATGGTACTGCATAGTAGCTGCCAACAGAAATGGACTAGAGCTGAGGCCAAACAACACTGACTACATTCTATGTGCTTGAACCTTGGGTTCATTTTCCAACAAGTCTTTCCTATCCACCCACAGATACCTTACTGCATCTCTGTCCTCTGGTTTTAACTTTATCCTCAAAAATACCACATGAAGCAGGATACTCAAACTCCTCCCCAGACATAACGTTCTGTTCCCCCTTACTAGCAGCACATACACACTGTAGAACAGAAAAACGACCACTTGCCCATCATCATTACAACACATTCTACACTCTGCCCCAATAGCCTTAGGCACACTTACAGAAATTACAAGAAAGCCGATTAGGAACAGTTCAAAATACAGACTGAGGAACAATTCACCACATTAAACAGCACACCCATCATAAACATCAATACAACACTCAAGACATTCAATCAGACCATCAATAATGCAAACAAATACATACCCAAGGGCAATATTAGGAAATACAACCCAAATTACACTAGGGAAATAGCCCACCTCACAAGGGAACGTAACAACCTCAAACATAACACACAAACACCACACACACAAGCCATAAAACAGCAGATACAACAGCTCAACACAGAAATAAACAACAAACTTAAAGAAAAACAAACAAACATTTAGGGAATTCATAACAACATTAAACCACTCCACAGATACATCCAGGCTATACAAGACTATAAACAGCATTACCCACTCTAACAGCGGCATTCACACCTCACACGCGGCTATCTGTCGCAGCCAAAATAATATCCCAACATATACACAAGCTAATCACTACGCAAAGATAAGTCACCTAAACAGAGACAACAACCAGAAACACGCAGACAGACAAACAGCCAGACACAAGAAAACCTACAGACTCGACACGACCATTACACCCTTCAATACAGACCAGACTACCAAGATCATCAAAAACATTAAGAATTCGAAGGCTACTGGACCAGACAACATATCTAACATACAGTTTAGGGCAGTATCTAGATACATATATCGCCGATACGTATCGATCGATACTTTTGTATCGGTATCGGTATCGCTTTAGCTACTTGACAAAAGTATCTATTTATCGGTATCGCCAAGGTCAATTTTCTTAAATGTATCGAAAAAAATCGATACATCGATACATTAATAAGAATTTTTAAATATTTAAATAGATGTTATAATATGACACTACTGAGTTACAGTGCCCGCGAAAAGTATCCGATCACCCTGGAAATTTGTATTTTTTACATAAAAAACAATGTTTAAATGTATACTAACCTTATATTAGTATTTTGTCATCTGTCCTTTGGTTTGGATGACTTGTTCTAGACGTTTTGGCATGGATTTAATCAAGTTTTGACAAACTTCCACTGATATTTCCTTGCACCATACCTTTTTGATGGCTTCTTGTAATTTTTCGACTGAGCCAGTGTCGTGGCATTCAACCTTTTTTTTATTATTAGCCACATATTTTCTATCGGATTGAGATCTGGACTATTACCAGGCCAATCCAAAATATCAAATTTATTGTCAGTAATCCATTTTGTCACTATTTTGGCCCTGTGACATGGTGCACCATCATGCATGTATGTTTTTGTCCTTTGGATTGCCATTGCCATTGGAAGTTTATCCTGTAGCATTGCTAAATACCGTGCACCATTCATAGTTGTGTTCTTCGGAAGAAAATATAGGTTTCCACGCCCATAGTAACCGAAACAACCCCAAACCATCACACTTGGAGGGTGTTTCATTGTCTTTAGGGTGTATTTAGGGTCCATCCTATTTGAGCCAATGGGCCGGCGAACCTTTTTTGGACAACTTCTGAATGTCAAAAATGTCGACTCATCACTAAATAAAACCTTCTTCCAGTCATCAACAGTCCAATGAATATATTTTTTACAAAATGCGACACGTTTTTTACGCATTTTTTCATTAATGAACGGTTTCTTAGCAGCATGGCGAGATGGTAATCCGAGTTCTTTTTGGAGCCGCTCCTGGATAGTTCGTTCAGAAACACCAGATAACAAATTATTCATATTAAATTTTATTTCTTTCGCATTTATTGTTGGGTTTTTCAATACTAAACGTTTCATAAGTTTGTCTGTTCGTGAATTTGTTTTTCTCGGTCTGCCAGATCGTTTTTTAGGGACTGGCGTGGTTAGGCCGGCATTGTTCTTAGCCCGTGAAACCCATAAATTAACGGTACTTTGGGATATGTTTAATTCCTTAGCTATCTGTCTCTGTGATTTCCCACATGTATGCAAAGCAACAATAGCACCTCGACAATCACTCTTAAGTTGTTTTTTAGCACACATTATATATAAATTTTATTTACACCACTTTCTGTAAAAAATAACAAAATATCAATAAATTTACACAAACAGTGAAATCTGACAACTTTGAGACACAGCCACCCGCAACGAAGGCTACCAGAACACTAATTTGAGAATGCGTTGGATAGCTCTCATATCAGCGAGCAACCTCAAAGTTACCAGATGTCGCTAGAACAAATAGAAAGTGAATTATGTGTCTCTGAATATCAAGGGAAAATATTGTATTTTCTTGAGTGATCGGATACTTTTCGCGGGCACTGTATATTTATGAATATACATAAATAATAATATTAAATATTTATTTAATGACAGTACTACTCTACTGGTCACGTCACACAGTACGGCGCAACGTTTAAACACGTTTGTACTTGTGTTATTGAGATTAATTAACCATAATATAGAAACGCTCATAATATAGAAACGCTCATATAATATAGAAACACTCATTGGTGTTGCAACACTATTGGCCACGCCCACTCGGTGTTGAGTTTAAATCTGCAAAATCTGCGCTGAAAGGACCTTACGCAAAAATACACCATACTGCCATGGGGAAGTGTTCAGCCCTTTGGAATTTCTGTGGCAAGCCTAAAACAGCCGAAATAATCCAGGAAACTCTAAAATGTCAGTTGACATTACCATGCGTCACAAGATGGAACTCCTTGTTCGACAGTTTATCAGTTCTGTTGAAGCATAAAAGTGTCCTAAATGAAACAATGAAACAACTAGGACTGTCAACATTTCGTGAAAATGAGCTTGATTTTCTCCAGGAATACCTAATCGTACTACAACCCATTGCAACAGCACTTGATAGGTTGCAGTCCGACAAAGAATGTTTTTACGGTTGCCTGCTTCCGACATTGCTAGCTGTAGAGAAGAAGCTAGAGCGTTTGAATTCGGAGGCATTGCGTCATTGTCAGCCACTTCTCAATGCAGTCACAGTAGGGTTCACTAAGCGGTTTGAAAAGTTTCTGTGCCTTGATGCGTCGCATGAGTGTAAAGCAGCAATACTGGCATCGTCTTCAAATCCTCTGTTCAAGTTAAAGTGGATGACAATAAAAGGCAAATTTAATACTAACATTGTCAAAAAGAGGGTTCAAGAAATGTTGGTTAATGCTGTTAAGAGCTCAGCGAGCAGACCCCCCAGCAACAACTAAGTGATGCTGCATCTGACGGAAGTGCAGATGATTTCTTCTGTTATGAGTCTGCTTCCACTAATGTCTCTGCAACCCAAGATTCCTCCGAGATGGAAGTTTTACAGTATCTGGGTGACGGAAGTCATTCTCTCCAATCTCTGAGGCAGTACCCAGGAATTCTATGGGTCTTCCTGAAGTATAACACACCACTACCATCCTCTGCCCCTGTAGAACGGTTGTTTAGTTTGGCTGGTCACATTCACGCTCCAAAAAGGAATAGACTGTCTGGCCAGATGTTTAGCCAGCTGGTATTTTTGAAGGGTAATAGTAATTACTTTTAATTGTTAGTGTAATATTTTCAGTCATTCATGTATCCTACAAAATTAAAACATACTTTCATTAAATAAAGCAATTGTTTTTATTTACATCTATAAAACCGGATCGGGACGATTGGTCCAATGACGATTAGTCCAACGCCGATTCGTCCAAATGATAATTGGTCCAATGGTCGATTCGTCCAATGGATGATTGGTCCAATACTGATTCGTCCAAAAGACAATTGGTCTAATAGCCGATTAGTCGAATCAGGAAACTGGTCTAAACTTAGAAAATATAATATAAATATAATATATATTATATATAAATTCGAGACCTACACTTTAGGGAAATAGAAATAAGAAAAAAATCAAATTTATTTATACTGAAAATAATATTAAAATGGTCTTAATAAGAGGATTAAAAAACAATTTAAAAAATATTAGAAAAACCTCAAATTGTGAGCTCATGCCCTAAGATAATCTAAGACATCATATTGGTTGGTCGGCTTCTTGGAATATTATTTTATACTGAAAATAATATTAAAATGGTCTTAATAAGAGGATTAAAAAACACAATTTAAAAAATATTAAAAAAACCTCAAATTGTGAGCTAATGCCCTAAGATAATCTAAGACATCATATTGGTCGGCTTCTTGGAATATTCTTAAAATCCTGCTTTCCCGTTGGATGTCCTTTTTTCTGAGTTTTGATGTGACTTCTCCGCGGATTATGCATTCAATTACGCCTTCGGTGTGTTTCTGCTCTTTTCGCATCTCGGTTATTATTTTAAAAAGACCTACAGGAGCAGAACCTACTAAAATTTCAAAGCGCCGATGCCAGGCTTCGACCTTATTTTGAGTTCTCGGTATCCCCATCTCTACTCGGTCATGCACCGACCACAAAGATGGTGGAAAAAGTGGTGGATGTCGCAATTCTTGGCCACGTAATACTCGTCGAACTTTACCGCGAACATAATTTTCTTCAAAATAAGCTGCTACAGGAGTGCCTTCATCTGGAATTGTTGGTTTAAGTTGTAACCACGCTTCTTCAATTTGGTTGAGAAATCTTCATTGCTAGAATATAGAGATTTAAGACCACAAGAAATTACCTTTCTGTAAATGCTTTGTCCAAAATGGAAGAAACAACCCTTGTTGAGTGTACCTGGCAGCTCACATTTACTTGCATTTATAGCCCCTATTTCAAAATCAGTGAATATCATTTCGGGGGAGAGGGTAATTTGATTTTCTGCAGCATATTCGAGAATATCGCTGAAAAACTGGACATAACATTCCGTATTTTTTCGTGACATCAGCACATAAACCAAAGGTAAAATACAGCTTCTTTCATGCGGTCCAACGGGTGCGTAAATAGTGTACAACTGAGTAAAAATTGTTGGAACGGTTTTAAAGGTTCCATCCATAATCCAAAAATGTGCTGCTTCAAGTTTCTTCAAATTAAAAGAGGTAGTAAATATCAAAATTTTGTCATTTCCAATGCTTGATTCTCTAACTAAAAATAATTCGTCAGAAAGTGTTCTCCTATATTCCTCTGGAATAGATAAGTCATCTAAATTTGTCGGCTCTAGAGGGCTATCTTTTCGTACTCTGCTTACCAACTTTTTTAATGATTCCTTCTTCCCAATATATGGTACGATGGATGAGTTGACTTGACTAACAACCCCTTGAATGATTTGAGAAGGTTTTTCACTGGTGTCCTTGGCTTTTTGCTTAATTTCATTATGGCACTTCACTACATGAAAACGACTAGCTTCCGCAGATCCACAAGTGTGCTCACTTTCACTTTTTAAGAAATGGCGATTTTCTCAATAATGTGTAACTGCAGTAGCATTACAGATTCTCTTCTCACATCGCCAATAATATGTTTCCTTCTGAGTTGTCTTTTGAATCCTCTTCCCTCGCATTGTAAATAAATAGCCACTCGCTGCAAGCTTTGGTTTTCCTCTTTCAGATTTCACAGTTTCGCACACAACGGGCTCCATGGGTAGGGTAACTAATTTTGGAGAGAAGAAAGGTGCGAACAGTACAAAATCTAAGAGATTACTAACTAAACCTTAAAGCTGGTTTCAAATGTAAACTTCTATTGTTGTCTCAGTTTAAATTAGTCTAAATTAAGTGTTAGTCTTACATGTGAAAGCAGTTTATATATATATATATATATATATATATATAATATATATATATATATATATATATATATATACACACGTGTGCGTGTGTGTGTGTGTGCAGCGTGTATACATTCGCATTAACTTGTATGTGTTATAGATTTATTAATATACTCATATTTTAATATATTTCATAACAAAGTTGCTTATTATATACTTATTATATACTTATTAATATTTAATAAAAATATGCATTTGGACCAATCATCCATTGGACGAATCGACCATTGGACCAATTATCATTTGGACGAATCGGCCTTAGACTAATCGTCATTGGACCAATCGTCATTGGACCAATCATACCAAACCCATGTCGTGGTTGAGTGGTGAAGTCTGAATCTATGCCGAGTAGGCGATAGTGGTATGTGTGGGTTGGTGATGTGTAAGATCAGTCTTTCTTTTGGAAGGTGTGCAAGTAAAGCTGGTTCTGTTGGATTTTGTTTGGTTTAATAGTGTATAATTTTACCTTGTTTCCATGTCAGGAATCATACAGTGTTAGTATGAATATGTGCTGATGTTTGTGAGAGCTAGTATTCCCTGTGGGCCCAAGTGTTTAAGGTGTGTGTTAGCAGTGATGGGCATCGATACATGAAAATCGCTAAAGCGATATCGATACATGAAGAACGTCTTAGGCGATACCGATACGCCGATACTTTCTAGATGTCTTAAGCGATACCGATACCGATACATGCATCGCCGGTACATTTTTATAATTATTCATTTAATATGTAGGTATTAGATATTATTGTTTATACTAGTAATTTGTACGCACTGTAAGTAAAATCAACGACATTTTAATGGGTTTTATAGGGGTTTGGTATGATTGGTCCAATGACGATTGGTCTTACACTGATCTTACACATCACCAACCCACACATACCACTATCGCCTACTCGGCATAGATTCAGACTTCACCACTCAACCACGACATTGCTCACTAACCTCACGCAGCACATCATGGATGGCATCAACTCCAGACGACCAGCTCAACGTACACTGTTAGCAACAATAGACATTAGTAAAGCATTTGATGCTATCCCACGCTTCCCTCTCATAAACAAAATACTCAACACAAACATGCACAATAACACCAAAAGGTGGCTGAGCAACTATCTTTCAGGAAGATACATGTCACATTTAATGGCAAGTCATCCAAAAACAAGCTTTTTCCGAACGTGGTCCCTCAAGGCTCTGTTCTCTCACCAACACTGGTCAACTTATACATGCATGACATTCCAACACTCATAGATAACAAGCCTACCTTATTATCATATGCAGATGACATCACTCTAACATCCACCCACAACAACATCGACACCGCTACAATTAACCTACAAACATACATAAACAGTATACAAGACTGGCTCACACACAGTAGACTCAAAGTAGCGCCCACAAAATCAACCATCACCTTGCTAACAAGCAACACAAAAGAACACCAGATAACTCCACAGATTACACTAAACACCACCAACATTCCACATACTCACAGGACCAAAATACTTGGGAGTCACATACAACACACCATTAACTTTTGCAAACCACATTCAGTACATTAAAAACAAATGTACGCAAGACTTAACACGCTTAGGGTACTAACAGGCACAAACTTTGGACACCAGCAGGAAACATCACTCATATACAAACAATATATTCGCTCAGTTATGGACTATGCTAGCCCATGCTGGGCACCCATTATCTCAAACACACACATAAACACCTTACAGACAATACAAAACAACGCACTTCGTGTCATTACAGGATGTACTCAAACAACACCAATAGAACACCTGCACACAGAAACAAAAATACTGAAAGTTAGGGAACATTTAGACATGAGGGGAACACAATTCATGGCAGCAGCGATAACTAACCCACAACACCCTTACCACTACATGTACAATCATGCACCAACACCTCGCGCCATTAAGGTAACACCAGATAGACATTATAACCAAATACTCCATTCCATACCACGCCCCACAGACATCACACAGTGCAGAAAACACACACACACACACACACACTAACCCACAAAGCACTGACACGACTCGGTCTGAATGCGGTCCTAGGTGCGAAGCCGCCACCCATTGACAGGTCAGAGATCAGCCTGAGCAGATCGGATGGAGTTAACTTAGCACGATTCCGATGTGGACATCACCCCAACTTAGACATATAAACACAGACTAGACAACTCCACAGACGACACCTGCCACCTGTGCCAGGACACACCACAAACAATTGAACACATTATGACAGACTGTACAGCACTAGCACAACATAGAACACAACACAACATCACAAGTGCGCTGAACCTCTGGTCCACTCCGGAGAGGGCGATCGGTTACCTGCGTGCCGCCGGCTTGCTCGATCAGGGTGGGCTGATCGGCTAACCAACACCAACAGCAACTAATATGATGATAATGATAAGCCTTACTGGCAGGAGATGACTCTTTCAATCTTTCAGGTGTTCCATGCGATTATTCTTTATTTTACAGCCAGGTCAGGCTTGTCGCCCCTCCTCTCGAATTAGTTTCATGCGTTCTCCACTTTACATATCCCTCGGCTCATCAGGTATTGTTCCGAGTCAGTCACCTAGTCTTCCTTTGAAAATTCCCACCAGTCGTTCCGTAGTTCCTTGGGCAGCTTGTTGAACAGTCTTGACCCTCTCGCAACAAAGTTATTTTCCGTCAGAGTTGAGGATGGTCCTTATTTAGCTTTTAGTTTGAGAACACAACACGTAATATATATATATGGGATGAATTTCACATTTAAACACATGAAATGAATGAATTTTCTTTTTTTCCTTGTGAGTTTTCATCTTTATATATATATATATATATATATATATATATACAAAGCTGGGCACAAACCGTTAATCCGTTAATCGTTAATTAACGAAGTTAACTTTTTCGTTAACGATTTAACTTTTAAGTTAACTTTGAAAATCATTATCGGACTAATTAACTTCCGTTACATTTAACTTCCGTTAACTCAAGTCCGTTAACCCAAAAAATTCATAAATAAACGTTTAAAAGTTTCTATTATTTTCAGTGCTGAGCAGGTGCGCAATTAATCCGCCACTGTTAATAGTGATGAACGAATTTCCATTTCCGCAGTGCAAAATCAGGCGATATATTTGTTTCCGTCGCCACAATTTGTGTCTTACCAAATATGGTAGTTATTTATGGCATTGGTTTGAGCAAAACATGGTCGACTGTAAAATCAGGCGGAAAGATTTGCCATTTGAGTTGAATGTTTCAACTTCTTTCAAGAAATATCACGAACATTTTAAGGCACTTTCAATAATATATATGTAACAATTACAACAAATAACTACATTCGTTTCATTTGCAGTCTGTCTCTTGCGCAACATGTTTGTGCTAGTGAATATTTAAAAATAATCGTTGTCAAGTAAGTCATGTATATTTATAATATGTCTGTGAGTACCTTATTAGTAGTCTCCTTGATACATTTCAAGAACCATAAAACTGATCAGGTAAGATTTCAATTCTCATGTCACTTTGATGACATAAATTAAGTCAATTGATGTCTTACAATGGGAGCGTTTTCACCTTAACCCTTTATGTCCTGGCGGTACTTCTAGGTACCACATCTTTAAAATCTCCATAATTATTTTTCTACCCGGTTGATCCTGGCGGTACTTTCAAGTCCCAATGTGAATTAGTTTCTTTATGAGATAATAGATGGCGTTGAGAAGTAAATGTGAGCGTGTGGCGCCAGAGGCTGTTTAATCTTTAGTACCTCTGCTGTGAAGACCGAAGAAATTTCAGTGCAATTACTTCCCGAATATTCTGTGCCATATCTGTTCCAAATAACAAAGGTAAGGGTTATTTTATTTATTATCTTGTTCTTCTTCAGTGCTGTCATCCAGACAAAAGAGAGTAGCAGAAGCCACAGGTCACTCAAGGGCAAGGCCCAGAACTTGGTCAAGACCTGGCTGGAGACCAACTCCAAGGACTTGCTGACAGATGCTGCCTTCTTGGGTGAGCAAGTGTTGGTGGACTTGTTCATCAAGTTCAACACAGCCATCCCCTCCAGTGCTGCAGTGGAGCGTTTGTTCTCTATGGGCAAGGACATCCTGAGGGCCAAGAGATCATCCCTGTCTGATGAAAGCTTTGATATGCTAATTTTCATGAAGGGCAACATGCATCTCATGGACAAAATGGAGAACGAGAAGAAGGGGGAAAATTAAATTATATATATATTGTGTTTTTCATTTTTTTTATAATAAAAGTTAACGTTAACGGTTTATCGGTAACTTCCGTTACATGTTTAACGGTTAACGAAGTTAACTTTTTGGTTAACGGTGCCCACCACGGTGTATATATATATAATATATATATATATATATATATATATATATATATATATAATGCAGGAAGGAGGAGCCAGGGGCGAAAGCTGGCTTTGCCAATTTTAGCTCCTTTGGAAAGAGTATATGAGATCTTTCCAGGAAAGAATACGGAAAAAGAAAACGCTAATAATGTTAAGAGAAGAGGAAGGATTGAGTTGTGTATTGTTGAAGGTAAGGGCATAGTCGTGTGGAAGATTGTGACGAGCAGACAGACGAAGGAATCGAATTTTTAAGGCATTGAAAACCACAAAGTTTTCTTTGGTCCAATCAGAGATGGCAGAAAGATCAGAGGTCAGGTGTACCATAGCCGTCCTACGCGAAGCATGGAGTGACTGTTGAGAGGGAGGCTTTGTGTTGCGGGTGGAGAAGTGAAGAGTGGAATCATTGGCATAGGAGTGGATAGGACAGGAAGTGGGATTTAATAGATCATTGATAAATAAAAGGAAAAGAGTGGGTGACAGGACAGAACCCCAGGGAACCACTGTTGATAGCTTTAGGAGAAGAACCGTGGTCATCTACAACCACAGCTATAGATCGGGTAGTAAAGAAATTAGGGATAAAGGCACAGATAGAAGGATAAAACCGAAGGAGGGCAGTTTCGAAATTAAATATTTGTGCCACACTATCAAAAGCTTTTGATATGTCTATCGCAATAGCAAAGTTTCACTGAAATCCTGAAAGGAGGATGACCAAGAGTCAGAGATATGCAAGAAGACCGCCAGTGGAGCGTCCCTTGCGGAACCCAGTCTGGCGGATCTACCTCTTGACCCGACTTCATGTAAGAGAGAATTGCATTCTTGAGACATATATCTAATCTTCTTTTGAAGGCTTCTACATTAACACCGGTGTCGTTCCTGATTTCTTTTTGTAGCTGGTTAAATAATCTTGGCTCTCTCACTATATATATATATATATATACTGTATAACAAACTCAATGACACGGTGATGAAGGCATCTGACGATTGCGGCTGCCGGGTCTGTCGCCGGATATGAATCCCCATTAAACACATGTGGGCCCTCTTAGGATTTGAATTGAGAAAAACGTAGATTAAATTCACTTCCAGAAAAGACTTGATTGACATTTAAGTCGAACTGGGACAAAATTCCGCAAAAGAAAATTTCCGATCTCACAAAATTGATGTCTAACTATATTTCTGTCTTAAAAAATCAACGGAAATTCATCAAGTATTGACTCATTTCATTTCGTTTCCCCTTTATCCTATTATTATTAAATAATAAAGTGTTATATATATATATATATATATATATAAATATATATATATATATATATATATATATATATATATATATATATATATATATATATATATATATATATATATATATAGTGGTGCAGTGGTTAACGTCGCTGATTACGAATCCATCGGCCGCGGGATCGAGACCCGGTAACGGCAGGCGGCGCGGAGCAAAACCCAGCTGTTCATCTTTCCACACAATAAAATAAGTTGGTAGATAAATGGGTACCCTGGGTTAGGGTGTGTCAATTTTAGGGAGGAAAGTGAAATCTTTAGATTTTCAAAGACTACTAGTGACCAAATAATGCATTTTTATGTGCTAAATTGAAATATGGCTTTAAAATCCAGATTTGACCACTCCGAGCTACTTATATTTGAAGTTGAAGTTTACAAAAAATCAGCAATTTTTGCAAGTATTTTTTTTATTGTATATAACTAGATTTTACATACAGTAGATACAATTAAAGACATTTTGATTGTATTTCAATATTAAAACTTAGAAATATAGATAGTAGGGTGTGTCAATTTTGGGGGTGAAATGACTAAATTGAAAAATCATGTGATTTGGTAGCAATTTAATGTAATCATTTGGCATACAAAATATCCTTGCTTCAAAAACAATAAAAAATAACTCCTACCTACATCAATTTTAACTCAAAAATTCCATTTTTCCGTAAATTCGTAACAAAATAACAAATGTGCGCAAACATCCACATTAAAAGTGGCAATAAGATATCATTCAGAGTCTTTATTTGAAAGTAACCAATGCAGTCATTTCCTTTTTGCTGCGGTTCCTTGACATCAGCATTCGGCTTGCTACTTGCGCTTTGATGTAGCCTTCTCGCCTCTGGTGACTGTAAACTTGACTAGCTGCTTCTGTGACCATTTTCACACATCTCTCCACAGTCTGAGTGTGAGAAGGCCACTTTGGCACTTGCATTGGGGGCCTCTTTAAGTTGTGTTAAATCTTTGTTTGTTATACATGTTGTCAGTGGTGGCTCCAAGACTTCGAACTCAAGTTAACTAATTCTGACAATTTCGTGGCATTGACGTTTATCGGAGGTACCTTCCTTGTCTGAACACAGCAGGTCATCATCTAGTGATGTTCCTCTAAGCTTTAGAATGATTTCCACAGCCTCAGTTCACTCTTTGGTACATTGGCTGCAGAGTATTGCTTGCAAAACTGCCTCTGGCCTAGCATACCAAGCGGACCTTCTCACCACAGGTAACACGATGTCCACCACTACTTTCCTTTGGGTTCTCAATAGCTGTAATTGAAACAAGATGTGGTTGGGCCCCTCCATCCACATTGGATTAAGTTTTACATTGAACCAGTGAGGAAGATAAAACCCAATAATAAATTCAACAATCAACATCAAATTCTGTAGCATTTTGCCCTTCAGTGCATGTTTGGAAACCCAAATCCTGCAGAAACGAATCGCTGTAGTTAACCAACGACTGTGACTTACGGGTCCAATCTCCAAGAGAGCCAGATTTTGAGGCAACTCTCCTCCTGATCTGATTGCTTGAACAATACGATAAGCGTAAGATTGATCCATGCTGAGGTCTTTGATAATTTCTTCAAACAGCACTGGAAGGGGAGGGCCTACTTCGACCTTTGGAAATTTTGTATTTATTTCTAATTTCGTTGCTTCATCTAGCATTTTGCCAAGGGGGCCTGACTACTTGTTGTTGCGCTTTGTAGGACCATCAAGTTCCTGGATGAGACGACGAAGAGGTAGTTTCCCTGTGTGCAAATCACATACAATCCAAACAAGCCTTCTTCCAAGTTTTTTCTCTAAATGCGTCATAACACCGCCCTGCCATCCAGTGTTCACCGCAGTTGAGTCTCCACCAACGGCCTGCAGTGAACTGTCAAGTCTTCTTTCTTGAAGCCAACATATTATTTGATCAGCAATTGCCTCTGCATGTTTCTTGCCTTCTACTTCTGCTTCAGGAACAAAGTGAAACAAATAACGGCCACCAAGTTCGGAACACACAGAGTAGTGTTCTTCTTTGATGAGACCGGGAAACTTTCTGTCCATTCCCTCTACCTCTAGGAGAACTTTTGTGTCATCTCTTCTTCCATCAAACAAAAGGCAAGAGAGACCTTCCTCCTTCAAATCTTTTTCATGCTGATCAGATATTTCCTTCATTATTTTTTCTTGTGCTCTTCTTATCTTATTATGATCAATCACTAAGGATGTATCCTCTCGGCTGATGAGGCCTGCATCTCTCCAAGCGGCAGTGGCAATCTCTGCAGTCTCTCGTAACGCCGTATGGTGGCGAATACTGGCAAGGGCAATGTTTGAGATGTCTTTAGTGTTGTATTTCATTCTCTTCGGCGAAGGTTCAGATGGCATTTTGGAGCTATCATCTGATGTTGCTTCTTTCTGTTCATCTGAAGAGCTTTCAAAGAAGTGAGAAACCTCTTGATAGAGCTCTTCATCTCTTTGGGTGGCTTCTTCACTCTTCTTTTTCTTCCTTTCTTCCCTCTCTCGGATTTTCTCTTTTTTCTTAGCAATAACAATCTGTTTTTTGGTTTCTGAATAATCTGCCGAACAAATCTGCATATTTCCTTGGCCTCCTGCCTTTGTTCTCTGCGCCTTTATGAAAGCCAGCTCCAAAACAGGGATCTTCTTCTCACGAAGACAGCGACAATCAATGTGAGGATGAGGTTCTCTTCTGCATGAGGGAGAACAATTGGCTTCAGAACACAACTCTATGGGACACTGGCAGTTAAAAATGTCAAGAAGAGTATCAAGTGTGTGCAGAAATTTATTTTTCTTTGCTAGTTTTCCTTTACCAAGTGATGTCTCAACTGCTTTCTGCCACAGCTTTGTTAATTTTAGCTCAATAGTTCTATACTGATTGAGTACAGGTGGTTTGAATAACACTCTTTTTTCCACTGATGCAGAAGAGGGGGAATCATGTTCCTTATGAGCTCTTTCTCTGTGTAGTTCCTTCTATCCTTTGTATTTTGTTCACGAAGGAGTAACCCTAGTCTCAGCATGTCTCGCACTGTTGGTAGTTCTGATACGGGAAGCTTCTTGCCTGTACCGACTAACAGGCTCAAGTGGAATGACGACTGACCTCTTGTCTTCAATTTTGGCACCTTAGGAATATCTGAAAAGAAAGAAAAACATTTAAGTATTTTATATCAATTACGATGTTCAAAGTTTAGTCATTCGATGTTCTAAAATTCAATAAAAAAATATTTCATGGGATTACAACATAATTAGACAGAAGAATATGATAATAATAAATAATTGTAATAATCAATAATCCATACTTACAGTTAAACTGTAGTATTGGTCTAGTAGAATAACTATGAAGTAGGTGCAAGAGTAATAACAGCAAACCACCGTCTATGACATCTAAGAGGCAACTGAGGACTGAGAGTGAGGGACAGTTCTATTCATGTTGTGACTTGTACATTGTACAACAACTATATGACCTTGAAAACACTCCGTATGCGATCAGTGGGATAATTCTGTGACAGATGAATAGTTAATCAATTTATGTCCTATTATTTAGTAAAAGAGTCAATTTCTGAAACTTTAAGGTAAAATTGATGTAGGTAAGGGTTATTTTATTTCATTTTGGTTGGCCAATTTCAAGTTTTGACATGAAAAGACTATATTTTCACTACCAAAATTGATTCGAAAAAAGTTGACAAAATTGACACACTAATAGATAGGTTTCTTGAACTTTGCCAAGGATGCCATATATAACTACATTTTACATATATACAATTAAAGACATTTTGATTGTATTTCAATATTAAAACTTAGAAATATAGATAGGTTTCTTGAACTTTGCCAAGGATGCCATGTCTGCCTTGCTCTTGTTCCTGGACATGAGCTCCCTACTGGCCACCTGGCCACTGATGTACGCCTCCCTCCTCTCTTGTGTGTAAACATGTTGTGCTGCTTCAGTTGTCATCCTTACACACCTCTCTACTGACTGTGTGTGTGAGGGCCATGCAGGAACTTCCATTGGTCTATCCAGAAACTCCTTGATTGCAGCAGTGGTGAGGGAGCAGGTTAGAGGAGGCTCAGTTACGCCAGTGTTCCAGTCAATAAGCTCCGAGAGTTTGGTGGCATCTAGGTTGATGTCAGGAGTCTTCCTGGGTCTGACACTGCAGTCTCCTACCTGTGTGTTCTCATCTCCTTCACCTCTGATTTCCAGTATCCTCTTCACTGCCTCCCTCCTCTCCTCCTCCACCTCACTGCACAGCATGGCCTGGAGCACAGCCTCAGAGTGTGCATACCAGGCTGATTTCTTCACTGTAGGCATCACTATTCCTATCACCTTCTTCTGACTTCTGAGCAGCTCCAGCTGGTACAGTACATGCCTGGGACCCTCCACTCAGCTGTATCGCCGATACGTATCGATCGATACTTTTGTATCGGTATCGGTATCGCTTTAGCTACTTGACAAAAGTATCGATTTATCGGTATCGCTAAGGTCAATTTTCTTAAATGTATCGAAAAAAATCGATACTTCGATACATCGATACATTAATAAGAATTTTTTAAATATTTAAATAGATGTTATATGACACTACTGAGTTATATTTATGAATATACATAAATAATATTATTAAATATTTATTTAATGACAGTACTACTCTACTGGTCACGTCACACAGTACGGCGCAACGTTTAAACACGTTTGTACTTGTGTTATTGAGATTAATTAACCATAATATAGAAACGCTCATAATACAGAAACGCTCATATAATATAGAAACGCTCAATACTGGCAATACTGGCATCGTCTTCAAATCCTCTGTTCAAGTTAAAGTGGATGACAATAAAAGGCAAATTTAATACTAACATTGTCAAAAAGAGGGTTCAAGAAATGTTGGTTAATGCTGTTAAGAGCCTCAACGAGCAGACCCCCCAGCAACAACTAAGTGATGCTGCATCTGACGGAAGTGCAGATGATTTCTTCTGTTATGAGTCTGCTTCCACTAATGTCTCTGCAACCCAAGATTCCACTGAGATGGAAGTTTTACAGTATCTGGGTGACGGAAGTCATTCTCTCCAATGTCTGAGGCAGTACCCAGGAATTCTACGGGTCTTCCTGAAGTATAACACACCACTACCATCCTCTGCTCCTGTAGAACGGTTGTTTAGTTTGGCTGGTCACATTCACGCTCCAAAAAGGAATAGACTGTCTGACCAGATGTTTAGCCAGCTAGTATTTTTGAAGGGTAATAGTAATTACTTTTAATTGTTAGTAATATTTTCAGTCATTCATGTATCCTACAAAATTAAAACATACTTTCATTAAATAAAGCAATTGTTTTTATTTACATCTATAAAGCCCATTAAAATGCCGTTGATTTTACTTACAGTGCGTACAAATTACTAGTATAAACAATAATATCTAATACCTACATATTACATGAATAATTATAAAAATGTACCGGCGATACATGTATCGGCAATGCATGTATCGGTATCGGTATCGCTTAAGACATCTAGAAAGTATCGGCGTATCGGTATCGCCTAAGACGTTCTTCATGTATCGATGTATCGGTATCGCTTTAGCGATTTTCATGTATCGATGCCCATCACTGCTTGTACCTATAACAACACAACCTTTTATCTGAGCTTATAGGCAGATATTAAGAATTTCAATTAACTTAATATTATTTAATCATAATCAGTAGGCCTATCCAAATTTCAATGACATTTCTTTTGTTCACAGGTCCACAGGATGAGTCAGAAAGAAATCAGAACCCGAAACAAATCAAGTTGTCACCTAGTCATTTGGTGGGGACTGGGAGGGAACTTCCCCCTGCTGAGCTGCCGACAGCCAGAGATCTGCTGAGGTATGGTTTGTTGAGGAGAGAAATGAGTGAGGAAGACAGGAGGAATTACGAAGGGCTACTGGCTCAGTGGAGAAAGGCCAATGCTCTATTCACAAGACCTGTAATCAACACTGAGGTCAGGATCAGAGCTAAAGTGAAGGCACTGTGGGATGAGGCAGTGAAGGTGTCCATTGGCAATGTGAAGCTAGAGGTCAAAGATAGGTTTATGATGAAACTGGACAAATTGGTGGACATCCTGACCTGTCACTGTGTGATCAGGAGCTGCAGTGAGCTTGGGTGCAACCCTGTCTGCAACAGTGAGGTTCACATTGACTGCAGCTACAGGAGCGAGTAGAAGATACCAGTGCAGGAGCTTGCCTTCATTAAAGGTCAGAGAGAAAAGGTGGGCAGTGTGGGAACACACCAGATGGATCTAGCTGATCACCCTGAGACAAGGAGACAGGAAGCAGTGCTGCAGAGACAGGAGCAGAGAAGGAAGGCTGAGGAGAAGAGGAGGAGGAAGACAGAGGATTCAGCCAAGAAAGAAGATGAGTTGAGGGATGAGTCACCGCCGGAGATGGAGTTGGAGGAGACTGGAGATATACTGGAGGAGGCAGGGAGGAGAGAAGAGGACGAAGACTTCATACCAGAAGCTGCGACAACTTCTTCCTTGCCTGTGGCTAAGAAGAAGAAATACAACATTGAAGATATCACCGACATAGCTCTGGCTAGCTTGAGACATCATACTGGGCTGAGAGAGACTGCAGAGATTGCCACTGCTGCCTGGATTGATGCTGGTCTTATCACAGAGTTTGACACAGCACTGGTGATTGACCACAACAAGGTGAGGAGGGCTCAGGAGAGCCTGACTAAGGAGCTGGTCAAGAAGTTTGATGAAGAGATTAGGGAAAATGGCATCACCTGTATCTTCTTTGATGGGAAAGAGATGACGTCAAAGTGATGATGGAAGCTGAGGGCAGTGACAGGCAGTTTCCTGGCCTCATTAAGGAAGAACACTACACAATGTGCAATGAATCAGGTGGGAAATATTTGTGGCATTTTGTACCAGAGGAAGCTGCAGAGGAAAGAAGTCATGCTGAGGGCATTGCTGATCATCTGGTGAACTGGCTAAGAGAGAGAGGAGCAGACCAGACCCTTTTGGCCATAGGAGGTGACAGTACTAATGTGAATACTGGCTGGGAGGGAGGAGTAATGCATTATGTGGAGACCAAGCTTAGCAGGAAGTTGGTGTGGATTGTCTGTGACTTGCACACTGGGGAGCTGAGTCTCAGACACCTGGTGACTGCACTGGATGGCAAGACATTGAGCAACAACAAGTGGTCTGGGCCCCTAGGGAAGATGTTAGACACTGCCACTGAGCTGGAGATCAACCCAAACTTCACGAGGATCACTGTTGGTCCTCCTCTACACCATCTCAGTCAGGAGGTAGTAAAGGACCTCAGCACAGATCAATCATATGAGTACAGAATCATCACTGCCATCAGATCGGGAGAGGTACCTCAGAGTCTAGCTCTCCTGGAGATTAGGCCAGTCTGTCACAGTAGGTGGGTCACCACGGCTCTAAGGTTCTGCAGATTGTGGATTTCCAAACATGGGCTAAAGGGTAGGAACCTGAAGAATCTGAGGATAATTGTGGAATTCATAGTGGGAGTCTACATGCCAAACTGGTTCAACACCAAGTTCAATCACAGCTGAGTGGAGGGTCCCAGGCATGTACTGTACCAGCTGGAGCTGCTCAGAAGTCAGAAGAAGGTGATAGGAATAGTGATGCCTACAGTGAAGAAATCAGCCTGGTATGCACACTCTGAGGCTGTGCTCCAGGCCATGATGTGCAGTGAGGTGGAGGAGGAGAGGAGGGAGGCAGTGAAGAGGATACTGGAAATCAGAGGTGAAGGAGATGAGAACACACAGGTAGGAGACTGCAGTGTCAGACCCAGGAAGACTCCTGACATCAACCTAGATGCCACCAAACTCTCGGAGCTTATTGACTGGAACACTGGCGTAACTGAGCCTCCTCTAACCTGCTCCCTCACCACTGCTGCAATCAAGGAGTTTCTGGATAGACCAATGGAAGTTCCTGCATGGCCCTCACACACACAGTCAGTAGAGAGGTGTGTAAGGATGACAACTGAAGCAGCACAACATGTTTACACACAAGAGAGGAGGGAGGCGTACATCAGTGGCCAGGTGGCCAGTAGGGAGCTCATGTCCAGGAACAAGAGCAAGGCAGACATGGCATCCTTGGCAAAGTTCAAGAAACCTATCTATATTTCTAAGTTTTAATATTGAAATACAATCAAAATGTCTTTAATTGTATATATGTAAAATGTAGTTATATATGGCATCCTTGGCAAAGTTCAAGAAACCTATCTATTAGTGTGTCAATTTTGTCAACTTTTTTCGAATCAATTTTGGTAGTGAAAATATAGTCTTTTCATGTCAAAACTTGAAATTGGCCAACCAAAATGAAATAAAATAACCCTTACCTACATCAATTTTACCTTAAAGTTTCAGAAATTGACTCTTTTACTAAATAATAGGACATAAATTGATTAACTATTCATCTGTCACAGAATTATCCCACTGATCGCATACGGAGTGTTTTCAAGGTCATATAGTTGTTGTACAATGTACAAGTCACAACATGAATAGAACTGTCCCTCACTCTCAGTCCTCAGTTGCCTCTTAGATGTCATAGACGGTGGTTTGCTGTTATTACTCTTGCACCTACTTCATAGTTATTCTACTAGACCAATACTACAGTTTAACTGTAAGTATGGATTATTGATTATTACAATTATTTATTATTATCATATTCTTCTGTCTAATTATGTTGTAATCCCATGAAATATTTTTTTATTGAATTTTAGAACATCGAATGACTAAACTTTGAACATCGTAATTGATATAAAATACTTAAATGTTTTTCTTTCTTTTCAGATATTCCTAAGGTGCCAAAATTGAAGACAAGAGGTCAGTCGTCATTCCACTTGAGCCTGTCAGTCGGTACAGGCAAGAAGCTTCCCGTATCAGAACTACCAACAGTGCGAGACATGCTGAGACTAGGGTTACTCCTTCGTGAACAAAATACAAAGGATAGAAGGAACTACACAGAGAAAGAGCTCATAAGGAACATGATTCCCCCTCTTCTGCATCAGTGGAAAAAAGAGTGTTATTCAAACCACCTGTACTCAATCAGTATAGAACTATTGAGCTAAAATTAACAAAGCTGTGGCAGAAAGCAGTTGAGACATCACTTGGTAAAGGAAAACTAGCAAAGAAAAATAAATTTCTGCACACACTTGATACTCTTCTTGACATTTTTAACTGCCAGTGTCCCATAGAGTTGTGTTCTGAAGCCAATTGTTCTCCCTCATGCAGAAGAGAACCTCACCCTCACATTGATTGTCGCTGTCTTCGTGAGAAGAAGATCCCTGTTTTGGAGCTGGCTTTCATAAAGGCGCAGAGAACAAAGGCAGGAGGCCAAGGAAATATGCAGATTTGTTCGGCAGATTATTCAGAAACCAAAAAACAGATTGTTATTGCTAAGAAAAAAGAGAAAATCCGAGAGAGGGAAGAAAGGAAGAAAAAGAAGAGTGAAGAAGCCACCCAAAGAGATGAAGAGCTCTATCAAGAGGTTTCTCACTTCTTTGAAAGCTCTTCAGATGAACAGAAAGAAGCAACATCAGATGATAGCTCCAAAATGCCATCTGAACCTTCGCCGAAGAGAATGAAATACAACACTAAAGACATCTCAAACATTGCCCTTGCCAGTATTCGCCACCATACGGCGTTACGAGAGACTGCAGAGATTGCCACTGCAGCTTGGAGAGATGCAGGCCTCATCAGCCGAGAGGATACATCCTTAGTGATTGATCATAATAAGATAAGAAGAGCACAAGAAAAAATAATGAAGGAAATATCTGATCAGCATGAAAAAGATTTGAAGGAGGAAGGTCTCTCTTGCCTTTTGTTTGATGGAAGAAGAGATGACACAAAAGTTCTCCTAGAGGTAGAGGGAATGGACAGAAAGTTTCCCGGTCTCATCAAAGAAGAACACTACTCTGTGTGTTCCGAACTTGGTGGCCGTTATTTGTTTCACTTTGTTCCTGAAGCAGAAGTAGAAGGCAAGAAACATGCAGAGGCAATTGCTGATCAAATAATACAGTGCCCGCGAAAAGTATCCGATCACCCTTGAAATTTGTATTTTTTACATAAAAAACAATGTTTAAATGTATACTAACCTTATATTAGTATTTTGTCATCTGTCCTTTGGTTTGGATGACTTGTTCTAGACGTTTTGGCATGGATTTAATCAAGTTTTGACAAACTTCCACTGATATTTCCTTGCACCATACCTTTTTGATGGCCTCTTGTAATTTTTCGACTGAGCCAGTGTCGTGGCATTCAACCTTATTTTTTATTATTAGCCACAGATTTTCTATCGGATTGAGATCTGGACTATTACCAGGCCAATCCAAAATATCAAATTTATTGTCAGTAATCCATTTTGTCACTATTTTGGCCCTGTGACATGGTGCACCATCATGCATGTATGTTTTTGTCCTTTGGATTGCCATTGCCATTGGAAGTTTATCCTGTAGCATTGCTAAATACCGTGCACCATTCATAGTTGTGTTCTTCGGAAGAAAATATAAGTTTCCACGCCCATAGTAACCGAAACAACCCCAAACCATCACACTTGGAGGGTGTTTCATTGTCTTTAGGGTGTATTTAGGGTCCATCCTATTTGAGCCAATAGGCCGGCGAACCTTTTTTGGACAACTTCTGAATGTCAAAAATGTCGACTCATCGCTAAATAAAACCTTCTTCCAGTCATCAACAGTCCAATGAATGTATTTTTTACAAAATGCGACACGTTTTTTACGCATTTTTTCATTAATGAACGGTTTCTTAGCAGCATGGCGAGATGGTAATCCGAGTTCTTTTTGGAGCCGCTCCTGGATAGTTCGTTCAGAAACACCAGATAACAAATTATTCATATTAAATTTTATTTCTTTCGCAGTTATTGTTGGGTTTTTCAATACTAAACGTTTCATAAGTTTGTCTGTTCGCGAATTTGTTTTTCTCGGTCTGCCAGATCGTTTTTTAGGGACTGGCGTGGTTAGGCCACCATTGTTCTTAGCCCGTGAAACCCATAAATTAACGGTACTTTGGGATATGTTTAATTCCTTAGCTATCTGTCTCTGTGATTTCCCACATGCATGCAAAGCAACAATAGCACCTCGACAATCACTCTTAAGTTGTTTTTTAGCACACATTATATATAAATTTTATTTACACCACTTTCTGTAAAAAAAAAAAAAATATCAAGAAATTTACACAAACAGTGAAATCTGACAAATTTGAGACACAGCCACCCGCAACGAAGGCTACCAGAACACTAATTTGAGAATGCGTTGGATAGCTCTCATATCAGCGAGCAACCTCAAAGTTACCAGATGTCGCTAGAACAAATAGAAAGTGAATTACGTGTCTCTGAATATCAAGGGAAAATATTGTATTTTCTTGAGTGATCGGATACTTTTCGCGGGCACTGTATGTTGGCTTCAAGAAAGAAGACTTGACAGTTCACTGCAGGCCGTTGGTGGAGACTCAACTGCGGTGAACACTGGATGGCAGGGCGGTGTTATGACGCATTTAGAGAAAAAACTTGGAAGAAGGCTTGTTTGGATTGTATGTGATTTGCACACAGGGAAACTACCTCTTCGTCGTCTCATCCAGGAACTTGATGGTCCTACAAAGCGCAACAACAAGTAGTCAGGCCCCCTTGGCAAAATGCTAGATGAAGCAACGAAATTAGAAATAAATACAAAATTTCCAAAGGTCGAAGTAGGCCCTCCCCTTCCAGTGCTGTTTGAAGAAATTATCAAAGACCTCAGCATGGATCAATCTTACGCTTATCGTATTGTTCAAGCAATCAGATCAGGAGGAGAGTTGCCTCAAAATCTGGCTCTCTTGGAGATTGGACCCGTAAGTCACAGTCGTTGGTTAACTACAGCGATTCGTTTCTGCAGGATTTGGGTTTCCAAACATGCACTGAAGGGCAAAATGCTACAGAATTTGATGTTGATTGTTGAATTTATTATTGGGCTTTATCTTCCTCACTGGTTCAATGTAAAACTTAATCCAATGTGGATGGAGGGGCCCAACCACATCTTGTTTCAATTACAGCTATTGAGAACCCAAAGGAAAGTAGTGGTGGACATCGTGTTACCTGTGGTGAGAAGGTCCGCTTGGTATGCTAGGCCAGAGGCAGTTTTGCAAGCAATACTCTGCAGCCAATGTACCAAAGAGTGAACTGAGGCTGTGGAAATCATTCTAAAGCTTAGAGGAACATCACTAGATGATGACCTGCTGTGTTCAGACAAGGAAGGTACCTCCGATAAACGTCAATGCCACGAAATTGTCAGAATTAGTTAACTTGAGTTCGAAGTCTTGGAGCCACCACTGACAACATGTATAACAAACAAAGATTTAACACAACTTAAAGAGGCCCCCAATGCAAGTGCCAAAGTGGCCTTCTCACACTCAGACTGTGGAGAGATGTGTGAAAATGGTCACAGAAGCAGCTAGTCAAGTTTACAGTCACCAGAGGCGAGAAGGCTACATCAAAGCGCAAGTAGCAAGCCGAATGCTGATGTCAAGGAACCGCAGCAAAAAGGAAATGACTGCATTGGTTACTTTCAAATAAAGACTCTGAATGATATCTTATTGCCACTTTTAATGTGGATGTTTGCGCACATTTGTTATTTTGTTACGAATTTACGGAAAAATGGAATTTTTGAGTTAAAATTGATGTAGGTAGGAGTTATTTTTTATTGTTTTTGAAGCAAGGATATTATTTTGTATGCCAAATGATTACATTAAATTGCTACCAAATCACATGATTTTTCAATTTAGTCATTTCACCCCCAAAATTGACACACCCTACTATCTATATTTCTAAGTTTTAATATTGAAATACAATCAAAATGTCTTTAATTGTATCTACTGTATGTAAAATCTAGTTATATACAATAAAAAAAATACTTGCAAAAATTGCTGATTTTTTGTAAACTTCAACTTCAAATATAAGTAGCTCGGAGTGGTCAAATCTGGATTTTAAAGCCATATTTCAATTTAGCACATAAAAATGCATCATTTGGTCACTAGTAGTCTTTGAAAATCTAAAGATTTCACTTTCCTCCCTAAAATTGACACACCCTAACCCAGGGTACCCATTTATCTACCAACTTATTTTATTGTGTGGAAAGATGAACAGCTGGGTTTTGCTCCGCGCCGCCTGCCGTTACCGGGTCTCGATCCCGCGGCCGATGGATTCGTAATCAGCGACGTTAACCACTGCACCACTATATATATATATATATATATATATATAATTATATAAAACACTTTATTATTTAATAATAATAGGATAAAGGGGAAACGAAATGAAATGAGTCAATACTTGATGAATTTCCGTTGATTTTTTAAGACAGAAATATAGTTAGACATCAATTTTGTGAGATCGGAAATTTTCTTTTGCGGAATTTTGTCCCAGTTCGACTTAAATGTCAATCAAGTCTTTTCTGGAAGTGAATTTAATCTACGTTTTTCTCAATTCAAATCCTAAGAGGGCCCACATGTGTTTAATGGGGATTCATATCCGGCGACAGACCCGGCAGCCGCAATCGTCAGATGCCTTCATCACCGTGTCATTGAGTTTGTTATACAGTATATATATATATATATAGTGAGAGAGCCAAGATTATTTAACCAGCTACCCAAAGAAATCAGGAACGACACCGGTGTTAATGTAGAAGCCTTCAAAAGAAGATTAGATATATGTCTCAAGAAAGCAATTCTCTCTTACATGAAGTCGGGTCAAGAGGTAGATCCGCCAGACTGGGTTCCGCAAGGGACGCTCCACTGGCGGTCTTCTTGCATATCTCTGACTCTTGGTCATCCTCCTTTCAGGATTTCAGTGAAACTTTGCTATTGCGATAGACATATCAAAAGCTTTTGATAGTGTGGCACAAATATTTAATTTCGAAACTGCCCTCCTTCGGTTTTATCCTTCTATCTGTGCCTTTATCCCTAATTTCTTTACTACCCGATCTATAGCTGTGGTTGTAGATGACCACGGTTCTTCTCCTAAAGCTATCAACAGTGGTTCCCTGGGGTTCTGTCCTGTCACCCACTCTTTTCCTTTTATTTATCAATGATCTATTAAATCCCACTTCCTGTCCTATCCACTCCTATGCCAATGATTCCACTCTTCACTTCTCCACCCGCAACACAAAGCGTCCCTCTCAACAGTCACTCCATGCTTCGCGTAGGACGGCTATGGTACACCTGACCTCTGATCTTTCTGCCATCTCTGATTGGACCAAAGAAAACTTTGTGGTTTTCAATGCCTTAAAAATTCGATTCCTTCGTCTGTCTGCTCGTCACAATCTTCCACACGACTATGCCCTTACCTTCAACAATACACAACTCAATCCTTCCTCTTCTCTTAACATTATTAGCGTTTTCTTTTTCCGTATTCTTTCCTGGAAAGATCTCATATACTCTTTCCAAAGGAGCTAAAATTGGCAAAGCCAGCTTTCGCCCCTGGCTCCTCCTTCCTGCATTATATATATATATATATATATATATATATATATATATATATATATATATATATACACCGTGGTGGGCACCGTTAACCAAAAAGTTAACTTCGTTAACCGTTAAACATGTAACGGAAGTTACCGATAAACCGTTAACGTTAACTTTTATTATAAAAAAAATGAAAAACACAATATATATATAATTTAATTTTCCCCCTTCTTCTCGTTCTCCATTTTGTCCATGAGATGCATGTTGCCCTTCATGAAAATTAGCATATCAAAGCTTTCATCAGACAGGGATGATCTCTTGGCCCTCAGGATGTCCTTGCCCATAGAGAACAAACGCTCCACTGCAGCACTGGAGGGGATGGCTGTGTTGAACTTGATGAACAAGTCCACCAACACTTGCTCACCCAAGAAGGCAGCATCTGTCAGCAAGTCCTTGGAGTTGGTCTCCAGCCAGGTCTTGACCAAGTTCTGGGCCTTGCCCTTGAGTGACCTGTGGCTTCTGCTGCTCTCTTTTGTCTGGATGACAGCACTGAAGAAGAACAAGATAATAAATAAAATAACCCTTACCTTTGTTATTTGGAACAGATATGGCACAGAATATTCGGGAAGTAATTGCACTGAAATTTCTTCGGTCTTCACAGCAGAGGTACTAAAGATTAAACAGCCTCTGGCGCCACACGCTCACATTTACTTCTCAACGCCATCTATTATCTCATAAAGAAACTAATTCACATTGGGACTTGAAAGTACCGCCAGGATCAACCGGGTAGAAAAATAATTATGGAGATTTTAAAGATGTGGTACCTAGAAGTACCGCCAGGACATAAAGGGTTAAGGTGAAAACGCTCCCATTGTAAGACATCAATTGACTTAATTTATGTCATCAAAGTGACATGAGAATTGAAATCTTACCTGATCAGTTTTATGGTTCTTGAAATGTATCAAGGAGACTACTAATAAGGTACTCACAGACATATTATAAATATACATGACTTACTTGACAACGATTATTTTTAAATATTCACTAGCACAAACATGTTGCGCAAGAGACAGACTGCAAATGAAACGAATGTAGTTATTTGTTGTAATTGTTACATATATATTATTGAAAGTGCCTTAAAATGTCGTGATATTTCTTGAAAGAAGTTGAAACATTCAACTCAAATGGCAAATCTTTCCGCCTGATTTTACAGTCGACCATGTTTTGCTCAAACCAATGCCATAAATAACTACCATATTTGGTAAGACACAAATTGTGGCGACGGAAACAAATATATCGCCTGATTTTGCACTGCGGAAATGGAAATTCGTTCATCACTATTAACAGTGGCGGATTAATTGCGCACCTGCTCAGCACTGAAAATAATAGAAACTTTTAAACGTTTATTTATGAATTTTTTGGGTTAACGGACTTGAGTTAACGGAAGTTAAATGTAACGGAAGTTAATTAGTCCGATAATGATTTTCAAAGTTAACTTAAAAGTTAAATCGTTAACGAAAAAGTTAACTTCGTTAATTAACGATTAACGGATTAACGGTTTGTGCCCAGCTTTGTATATATATATATATATATATATATATATATATATATATAGATGAAAACTCACAAGGAAAAAAAAAATTCATTCATTTCATGTGTTTAAATGTGAAATTCATCCCATATTATATATTACGTGTTGTGTTCTCAAACTAAAAGCTAAATAAGGACCATCCTCAACTCTGACGGAAAATAACTTTGTTGCGAGAGGGTCAAGACTGTTCAACAAGCTGCCCAAGGAACTACGGAACGACTGGTGGGAATTTTCAAAGGAAGACTAGGTGACTGACTCGGAACAATACCTGATGAGCCGAGGGATATGTAAAGTGGAGAACGCATGAAACTAATTCGAGAGGAGGGGCGACAAGCCTGACCTGGCTGTAAAATAAAGAATAATCGCATGGAACACCTGAAAGATTGAAAGAGTCATCTCCTGCCAGTAAGGCTTATCATTATCATCATATTAGTTGCTGTTGGTGTTGGTTAGCCAATCAGCCCACCCTGATCGAGCAAGCCGGCGGCACGCAGGTAACCGATCGCCCTCTCCGGAGTGGACCAGAGGTTCAGCGCACTTGTGATGTTGTGTTGTGTTCTATGTTGTGCTAGTGCTGTACAGTCTGTCATAATGTGTTCAATTGTTTGTGGTGTGTCCTGGCACAGGTGGCAGGTGTCGTCTGTGGAGTTGTCTAGTCTGTGTTTATATGTCTAAGTTGGGGTGATGTCCACATCGGAATCGTGCTAAGTTAACTCCATCCGATCTGCTCAGGCTGATCTCTGACCTGTCAATGGGTGGCGGCTTCGCACCTAGGACCGCATTCAGACCGAGTCGTGTCAGTGCTTTGTGGGTTAGGTGTGTGTGTGTGTGTGTGTGTGTTTTCTGCACTGTGTGATGTCTGTGGGGCGTGGTATGGAATGGAGTATTTGGTTATAATGTCTATCTGGTGTTACCTTAATGGCGCGAGGTGTTGGTGCATGATTGTACATGTAGTGGTAAGGGTGTTGTGGGTTAGTTATCGCTGCTGCCATGAATTGTGTTCCCCTCATGTCTAAATGTTCCCTAACTTTCAGTATTTTTGTTTCTGTGTGCAGGTGTTCTATTGGTGTTGTTTGAGTACATCCTGTAATGACACGAAGTGCGTTGTTTTGTATTGTCTGTAAGGTGTTTATGTGTGTGTTTGAGATAATGGGTGCCCAGCATGGGCTAGCATAGTCCATAACTGAGCGAATATATTGTTTGTATATGAGTGATGTTTCCTGCTGGTGTCCAAAGTTTGTGCCTGTTAGTACCCTAAGCGTGTTAAGTCTTGCGTACATTTGTTTTTAATGTACTGAATGTGGTTTGCAAAAGTTAATGGTGTGTTGTATGTGACTCCCAAGTATTTTGGTCCTGTGAGTATGTGGAATGTTGGTGTGTTTAGTGTAATCTGTGGAGTTATCTGGTGTTCTTTTGTGTTGCTTGTTAGCAAGGTGATGGTTGATTTTGTGGGCGCTACTTTGAGTCTACTGTGTGTGAGCCAGTCTTGTATACTGTTTATGTATGTTTGTAGGTTAATTGTAGCGGTGTCGATGTTGTTGTGGGTGGATGTTAGAGTGATGTCATCTGCATATGATAATAAGGTAGCTTGTTATCTATGAGTGTTGGAATGTCATGCATGTATAAGTTGACCAGTGTTGGTGAGAGAACAGAGCCTTGAGGGACCACGTTCGGAAAAAGCTTGTTTTTGGATGACTTGCCATTAAATGTGACATGTATCTTCCTGAAAGATAGTTGCTCAGCCACCTTTTGGTGTTATTGTGCATGTTTGTGTTGAGTATTTTGTTTATGAGAGGGAAGCGTGGGATAGCATCAAATGCTTTACTAATGTCTATTGTTGCTAACAGTGTACGTTGAGCTGGTCGTCTGGAGTTGATGCCATCCATGATGTGCTGCGTGAGGTTAGTGAGCAATGTCGTGGTTGAGTGGTGAAGTCTGAATCTATGCCGAGTAGGCGATAGTGGTATGTGTGGGTTGGTGATGTGTAAGATCAGTGTAAGACCAATCGTCATTGGACCAATCATACCAAACCCCTATAAAACCCATTAAAATGTCGTTGATTTTACTTACAGTGCGTACAAATTACTAGTATAAACAATAATATCTAATACCTACATATTAAATGAATAATTATAAAAATGTACCGGCGATGCATGTATCGGTATCGGTATCGCTTAAGACATCTAGAAAGTATCGGCGTATCGGTATCGCCTAAGACGTTCTTCATGTATCGATATCGCTTTAGCGATTTTCATGTATCGATGCCCATCACTGCTAACACACACCTTAAACACTTGGGCCCACAGGGAATACTAGCTCTCACAAACATCAGCACATATTCATACTAACACTGTATGATTCCTGACATGGAAACAAGGTAAAATTATTACACTATTAAACCAAACAAAAATCCAACAGAACCAGCTTTACTTGCACACCTTCCAAAAGAAAGACTGATCTTACACATCACCAACCCACACATACCACTATCGCCTACTCGGCATAGATTCAGACTTCACCACTCAACCACGACATGGGTTTGGTATGATTGGTCCAATGACGATTGGTCCAATGACGATTAGTCTAAGGCCGATTCGTCCAAATGATAATTGGTCCAATGGTCGATTCGTCCAATGGATGATTGGTCCAAATGCATATTTTTATTAAATATTAATAAGTATATAATAAGTATATAATAAGCAACTTTGTTATGAAATATATTAAAATATGAGTATATTAATAAATCTATAACACATACAAGTTAATGCGAATGTATACACGCTGCACACACACACACACGCACACGTGTGTATATATATATATATATATATATATATATATATATATATATATATATATATATATATATATATAAACTGCTTTCACATGTAAGACTAACACTTAATTTAGACTAATTTAAACTGAGACAACAATAGAAGTTTACATTTGAAACCAGCTTTAAGGTTTAGTTAGTAATCTCTTAGATTTTGTACTGTTCGCACCTTTCTTCTCTCCAAAATTAGTTACCCTACCCATGGAGCCCGTTGTGTGCGAAACTGTGAAATCTGAAAGAGGAAAACCAAAGCTTGCAGCGAGTGGCTATTTATTTACAATGCGAGGGAAGAGGATTCAAAAGACAACTCAGAAGGAAACATATTATTGGCGATGTGAGAAGAGAATCTGTAATGCTACTGCAGTTACACATTATTGAGAAAATCGCCATTTCTTAAAAAGTGAAAGTGAGCACACTTGTGGATCTGCGGAAGCTAGTCGTTTTCATGTAGTGAAGTGCCATAATGAAATTAAGCAAAAAGCCAAGGACACCAGTGAAAAACCTTCTCAAATCATTCAAGGGGTTGTTAGTCAAGTCAACTCATCCATCGTACCATATATTGGGAAGAAGGAATCATTAAAAAAGTTGGTAAGCAGAGTACGAAAAGATAGCCCTCTAGAGCCGACAAATTTAGATGACTTATCTATTCCAGAGGAATATAGGAGAACACTTTCTGACGAATTATTTTTAGTTAGAGAATCAAGCATTGGAAATGACAAAATTTTGATATTTACTACCTCTTTTAATTTGAAGAAACTTGAAGCAGCACATTTTTGGATTATGGATGGAACCTTTAAAACCGTTCCAACAATTTTTACTCAGTTGTACACTATTTACGCACCCGTTGGACCGCATGAAAGAAGCTGTATTTTACCTTTGGTTTATGTGCTGATGTCACGAAAAAATACGGAATGTTATGTCCAGTTTTTCAGCGATATTCTCGAATATGCTGCAGAAAATCAAATTACCCTCTCCCCCGAAATGATATTCACTGATTTTGAAATAGGGGCTATAAATGCAAGTAAATGTGAGCTGCCAGGTACACTCAACAAGGGTTGTTTCTTCCATTTTGGACAAAGCATTTACAGAAAGGTAATTTCTTGTGGTCTTAAATCTCTATATTCTAGCAATGAAGATTTCTCAACCAAATTGAAGAAGTGTGGTTACAACTTAAACCAACAATTCCAGATGAAGGCACTCCTGTAGCAGCTTATTTTGAAGAAAATTATGTTCGCGGTAAAGTTCGACGAGTATTACGTGGCCAAGAATTGCGACATCCACCACTTTTTCCACCATCTTTGTGGTCGGTGCATGACCGAGTAGAGATGGGGATACCGAGAACTCAAAATAAGGTCGAAGCCTGGCATCGGCGCTTTGAAATTTTAGTAGGTTCTGCTCCTGTAGGTCTTTTTAAAATAATAACCGAGATGCGAAAAGAGCAGAAACACACCGAAGGCGTAATTGAATGCATAATCCGCGGAGAAGTCACATCAAAACTCAGAAAAAAGGACATCCAACGGGAAAGCAGGATTTTAAGAATATTCCAAGAAGCCGACCAATATGATGTCTTAGATTATCTTAGGGCATTAGCTCACAATTTGAGGTTTTTTTAATATTTTTTAAATTGTGTTTTTTAATCCTCTTATTAAGACCATTTTAATATTATTTTCAGTAAAAATAATTCCAAGAAGCCGACCAACCAATATGATGTCTTAGATTATCTTAGGGCATGAGCTCACAATTTGAGGTTTTTCTAATATTTTTTAAATTGTTTTTTAATCCTCTTATTAAGACCATTTTAATATTATTTTCAGTATAAATAAATTTGATTTTTTTCTTATTTCTATTTCCCTAAAGTGTAGGTCTCGAATTTATATATATATATATATATATTATATTATATTTTCTAAGTTTAGACCAGTTTCCTGATTCGACTAATCGGCTATTAGACCAATTGTCTTTTGGACGAATCAGTATTGGACCAATCATCCATTGGACGAATCGACCATTGGACCAATTATCATTTGGACGAATCGGCGTTGGACTAATCGTCATTGGACCAATCGTCCCGATCCGGTTTTATAGATGTAAATAAAAACAATTGCTTTATTTAATGAAAGTATGTTTTAATTTTGTAGGATACATGAATGACTGAAAATATTACACTAACAATTAAAAGTAATTACTATTACCCTTCAAAAATACCAGCTGGCTAAACATCTGGCCAGACAGTCTATTCCTTTTTGGAGCGTGAATGTGACCAGCCAAACTAAACAACCGTTCTACAGGGGCAGAGGATGGTAGTGGTGTGTTATACTTCAGGAAGACCCATAGAATTCCTGGGTACTGCCTCAGAGATTGGAGAGAATGACTTCCGTCACCCAGATACTGTAAAACTTCCATCTCGGAGGAATCTTGGGTTGCAGAGACATTAGTGGAAGCAGACTCATAACAGAAGAAATCATCTGCACTTCCGTCAGATGCAGCATCACTTAGTTGTTGCTGGGGGTCTGCTCGCTGAGCTCTTAACAGCATTAACCAACATTTCTTGAACCCTCTTTTTGACAATGTTAGTATTAAATTTGCCTTTTATTGTCATCCACTTTAACTTGAACAGAGGATTTGAAGACGATGCCAGTATTGCTGCTTTACACTCATGCGACGCATCAAGGCACAGAAACTTTTCAAACCGCTTAGTGAACCCTACTGTGACTGCATTGAGAAGTGGCTGACAATGACGCAATGCCTCCGAATTCAAACGCTCTAGCTTCTTCTCTACAGCTAGCAATGTCGGAAGCAGGCAACCGTAAAAACATTCTTTGTCGGACTGCAACCTATCAAGTGCTGTTGCAATGGGTTGTAGTACGATTAGGTATTCCTGGAGAAAATCAAGCTCATTTTCACGAAATGTTGACAGTCCTAGTTGTTTCATTGTTTCATTTAGGACACTTTTATGCTTCAACAGAACTGATAAACTGTCGAACAAGGAGTTCCATCTTGTGACGCATGGTAATGTCAACTGACATTTTAGAGTTTCCTGGATTATTTCGGCTGTTTTAGGCTTGCCACAGAAATTCCAAAGGGCTGAACACTTCCCCATGGCAGTATGGTGTATTTTTGCGTAAGGTCCTTTCAGCGCAGATTTTGCAGATTTAAACTCAACACCGAGTGGGCGTGGCCAATAGTGTTGCAACACCAATGAGTGTTTCTATATTATATGAGCGTTTCTATATTATGAGCGTTTCTATATTATGGTTAATTAATCTCAATAACACAAGTACAAACGTGTTTAAACGTTGCGCCGTACTGTGTGACGTGACCAGTAGAGTAGTACTGTCATTAAATAAATATTTAATATTATTATTTATGTATATTCATAAATATAACTCAGTAGTGTCATATTATAACATCTATTTAAATATTTAAAAATTCTTATTAATGTATCGATGTATCGATTTTTTTCGATACATTTAAGAAAATTGACCTTGGCGATACCGATAAATAGATACTTTTGTCAAGTAGCTAAAGCGATACCGATACCGATACAAAAGTATCGATCGATACGTATCGGCGATATATGTATCTAGATACTGCCCTAAACTGTATGTTAGATATGTTGTCTGGTCCAGTAGCCTTCGAATTCTTAATGTTTTTGATGATCTTGGTAGTCTGGTCTGTATTGAAGGGTGTAATGGTCGTGTCGAGTCTGTAGGTTTTCTTGTGTCTGGCTGTTTGTCTGTCTGCGTGTTTCTGGTTGTTGTCTCTGTTTAGGTGACTTATCTTTGCGTAGTGATTAGCTTGTGTATATGTTGGGATATTATTTTGGCTGCGACAGATAGCCGCGTGTGAGGTGTGAATGCCGCTGTTAGAGTGGGTAATGCTGTTTATAGTCTTGTATAGCCTGGATGTATCTGTGGAGTGGTTTAATGTTGTTATGAATTCCCTAAATGTTTGTTTGTTTTTCTTTAAGTTTGTTGTTTATTTCTGTGTTGAGCTGTTGTATCTGCTGTTTTATGGCTTGTTTGTGTGGTGTTTGTGTGTTATGTTTGAGGTTGTTACGTTCCCTTGTGAGGTGGGCTATTTCCCTAGTGTAATTTGGGTTGTATTTCCTAATATTGCCCTTGGGTATGTATTTGTTTGCATTATTGATGGTCTGATTGAATGTCTTGAGTGTTGTATTGATGTTTATGATGGGTGTGCTGTTTAATGTGGTGAATTGTTCCTCAGTCTGTATTTTGAACTGTTCCTAATCGGCTTTCTTGTAATTTCTGTAAGTGTGCCTAAGGCTATTGGGGCAGAGTGTAGAATGTGTTGTAATGATGATGGGCAAGTGGTCGTTTTTCTGTTCCAGTGTGTATGTGCTGCTAGTAAGGGGGAACAGAACGTTATGTCTGGGGAGGAGTTTGAGTATCCTGCTTCATGTGGTATTTTTGAGGATAAAGTTAAAACCAGAGGACAGAGATGCAGTAAGGTATCTGTGGGTGGATAGGAAAGACTTGTTGGAAAATGAACCCAAGGTTCAAGCACATAGAATGTAGTCAGTGTTGTTTGGCCTCAGCTCTAGTCCATTTCTGTTGGCAGCTACTATGCAGTACCATTTTAAGAAATATTCTGAAGTCTATCCTAATACTATTGAACACATAAGCAAAAAATTTTATGTTGATGATTTGCTGTGTTCAGTGGATAATATAGAAATGGCTAAACAGATATTCATGGAGGCTAGAGCTATAATGAGGGAGGCTGGCATGGAGCTTAGAAAATGGCAGACCAATCATTCTCAGTTATAACAGTTTATGAGTCAGTCCTGTGTAGGATCTGATGCAGCAGAAAGTATTGAGGATTCTGGTATTAAGGAGTTGTGGGCAATAGACACAAAGGTGCTAGGCATTGTTTGGCAGCAAGGAGAGGATTTGGACAAGGTGGACAAAACGTACAGCTCTTAGTTTGGCTTCGAAGGTCAAAAATTTGGTTTCAGAGCCTCGGGGAAATTGGACTTGGTTGAGACCAAGAATTACCTGATCATATGTTGGTAAAGTGGAAATATTGGTTCAAAGAATTGGCACGTCTTGGAGACATTGGAATCCCAAGATGGTACTTTGGAGAGTTGAACAACAGTCCAGATAATTTGGAGCTGTACATCTTTTGTGATGCAAGTGAGGAAGCCTATGCAACTTGCATTTATACAAGAGGCACATTCGAAGAAGAAGTAAGTTGCAGGTTGGTTGCTGCAAAGAGCAGAGTAGCACCTTTGAAAAGGCTTTCTATTCCAAGATTGGAATTGATGGGTGCAGTCATTGCTGGTCGGCTTGCAGTTACAGTGCAAAACTCTTTGGGCATTTATGAAATTCCAAGTTATTATTGGACAGACTCCACTATAGTTTGGCACTGGTTAAGAAACCAGGCAAGGAAATGGAAACCATTTGTTGTCAATAGGGTGAAGGAAATTCAAGCACACACAGATCCAATGCAATGGAAGCATTGTCCAGGCACCCAAAACCCACCTGATTTACCAACACGAGGAATTTCAGTGAAAGGTCTTGCACAGTCAAGTTTGTAGTGGAATGGGCCAGATTGGCTAAAACTTGGAAGTGAAAATTGGCCTTCTGATCAGCCTATTGTAGGAGAATGCCAGGCTGAAGAAGAATGGGTGAGTGAGATGAAAATGCACTGTGAACAGTTGTCACGTTATGCAGCAGGACCCTATATTGAGGCTTGAGGACATTAGCAGTCTGAAAAGGTTGTTAAGAGTGACAGCACATGGGTATATAGATTTACAGACAACATTAAGGAAGAAACAAGAAGGGAAGGAATTCTGAACAGTAAGGAGATTCAGAAAGCCAGGCAACACTGGGTGGTAGATGTGCAGAAGGAAAAATTTTGTGGAGAGAAAATTGCTCACCAGCAGTCCATTACAGGTTCTAACAACGCATTCTGCTCTCAAGGGGTGTGTTTTTGGATCAGGATTTATTGAGAGTAGGAGGTAGACTACGGTTTCCTGGGCTTCCAGAGGAGAAAAGACATCAAATTTTGCTACTTTCTCGGGGAGCACTTTGTGGAACTTTTGATCCTGGATACGCATCATAAGTTGTTGCATGCTGGAGTTTGAGAAGTGATAATAGAGATCAGACAACAGTTTTGGATTCCCGAAATTATACAAGTAGGAAAAAAGGTCTTGCATAGATGTGTGGTTTGCAAGCGCTGGAGTGCAAAGCCTTATTATGAAAAGGTAGCTCCACTTCCAAGAGAACGGTGCGTCTATACTGCCCCATTTGATGTAGTGGGAGTAGACTTTGCAGGTCCAGTCTATGTGTATGAGCAAGGGGAGTCTAACAAAGGTTATATATGTCTTTTCATATGTGCTACCACCAAAGCAACCCATTTGGAGTTGGTAAGCAACTTAAGTAGTGATGTATATCTTTTGGCCTTTAAAAGGTTTGTGAACAGAAGGGGTTTCCCAAATAAATCATATCGGATAATGCAAAAACCTTCAAAAGGCTGCAAAGGAACTCCAAGAAATTTGGTCCTTGCTAAAAGAGGAGGGATTCCAATTCTACTTTTCACACCATGAGCTAGAGTGAGAGTTTATTGTTGAGAGAGCACCTGGTGGAGAGGATTTTGGGAAAGGCTCGTGAGAAGTGTAAAGTATCTTTTAAAGAAACTTTTAGCTAATGCTCATTTGAGCAAAGAAGAATTCTGCACTGTTTTGTGTCAAGTAGAAGCAATGGTGAACAGCAGGCCTATCACCTTTGTTTATAACAGTATGCAGGATGCAGAGCCATTGACACCAAATCATTTTCTTTGTGGTAAACGATTAACATTAAGCCCCAGTTTTGCCAAGAGACTTACAGCCTATTCAGAGCAGTCAAGAAGAGTTAACCAGAAGGTTCAAGTACCTTGAAGAGCTACAAGATCAGTTATGGAAGAGGTGGCAGATGGAATACTTGCCAGAACTCAATTATTACCCATCAGGCAATGTAAAGGGCTCCAATGCAAATTGTATCAAGGTGGGAGAATTGGTAATGATTGGGGATGAAAAACCAATGCAATGCTGGAAGCTTGGTATAATTGAAGAATTGTTTGCTGGCAAAGACAATTTAGTTAGGTCTGCACTGGTAAAGATTTCAGGAGGAAAATTAAATTAAAGACCTATACAAAAACTCTATGCTTTAGAAATCAGCAAAAACACGGATAATCAAGATGAAGCATTTGGATTACAACCTCTTGGAGAAGGCTTGGCTAAACTTGCAGAAGGTAATGACAACAATGCCTCTTCGGTGGGTGGTAGAAAATCTAGAAGAGGAAGAGCCATTGTTGTCCCAAGGCGATATGATGACTAAGCTGATTGATGCAGCATTGCTTGTATATATTAAGTTAAGGTGTATATATATATATATATATATATATATATATATATATATATATATCGTAAAGAACGACGCTTGTATAGGAGATATTCCGCGCAAGACGAGAAAGAGAAAACAACAAATGAAAAAATGAAGTACCACCTGGTGGTACTTCATTTTTTCATTTGTTGTTTTCTCTTTCTCGTCTTGCGCGGAATATCTCCTATACAAGCGTCGTTCTTTACGTTATTTATACTGTGTGTTCTTTGCAGTTGAATGTATAATATATATATATATAAACGTAAAGAACGACGCTTTGTATAGGAGAATATTCCGCGCAAGATGAGAGCGAAAGAACGAAACAAATGAAAAAAATGAGGAAGATCCCGGGTTCGATTCCCGGGTGGTTACCTCATTTTTTCATTTGTTTCGTTCTTTCGCTCTCATCTTGCGCGGAATATTCTCCTATACAAAGCGTCGTTCTTTACGTTAATTATACTGCGTGTTTGCAGTTATAATGTGTGTATATATATATATATATATATATATATATATATATATATATATATATATATATATAAATGAACTCAGAATGGTTCCCTGAGGTTTTTTATGATACACACAGACCGTGCATGGAGCAAGGAACTCTTCTAGGATAATTCACCAGTACACATTTGAAAACTTGTCGATCGATTTTTACAAACTAGTTGGTGATTCCATATAATTTGAGTGCGCTGATCTAAAAAATATAGTTAGTTTTTCCCTATCACGTATGGTTTTCTTACTACAGGGTGTGTCATAAATCCCCCATTTATCCCCAAATGTGAACCATCTTATCGAGACCAACATTGGATTGCACATGCTAAACCATAAATTTTGTTGTTATAGACTACAGTAACGCTTACATAATAATGTAGGGTAAATATATATAACAACCAGTCCCGTTCCCAGCAAAATACTCTCTCCCCTCCCATCAATGGGTGGTTAACATTTGGGGACAGATGAGGTATTACAACACCCCTTGTAGCACGAAATCTTTAGGTGATAGAGTAAAACCTAATTAAAGCAGAAGTAAATAGCTCCTAGCTCTTGGACAAGCATATTGCTTGTTTATGGAAGAATAAAAAATTAACTGAAAGAAACAAAATATATTTACCTTCTTTACTTGCAAACATTTCAGGACTTATTCCAAAGTATGTGTCGGATGCCAATAAATTGTTCTCCTGCAATCTAGACCCCAAAAGTTCTGCAGAGTCCTTAGGCAGATTCAAATCCCTGACTAAGTCATTTAGTTCGGCTTGGGTTAATGGTTTAGGATCTCGGTCAGCTGTTGGCTGTTCATAAACATCATCATTGTCTGGATTTGGAGCTGAATCAGAATCTGAATTGTATTGATCCAGACTCTCGGGTGGGCGGGGAATAGGAACTTCTGGACCATGGGGTACCGGCCTTATTGCAGATGGGAGACTTGGGTATTGAAGGCTCTCTTTATTCTTTGCATTATAACTAGGCTGACCATATTTCCTTGATACAAAAACGGGACATTGGGATGGCAAAAAAGGGACGGGGGTTATGTAATATTCTGTATTCATGAAAAAGTAAGTACATAAACCGGGACAAAATTGACATTTTTATTAAAACGACGGGACGGCCAGGAAATATAAAACAAACGGTACTGTCCCGTTCAAAACGGTACGTATGGTCAGCCTAATTATAACCTTTAACATTGCAAGAACAGAAGTAGCAGTCGTCGGTATGGTTTCTAGGCTCGCGCCATACCATAGGGATCCCAAATGGCAAACTTTTCTTTTTACCTTTGCTCCAATTCCTTAGTGCCGCAACACACGTAAGACAAACCTTGTGTGGAGCCCAACTTTTGTCTTGATCTCCTAATTTAATTCCAAAATTAGCATAAGCTCTCTTAATGAAGGTCGTTACATTTGTCCTTTGTTTCACAACAACATATCGATCACAGATATAACAAAATAAGTCTGGACTATGGGTACATCCTCTAGAAGCCATTATTAAAATTTTAAAGACGTAATGTAGAATTATCTATTTGAAAAATATGAAAAAACGAAATTAATTAAAGATAAAAAAAGTAAAAAATTACAAAACGCCCCAAAATTGTTTTGCTAATAACTTTAAAACTGTGGGTGATAGAAAAAACTGGTAGCATTTTTTAATTCAGCGCAGCGAACTGCTTCAGAATCACAACTCAAAATAAAGAAATCGATTTTCATGCAGACCGGTGTAATTAATCCACTATCGTCCGAATAAGTAATGGTAAATGACAAATACTATAGTTTTTCTTTTTCATGATGCTAGCCCGACGTGGGCAACGGGTCACTCGCAAAGAGGCCCTAAAAATATAGCTTCCCTCACCAGCTATCTGCAAAGCAGATAGGATCCAGCTGTCCCAAAGCTGGATCCTACCTGCTTTGCAGATAGCTGGTGAGGGAAGCTATATTTTTGGGATCTCTTTGCGAGTGACCCGTTGCCCACGTCGGGCTAGCATCATGAAAAAGAAAAACTATAGTATTTGTCATTTACTATTACTTATTCGGACTATAGTGGATTTAATTATCCTAGAAGAGTTCCTTGTTCCATGCACGGTCTGTGTGTATCATATATATATATATATATATATATATATATATATATATATATATATATATATATATGCGGGTTGCTTCTAAAAAGCTTCAATTTAATATTCAAGAGAAATCCAATGACAAGGAGGAATGTAAATGCCATGAAAAGTCTTCTTTAATGCATCGTTTCGAGCAATATGCTCATCTTCAGGCTAAATAATAATAATATGAAATTAAAATCAATAAACAATTAAAACAAGACAAAACAGTTTCTATAAGACCAATTCTTAAAAACAAAATTTAAAAAGACTAAAAGAAGGTTAAATTCAAAGTTATTAAAATTTACATATAAAATTACAAGAAATTTAAAAAGCTATTTTTAAATTACATATAGTAAATTTGAAATTAATACAATGGAATAACACTACTAACCCTTCATTGCTGGTTCCGAGGCACAAGTAATTTTAAAACAAAACACATGGAACATTAGCCCTGTTCAAAAATCAACTTTTTCTTATTTTCATAGGTTTCTGTACTTTTTCCCATGCTTTTTGACCTGAAAAGGCCGAAAATCACAACCATTTTGACCTAGGTTGTTGGGAAGCATTGCCGCATGGAGCTTTAAGTTTTCTGCCTTGAAATCGGCCAAAAGCACCAGTTCCGGGGTCCCTTGAATCATGTTTTGCATTATAACTTTTATCTAAACAAGATAGAGCAACAAAATAGGCACCAAATTAAAGTGTTTTTAATCCTCTTTCTAACTTATACAATTATGATAGTCTTGGAACAAGAAATGGCACATTGGTACATAAAAGATTTCAGAAATATCACAAAATTCGCTTTCTCACACTCAAGGCAGACAAGGCGCCTTATTCATGACACAAATTTGAGATTAACATTTTGTCACAAGTCTAATCGATCAAGAAGTGAATGCATTACATGATGATTAATTTCATAATGACATTTACACAGTCAGTTGTTGAGAGTTTGTTTCTTGAAGCTGTCAAAGCGGCGTCTGTTGAACTCCACAGCTTGAAGGAGATAGTCCCTTTGCTTGGCATCTGTTGTTATGACATTTGCAAAGTCGCTCATCATCTTGACACCACGTTCAGCAATGTCATTCACCGCTTTCAGATTCTTAACATAGTCCAACGCTTTTCTGTAGTCCTCATTCTGTGGCCAAAACGTGAGAGGTTCCAGAAGCCACTCGGATCCAATGTTCAGTGTGTCCAGCAGGAAATGTGATTCTGGGCCAATGAGATCAACCAGGGTGGTCTTAGCTGTGACTCTCTGGAATAGAGGCTTTCCTGTTCTGAAGCTGTCTGGCTTCTCAGTGGCATGTAACTGTGCAGCAATGTCGTGCTTCGATGTGTCACTCAATCTACTGCTGAACAGGGCAAATGGCACGACTTCCTGCGTCAGGTACCATTTGTGGTTTTCCATCTTATTAAGTACTGCATCAGCAAGCTCTGGGTCAGTTTTCTTGTACTTCAACATGTCCTGGATTAGACTTAGATCATTCACATCACATTCCATGACCTTCCTTGGAAACGTCAAAGTCACACTAGTCACAGTGTCTTCATGGTGAGAACATCCAGGACGAGGCTGATGGTAATCCATGTCCTCTGTGTTAGCGTCGTTGTCAGTTGAGTCACCCCAGGTAATGTCATCCACATGAACAACTGCCTCTTGTTCTGCTACAGCTGTAAAATAGTACAACATGTTAAGACAGTAATTGTTAAGTACATGCTAAATATCGCAATGGAGTAAAACTTAAAACTTTTTGTAACGTTCAAAGTAATTAGTTTTACCTTGTTCTTGTCTATGCTGCAGTCTTTCATTCCTCGCTGCTTGCTGCAGGGATCTTGTCTCAAAAATCTTGTCATGACCAGACATATGACCTTTCCTCTCAGTCTTTTGGTCTTCGTAGAACCTGATATCCTCATCTTTCTTCTCTCTGGATAACAGTCTGTTGTTCTGTATTTCCTGGATTGCATCTGGAGCTCCTATATCGAACAGGCTGTCTAATTCCAGCACAAATGCTCCTCTTTTTCCTCCAGGGTTACTTGCTCTTCCTTTGCTTTTCACCAGAGCACGATGTTTCTCATGTAGTTTCATGAAGAGCTTCATTGCGTTGTACTTGGTCATTGTCTTGATCCTAGCCATTGCCAGAATGGGATGATAGATTCAACTGTTTCATATGCAAGGTCTTGAACCATGGGCCTCCCTGCATTTTCCGGTAAATTCTGAAGATTAAGGAAATACTGGAACGCCTGTCTGTTGGTGGGAAGCTGGGAACCACTGATAAAAGCTGAAGGGTATCCAACCAGGAAAGTTTCAGTGAGAGATCTGGTAGATGGCCCAGTTGACACCTGCCTGTGGACAGTACGTGGAGGTTCTGAGATATCAACTGTGCGCCCACGGAGCTCCCTCAGCTCCTTGCTTAATGCCATTGTGAAGTTGTAACTTGTAGATGGTTTTCTAGATTCTGATTGAGTTTCTGTTGTTTCCTGAAAAATGATAGATAATTATTATTATTATTATTATTATTATTAATTATTATTTATTTATTATTATTATTATTATTATTATTATTATTTATTAATTTTATGCTCTTTCATTTGATACCTAATTTGTTGCTCTATCTTGTTTAGATCAAAAGTTAAAGTGCAAAACATAATTCAAGGGACCCGGAATTGGCGCTTTGGCCGATTTCAAGGCAGAAAATTTAAAGCTCCATGCGGCAATGCTTCCCAACATCCTAGGTCAAAATAGTTGTGATTTTCGGCTTTTTCAGGTCAAAAAGCATGGGAAAATGTACAGAAACCTATGAAAATAAGAAAAAGTTGATTTTTGAACAGGCCTAATGGAACATACTATGGGTTGGGTGGTTGGAGAGTTATAAATTGGGAAGGGGGAATTATAAAAAATTTAAAGGGACAGCTGAGGAATCAACATTTAGAGAAGGGGTCAATGTTTTTATATAAAGAGATTCCAAAATTCTAAGTGAGTTGGAACAAGAGTTATACCCAAGAATTTTAAAATTATCTAAAGTGACATCAGTTTTACATTTAATACTATGTTCCCGGATACTAGAAGCTTCTTTTTTATTTAAAATTTTACCTGTTCGGCAACTTATTCCCATATGCGAATAAAATCTAGCCCTGAGAGAGCGCACGGTGCTGCCAATATAAGTACCAAGGAGACACCTTGGGCAAGTAAATAAATATACAACACCGCTACGCAACGAATCAGGAGTTCGATCCTTCGCTGAGAAAAAGCTACCTAAAGACGTTTTATTAATAAATATAATGTGAAAATCAGTATGATAAAATTTTTTTTTAACAACTTCGTAAATTTAAGTTTAAATTCTTTATTCATGGGACCCATTTCAGGTACCAAGAAATATTTTACATCTTTAGGCACTGAAATACAGGGAAGTTGAGGGCTATAAACATTATTTAAGAAAGATCTTATTAGTTTATCTACATATTGAACAGGAAAACTATTATTGGTAAAATATAATCTTAAATTATTAAATTCATCGTTAAGTAAGGTAAAACTAGAAGTCAAATTATATCCTCTGAACAAGAGTGTTTTAATGCACGACATCTTATAGTTAAAATCAGTAAAACTAAAAAAATTCATGCCCAAACCGGTAAAAGTGGGTTTCCTGTAAACTGATGTAGTAATAGAATCCCCTTTTTTCGAAATTAAAAGATCTAAAAAGGTAAGGGAGCCATTTTCCTCAGTTTCCATTGTATAAGTTATATTGGGGTGCAGAGAATTTAAGAAATTAAAAAATTGTTGCGCTTGTACAGCATTATCAAAGACAGCTATTACTTGTGCCTCGGAACCAGCAATGAAGGGTTAGTAGTGTTATTCCATTGTATTAATTTCAAATTTACTATATGTAATTTAAAAATAGCTTTTTAAATTTCTTGTAATTTTATGTAAATTTTAATAACTTCGAATTTAACCTTCTTTTAGTCTTTTTAAATTTTGTTTTTAAGAATTGGTCTTATAGAAACTGTTTTGTCTTGTTTTAATTGTTTATTGATTTTAATTTCATATTATTATTATTTAGCCTGAAGATGAGCATATTGCTCGAAACGATGCATTAAAGAAGACTTTTCATGGCATTTACATTCCTCCTTGTCATTGGATTTCTCTTGAATATTAAATTGAAGCTTTTTAGAAGCAACCCGCATGAATATATATACTCAAGGTATGGACAAGATGGACTTAGGGTTTATCGCCATGTTTGGAAGACTTCACGAAAGCTTCTCAAGTCTAAACTCGACTGTTATTTTCTTGAAATGTGTCGTACATGTAGTTTTTTCCCGAAATTCGTTTATTTCAAACTTTATCGAGAAAATCTGTATGACTCTGAATTTTATCAATCTTCTCTGGAATATTTGTTAAATAATGAAATTAATTATAAAATCAAAATTTCAGACTCGCATAATAAGTCGCTTGAGCATCATATAATTACTCTTAAAAATACCCTTTCGTTGTTGGATTATTTATTAATAATTTCTCTTGTACAACGTGATCTTGAAAAGTTTGATTCTACCATTTCTGAAACTCATGAACGTAAGTTAAAGGCCCTGGGCCTGAATTCACCTAATTTTTTCAATTCTGATAAAGTAATTTCGAATTTTTCTAGTTACACCCTCACCCCTCGGGAAAAGTTTTTACTCTCACTTGGCTTGCAATTTAAGCTTCCGTTATTTCAAATATATAAGCCTTCGTTTTTTCTTTACTTTGAAAATTTTTTTAATGGCTTGAAAAATGTTCCCCATGTTGGTGATTTTAATAATTTTAAGTGTCAGTTTGCTAATTTAACTCATGAATTTTTTCATAAACTTAGAAACCTTAAATTTAAATCTTTTATATTTAAGAAGAGTGACTTGCAGGTTATTAAGAATTTGGCAAAGAACCAGGAGATTGTCGTGACTAGACCGGACAAGGGTAACGGAGTTGTTATTTTGAATAAATCTGATTACATAAATAAAACTAATGAAATCTTAAGTGATGATAGCAAATTCAAACAAATTCTTGAACCCGTCAATAAAGTCATTTTAAGGTTGGAAGACAAAGTTAATAGATTTTTGTCACGATTAAAGTCTTTAAAGATAATAAAAAACGATACTTACTCTCAGTTGTTCGTATCTGGTTCTGATCTTGCTCAATTATACTGTTTGCCTAAAATCCATAAAGTTGGAACACCTCTCCGTCCTATTTTAGCTTCGTATAACTTACCTACCTTTCAATTGGCAAAATTTGTTGTTGGTCTTTTGTCACCTTTTGCGAAAAATGCGTATACCATAAATAACTCTTATGAATTTCAAAAAGATCTTCTTAGTGAGAATTTCGGTTCAAAAAAGTTTTTTGTCAGTTTTGATGTAAAGTCGCTTTTCACGAACGTACCTGTATCAGAAACTATTGCCATTATTTTAGATAGGGTTTTTAGCTCTGTTGATAGTTTTCATGGTTTTTCATGGTCTTATTTTAAGGAACTTAGAACTGGTTTTTAAGCAATGTTATTTTACTTTCAATAATAAGGTTTACCAACAAATTGATGGTGATGGGATGGGTTCACCCGTCGGACCTTTATCAGCTGATTTTTTTATGACTCATTTAGAAAGTATAATTTTTAGACAATCTCCCACCCATTGTAAACCAATTTTTTACCGATGCTTCGTTGATGACTCGATAGCTGTCTTTGATAATGCTGTACAAGCGCAACAATTTTTTAATTTCTTAAATTCTCTGCACCCCAATATAACTTATACAATGGAAACTGAGGAAAATGGCTCCCTTCCCTTTTTAGATCTTTTAATTTCGAAAAAAGGGGATTCTATTACTACATCAGTTTACAGGAAACCCACTTTTACCGGTTTGGGCATGAATTTTTTTAGTTTTACTGATTTTAACTATAAGATGTCGTGCATTAAAACACTCTTGTTCAGAGGATATAATTTGACTTCTAGTTTTACCTTACTTAACGATGAATTTAATAATTTAAGATTATATTTTACCAATAATAGTTTTCCTGTTCAATATGTAGATAAACTAATAAGATCTTTCTTAAATAATGTTTATAGCCCTCAACTTCCCTGTATTTCAGTGCCTAAAGATGTAAAATATTTCTTGGTACCTGAAATGGGTCCCATGAATAAAGAATTTAAACTTAAATTTACGAAGTTGTTAAAAAAAAATTTTATCATACTGATTTTCACATTATATTTATTAATAAAACGTCTTTAGGTAGCTTTTTCTCAGCGAAGGATCGAACTCCTGATTCGTTGCGTAGCGGTGTTGTATATTTATTTACTTGCCCAAGGTGTCTCCTTGGTACTTATATTGGCAGCACCGTGCGCTCTCTCAGGGCTAGATTTTATTCGCATATGGGAATAAGTTGCCGAACAGGTAAAATTTTAAATAAAAAAGAAGCTTCTAGTATCCGGGAACATAGTATTAAATGTAAAACTGATGTCACTTTAGATAATTTTAAAATTCTCGGGTATAACTCTTGTTCCAACTCACTTAGAATTTTGGAATCTCTTTATATAAAAACATTGACCCCTTCTCTAAATGTTGATTCCTCAGCTGTCCCTTTAAATTTTTTATAATTCCCCCTTCCCAATTTATAACTCCAACCACCCAACCCATAGTATGTTCCATGTGTTTTGTTTTAAAATTACTTGTGCCTCGGAACCAGCAATGAAGGGTTAGTAGTGTTATTCCATTGTATTAATTTCAAATTTACTATATGTAATTTAAAAATAGCTTTTTAAATTTCTTGTAATTTTATATGTAAATTTTAATAACTTTGAATTTAACCTTCTTTTAGTCTTTTTAAATTTTGTTTTTAAGAATTGGTTTTATAGAAACTGTTTTGTCTTGTTTTAATTGTTTATTGATTTTAATTTCATATTATTATTTAGCCTGAAGATGAGCATATTGCTCGAAACGTTGCATTAAAGAAGACTTTTTTCATGGCATTTACATTCCTCCTTGTCATTGGATTTCTCTTGAATATTAAATTGAAGCTTTTTAGAAGCAACCCGCATGAATATATATACTCAAGGTATGGACAAGATGGATATATATATATATATATATATATATCTCATAATTGTAAGGTTAGTGAAAAATTCACTTAATTTAGAGCTCGCATTTTTGGCCTCTTGTGGTATAATTGTTTGGGCACTCTTGCGGCATAATTTTTTTGGGGGGGGCACTGGCGCGTCCTTTCTACTCGTTTGTTAAATGCGGCACTTACAGAGCGTGGTCTTATATAGAGCTCTCTTGCAATTCAATTTGGTTGTTTAGATACAAGGTTGTTGCATCGTGCAATGGTGCGGGTTTTGTTGTTGTTGCAAGGTTTAGAGACCATAAATAGTGCCCCTTTTGTTTTTTATCTTAGTTTTATGCAACTGAGGCCTAAGGTAGGCCCACATCACGTCAGCAACTCTGAGGTAGGACCTAATAGGACTTCCAAGTCCGTAAGTTTTAGTCTAGTTTAACTTGGGCTAGGTCGAAGTGGCCCTTCAGAGCTTGACCGTTCAGGGCTCAGCTGGGATTCTGAGCCCAATAAAATATAAAATAATATAATCCCTAGATTACCAGTCCCCCAGATTATTCCCATTCCCATTATCGGTCCGGAAGTGGGAATGCTCTGTAAAAATTTCAGATTTTGGAAAGGTTTTAAAATATACTGATAAAAGGGCTGTGACGTAGTTGCGTGGACGACGGCTATGTTATGTTTTACTTAATGTGAAAAAGTCTAGATTGGGAACGGATCAACTTGCGAATTGCCTCCTTTCAAATTCCCACTTTGAAATTTCTCATTCTTGGAGCAAGACGAAAAAGGGAATGAACGACATTGGGAGCAAATCTTTACTTTCACTCGATAAATTATCACCAGGAATGCACAGATTCTTTGTAGCCACTGTGATGTAAACAAAAACCGCCGAGTAATGATTCACTATTAATTTGGTATTGCAGAGAGAAAACTAACGCGTCCATTTACCTTGAAGTATCTCGCGCGCGTGCGAACACACACACACACATATATACAATATATACGAGATGAATTTCACACTCAAACATGTGAAATGAATGATTGATGCAAATCCACAACGAAAAATAAAAAATTATTCCAAGGTCTTTCGTGTATTCGGCAATACACCTCGTCAGGGATTCATTCCCTGACGAGGTGTATTGTTGACTACATGAAAGAACGTGCAATAATTTTTTTTCCTTGGGGATTTGCATCATGTATATATACCATATATGTCATAAATAAGGTGACTAGACGTACTGATTTGGTCAGTACAGTACTGACTTTCAGACAGAAAACAATGTACCGACTGATTTTTTGGTTTGTATTGATTTTCTACTGTCAGACTAACTATTTTGTTTTTCTAAAATTATCGATAATAACTACATACATTCATAGAAAATGAAAGCTTTGTTTTAATGCCAATAGGTGGCGGTTGCACGTATTGAGAGGTAAGTTTTGCTTGTCTTCAAGTTTTACTCAAGTGTTAATGTGATTCTGTAAACTGGCATTAGTGAAATGTGCTGTGAATGTGATGAGCTAAATGAAAGGTTTTGTGATTCTTTTATGTTTTAGAAGTCTATTGTCAGTGGCGTAAATCCGTCAAAAATATGTCGGGGTTGAAGCCTGAAATTGGGCTACAAACATAACGTGACCAGAGTCCCAATTTTGGGCGGGACAATCCCGCTTTCGAGAAGTGTGTCCCGCTGACGTACGGTGTCCCCCAAATTGTCCGGCTTTTGGAGACATTGAGCAAAAATGTCCCGCTTTATTTAAATTACTACCAATACGCTATTTCATGAATGGTTATTGACAGCCGCAAAAGGGGAGAGTGCAGGAATGTTGCAGGTTATTATGTAATGTTGCAAAGGGGGTGGGGGTTGTTGCAAAGGGGGAGGGGGTTGTTGCAAAGGGGGGAAGGGGGTTGTTGCAAAGGGGGTTGTTGCAAAGGGGGGTGGGGGGAAAACTTGGAGGCGGCGTTATCCCCCAAGAGAAAGGAGGAGGAGAGAAAGGAGGAGAGGTGTTCACCTGGCAGGAGCCAAGTGCACATTAAGACTTCCAGCCGGTTGGCGTTGTTTTATAGGCTCCTAATCAGCCAGTTGGCGTAAATGGCTTGAGTTGCCAGATACCGCGATACCATTGTATACATTATTATAGACTCCTAATCAGCCAGTTGGCTGGTTGTCAGATACCTCTTTTTAGCAGTATTATTGCATACATTATTATTATATACGCCTAATCAGCCAGTTGGCTGAGTTGCCAGATAGCGCCATGTATTCCATTGTATACACTATTATAGACTCCTAATCAGCCAGTTGGCTGGTTGTCAGATACCTCTTTTTAGCAGTATTATTGCATACATTATTATTATAGACTCCTAATCAGCCAGTTGGCTGGTTGTCAGATACCTCTTTTTAGCAGTATTATTGCATACATTATTATTATATACGCCTAATCAGCCAGTTGGCTGAGTTGCCAGATAGCTCCATGTATTCCGAAGACAGAGTTGCCAGATACCATTGTATACACTATTATAGACTCCTAATCAGCCAGTTGGCTTAGAAGGCTTAAATATTGCCAGATACCTGTTGTATACAGAATACCGGTAGTAGAAGGCATAACAATAAACAACATTGCATCATTCTTTTTATTATAAATATATAGAAAATAAATATACATTTGAGGAATATGCGTATAACAGAAATATATACACACAATTATGGATATATATATATATATAAAATAAAATATACATTTCAAATAAATATACATTTGAGGAATATGCGTATAACAGAAATATATACACACAATTATGGATATATATATATATAAAATAAAATATACATTTCATATACATTTCAATATGTACATAACAGAAATATATACACATAATTATATATAAAATAAATATACATTTCAAATAAATATACATTTCATATACATTTCAATATGTACATAACAGTACAGGAGAAATATACACACACACACACAATTATGGTGATATATAAAATAAAATATACATTTCATATACACTTCAATATGTACATAACAGTACAGGAGAAATATCAAGCAAAATATATATATATATATATATAAACACAAATCAATAGAAATATGCGTATAATCGTCAAGCAAAATATATATATACAATTCACTTTTTTTTCAAAATACTAAAATCGGTCTTAATCGAGTTTACAATTACATCATTATTGCTCTGCATTACGCAGTCTATGCGGCTTAATAATATTTCACCGCTTAAAGTATAGGGAAACCTGTATTCGATATGAATGGCTTTCATATCGTTCAGTACTATTTTTGTCCCCACTTTACAACCGGTTGGCAAGTCATCTTTAAATACGTCTAGAATACAATCAAAAGCACGCACAAAGAGTTCATCGTTAGCTACATTATTAAACACAAGTTTATAAGAATGCTTTTCCAATCGAGGGTTTATTTCTACCGACTCGAGCTTTTCAATCGTGAACTCTTCACTCAACATAACGGCAATTGAAATAATCTTCTAAATCGTTACGGCAACTGCGCGTTATATAAAGAAATAGTTCTTCAGGGTGAACGGTGTAGGTGAGCTCAGCCTTGTACCGATCAATTGCTTTGTACCAAAGTTCATGGTATTTCAAAGAGTCTAAACTTTTTAAATAAACATCCAGCACTAGACCATTCTCACCAGTCCTACACTCGGTAAACCCATCGAGCAGAGCAGTGTATGCGTATTCAAGAACTGTATCAAAATAAAGCATATCCGTAACACGCGCGTCTAATATAGGTTTCAGTTTACGGAATCCGACGATTTCAAACATTCTGTCGAGGATGAAACGGTTTCGCGTAGGAATAAGAGCGTTATTATCAGAAGCATTCTTCCACATCAGCCTTATATCAATGCACGGCCGATCGTTATTTATACACAACGTACATACAACGGCGTATGAGGGCGCGTCACTAATCTGCTCTCTTCTTGTACCTACGTTAGCAGGTATTTTATAACGATCTTCACACCACTTATCAACTATCACAAAGATTCTATTCATCTCCTCGATACTTAAATAAACCCGTTTGTTTGTCGGTCTACATTCCGTTTCCAGTACATAGCTAATGGTACCGGAATTACGCCTGAACACGCGCAACGATTTCGTCACGGACACATCGTACGAGGCGTTGAGAATGCTGCTCAAAGGAAGTTCCATCGTATTCGAGGAGCGCACGTCTACTCGGTTCAAGCTCTGAGATAACTATGAGCCGTGTGAGGCACAGGCAGGAACGGTTCGACGGGCGGCTGACTCGATGATACGTGAATGGGCATGTTCGTACGACTCGAATTGTTGCACATATTTGTTTTTCCGTTTCGTCACTACCAGCCTACGCACTTTGGATAAGAACTAGGCGCTAATCATCTCCACACTCCGGCGCACTATTTGAGAGGAACATATGCTCATATTTTTCCTTTCTACCCATCAAACGATACTCGTCTCTAAAATCTGTTAAAAACTCACGCATGGCACTAGCCACAACCTCACTATGAACCTCATCATGATATACGTGATAAAAACACCTAAGATTGTCCATGATCACGAGATTCACATTTTCAGACGTAGGGTATGAGTAATCGACATGGTGTAGCATGACGTAATACCGCTTGTCACACCACCCATCCACAAGGCTCATTATCCATACCTGCTGCTTCTCTTCTGCACGCGTTGTTTCTTTTACTTCACGGTGTATGTGAGACTTTATAAAGTTTAGCCCTGCAGCATACTTCAGCACATCGTCTGTGCAACGAAAGCCTTCAACAGTCTCACCAGAACATCCGTAGAGTATTTGTACATCTTGGAACTTCGCACAATCCAATGTGGCTTTAAAAGAGGCATAGGAGGGGGGAATAGGAAGTTTTTCGGTATCCACCACATCCTCACACTTTACTGAATACCATTTCATAAACGTTGTGCAAGCAATATTAAAGGTAGCCATTTCAATATACGTCTGATCTGAATACACGTCTGATCTCTCGGGCTTACTGCGGTCGACTGACCACGCAGGGACTCCCAGATAGTAGCATGACTCACGCAGTGGGCGGAGCTTAGAACTTTCACCTACACACACACACACACACACACACACACAAAGGAGAAAGTGAAACGCTATTTGATTTATTGAGATATTCATATATTTACAAATACGATTCGAGATATTCAAGTTATATATATATATATTTACAAATAGATACGATTATATACAAGACGTGTGAGTTAGAAGCATCATTGGTATCCAAAGGGTACGGTATCATAGGTGCCAGGTAACTGGTAACGTTTCCTATAGGTGTTACGGCACACCATCGTACCCCTAAGTTCCTTCACGCCTCCCAGCTTCTGCGCCCGAAAATTGTGGGTGCCTACAATTAGTTGGTGAGGTTGCAAACATACTAGATCCTTCAACGACTCAAAGTTAACAACCTCCCGATTCGCATGGTTGAGCGTAATACCCTTTGCCTTCACGATATATTTCATTTCATCCCCTACCCTGACCCGTACCCCATAAGTCTTAGGTCCTGTTGAGATAAAAGAGTCGGCGTATGCGTCGTCCCCATACTCATCCTTGATCTCATCAGTGAGCTCGCCGAGGAACTCCCCAATAGCGGGCATGTAATCACCCTCCCTCTCTGTGAATATCACGCTATCTGTATCGGCATACAATACTCTCCGCCCAAGAGAATGCAATAGACCCCAAAGTTTTATACGGGCGTAGGCTGTTGTGAAGCTCGCCACAGGTATGTTTGTAACCCTTGAGGTATCTGTGGCAAATTCAGTGTTGTTGTACTTTATTACGTAAGTATTACCTACATTCACGATCTCCATGACCTCTTTATCGGGGGCATTGGCATAATCCCAGACATCGCTATAACTTTGTGCCAAATGAATGTTCCCTCTGCCGGTATTCTGCGCAAATTTTCCCCATAGACTGTTTAGACACAACTTTGCACTAAAGCGCTTGCCAGGATTCTTTACAATTTGGACACGATCAAGTTGTATACCTTCGCGGTCGCGGTAACGTTGAATATAGGCAGACTTTTCATCTTCGGTATCAACTCCTCGCGGATACCCTGATGCTTCAACCTTATCCTTCAAAAAGGCGTTTATATATGGTGTGAAAAGGTTGGGGAGCTTCTGAAACCTCCACACCTCGTGTATCTTCAGTATTCTATAACCATGGCGTACGGCTAGGGCCAGCTCAGGACTTGTATATACGCCTCTGATCTTACGCTGGTGGGGTATATGGTTACATTCGCCGTTATCCTCTTCCGCGCACTTCACGCACAGGGGAAACATGAGCTTGTCGTCGATAACGACAGGTAAGATCGGCATCCATAAATTGCGTGGGGGGAGTACGTCTACGAAAGAGAGCCCAAAGTAATGATCATTCAAATTTTTTGAAAATTCATTGATGGAGGGTGCTAGGTCCCACCAGTTTCTCAGGAGCGCCCACGGGGTACGGATGGCTCTTCATCACGTATGGGTATAAAGAACAGAAATCGTAGTAATGGAGCTTCACGCCCTCCGTAGGTGGAAAGTATAGTCTGAAGGATTTGTACGTCCTCCAAACAAGCTATCACCACATTTGAGAGGTCCAGCACCATTGAACGCTTGATCGTTTTTATTTCCTCACGGTATACATCGTCTGTCTCCATCCGTGCATCATATTCATGCTCCCACAAGACTTTGTGAGTGAACTGTGATCCTATAAGTTGATCGCGGGTGCGGGTCTGCAAGACAGTCGGCAGGAGATCTACCGGGATATCTCCGACGATACCGCACTCAGGCGGGGGCATCCATGCCACCAGCATCCATTAAAGGAATACACAGTCTTCACACCAGTGACACGGTTTTCACTTAACCCATCAACCCAAAAAACACGTCATTATCTTAATGGGTACTTCACCCGTGTTGCGGGCGTGCTTTATGTATACACCTGTTTGTTGCTGCAGGTGTATGAGCCAGTAAATAGCCTTGTGTCCGTAACTGCGGGGGTTGTTTCGGTGAATAATGGCTAAGGTGTCTTTAGGCATGAAGTTATTCTTGAACACCGTAAAACATAATGATGCGATGGTGGTTGCGACTTGCAGTGGATCGCATTTGAAACGGGCTATGTACATACTTCTAAAGGCCTGGAAACATACTCTAAGCACGCGCACATCATTCACGCAATAACGCTCACATTCATCAGCTATATTATAAGGGTTACTTTCATTAAAAACTGTCGTAGTATCGATCAAAGTCTTCACGTTCATCCATGCAGTCAAAATAATGTTTGGGGGGTGGTGGGCCTACGTAGTTTAAAGTCTCGCTGGTGAGGAAAGTGTATGGGAAGTATCCTTTGGAAACTTCAGCTGCTACTCCCATCACCTTGGGTAGCTTGCTAATTTACAAGGTGTGAATAATAAAGTATCTTTAAATTGTACATTCCCTCTTATCTGCATCTGTATTAATTTGTTGCCTCTTTTCAATGGATCACCTGTAAATATCTCAAAGGATTCGTATTCAAGCAACTCCTTATAAAGGAACTGCGTGTCAAACTTTGCCCCGTTATGGGCGAGAATATACACAGTCATTTTTTTGAACTTGTCGGCTAACTTGACAATATAGGACACAAATAGTTTCACAGGACTATCGCTGACATTCGTTTTAAAAACGTTTGTCGTTTACCGCATTTGGGGCACTCGTCACATCGATACCCATACACTCATCACACATGGTCTGGCTCACAAGTAAATGTGGAATTACCTCTTTGGTTTCAGCGTTCGTATATGTTTCTATATCGTAGTACACAGTTTACAAGGGTTATTTTTAGGCTTAGCATCTTTCATATAACACACATGCTTTACTCCATCCGCCTTATAATTCCTCCTGGCATGTAGGACAGTGAATTACGTCGCACTTGTGCTTAAATTTTCCCCAATTATCCATTGTGTGAAACATACCACATTCACAGATTCTCATTTTCTGCACGTACCAATTGATTTATGGAGATCAAAGCAGCTATTATTGAAAATGTGCGTCTACACACATCACAGTCTCTCTTCTCAACTACACGGCTTTCACATTTGGTGCTTTTACACTGCTCACATACCATGTGACATCTTTACAATGTCTCACTATATCATCCGCAAACTCGAGGCACCCCTTACACAATCATGATGTCTCCCATATTTTCGACTTTTGTCATAACTCGCGTAAAGCCCCCTTATATTACGGATGGGAGATACGTTGTCCCTGACAATCCTAAAATAAGTAGGGGCCTTGTACGATCTCTCACACAGCTTTTAAAAAACATACACAGTCCCCGGCGATCATCCAAACCAAATAAACTATGCGCACATTCATTCCTGTTCTACCTTTCTCAGCTCTTCAGGACCCACATATTATAGTCAAATTCAAGTTCACAGTCTACAGCTAGTTTACGGGCACGCTCAACGATCGTAGGCAGCCAAATTTTTTGAGTCCGTGTATTTTGTACAGTAAACATACGTGCTAAGAGTACTGCTATAAAGCCGCAACCACGATCGACGTTTATATGCCTTCGGTAAATAGTTGGAGAATTGAAGTTAAGAGTGTACGGTATGGCACTATGACCCGCAACACGGAATACACGGTCAATATTTACCGTGAAGTTGTCCATATTGAAGGCTATACTACTTTGGACGGCTTGCATTATACGCCCTAATATATACTCTACATCTTCAGCAGCCAAAACGTCTGAACGGTACTATACCCAATAATCGTCTACATCACCGTCATCTGACCCGAACCCAAAGGACAGACTCGCCTGACCTCACGCTCTTCGCGATTCTGAAGAGCAAACTCTATAATATGCTGTATACCCTGCGTATCCCGCGCTCAATACCATTGCTATACAGGGCTCTATGGTCGACCCTGACTCTATACCGATTTCTAGTCAAGGCGGGGGTGGGGCTGCGGCGCGCACTAACTCTAACGTAATAACATCCTCAACAGAACGGGGGGCGGAATTAGGGGGTATATTAGGTGCTGCTGATGGGGGCCCTGTTGCGTAGGAGGGTTGGGGATCTATTATTGTAGACTTAACAGAACGGGGGGCGGAATAAGGGGGTATATTAGGTGCTGCTGCTGGGGAGGTTGTTGCGTAAGAGGTTGAGGGTTGGGGGTCTGCTGCAAACAGGTACGTATTTCGGCCGCTTTATACCTGATGTGGGGTCTCATACCTCCGCTTTGGACGTGCAACCTGTATCGCTGGTGAGGGTTCAGGGGAGGAGATCACAACTACACTGTCGTCGAGGTCATCCGTAATGGTAGGGTGCTCTACCTCATCGTGTCTGTGGGAGAAGAAATATAAGGATCAGCACTCAAAATTTGTAATATTTTGTAAATGACCCACTTAGGAGTGTGACGTGTTAGAAATGGACTCTGTAGAAAAATTCAGATTCACGAGCCATCCACATGTACCTGTATTATATCTGGACCTACAGGATGTGGTAAAACTGTGTTTATGCTTAAAATCATAAGAAAAGGCGAGATGTTCTCGAAATTTGTGCATAAAGTTATATGGTGCTATTCGACGTATCAATCAGCGTTCAACGAGTACCAAGATGATATTTTGTTCCACAAAGGTGTATATGACGTTAATTCGCTAAAGGGAACTGAACATACAATCATTGTAATTGACGATCTCATGTTGGAGATGGATAAAAAGTTTGCCGAGACATTTACAGTATTCTCCCACCATCTTAACATAAGCGTGTTCTTCATCAATCAGAATCTATTTTTCAAAAATAGATACATGCGCGATGTGTCGTTAAATACGCAATATCTAGTCTTATTCGCGCAACGTAGAGATGTATCACAAATTGGGGTATTAGCCAATCAAATGTTCCCGAATCAGCGTAAGGAGTTTTTGGAAGTTTATAAAGAAGCTACAAGCACGCGTTACGGATATTTGCTTTGCGCCTTCATCCGCGAAACACGTTTAGAGTGCTTCTGCGAACGAATATATTTCCAAACGAGCCTGAAACGGTGTATATTCCAGAATGACAAAGAGACTAAAGAAATACCATGAATTAATAAAAATCTATCATCGACTGCCCCGGGCAATGCAGCAGATGTTTATTAAAAATATCGACGCCGACTTTTTAAAATGCATCTGTGAAATCTGTCTTAACGTTATAAATTGCAATGTATCAATGAAAACCCATCAGAAGGCTCGCCTACGCCGCTACAAGAACATAATACGTACACTCGCTACAGGCATCTCTCTCTTCTTCAGCTCTCTCTTCTTCAGCTGTCTCTCTCTCTCCTTCAGGCGTCTCTCCCCCCTTGGCTCAGCCAACTGGCTGATTCTGGCTGATTCGGAGCCTATAAAACAGCGCCAGCCCGGCTGGAAGTCTTAGTGTGCACTTGGCTCCTGCCAGGTGAACACCTCTCCTCCTTTCTCTCCTCCTCCTTTCTCTTGGGGGATAACGCCGCCTCCAAGTTTTCCCCCCACCCCCTTTGCAACAACCCCCTTCCCCTTTGCAACAACCCCCTTTGCAACAACCCCCTTCCCCTTTGCAACAACCCCAACCCCCCTTTGCAACATTACATAAAACCTGCAACATTCCTGCACTCTCCCCTTTGCGGCTATACTACTGAGAGCGAGTAATTTTTGAAACATCCTAATATCTATATAAGCATTTCAGCTCTCATATTAAAGTCGGGGGTTCGACTTCCGATGGTGCATAACCATTAGGTTAGGTTACTATGCTCTATATTCAGGGTTAGGTCAGATTAGGCTAGGTTAGTTTAAGTTACTCTATATTCAAATTTTCTACTTTGGGGGATGGCACGCCAACCCCTTTGGAACCCTCCCACTCATCCTATTCCCTTATTACCCCTACCCCGCACCCCCTCACACCAAATGCACGCATACTATTCACCTCTCGCACCTCTACTTCTCACACCTACACACACTTACTGTTATAATTTTTTTTTACAATTCTGTCATTAGTTACTCTCTCGACATGATTATACGGAACCCGGACAGAATCCCGAAAGTCATAATCTAGAAAACCATAAGCCCGAAGGCCGTAATCCCGACAGGCCAAAATCCCGACAGGCCAAAATCCCGACAGGCCAAAATCCCGAACGTCGTAATCCTTACAGGCCAAAATCCCGATAGCTAAAAATCACGAACTAAGATGAGTGCGAGAACTCAGCAAGGGTGCGAGCGAATTGATCTGCTCCCACCTGGAAGCAAAGTTAAACTACCTCGAAGCAAAGGTAAAGCCGCGAGTAAACTAAAAATTAATTATTAATGTAACTTCACCCCTAGAACGACATGGAAGAAATTTGTGAAATTGTTCCTTCTCAAAAAGGCAATAACAAAGTTAACGCACGCCGTTATTTAATAGTGAAGGATAAAAGTCGGGAAGACGATTATTACTGGTTCTGTGAAAAACGAAAATCACTTAATTGCAAAGGTAGAGCAATAACAAAACTTTTAAATGGACAACATCACCTTAAAAAAATTTGTGGATCACAATCACGCTCCATATTCAAGTACAGCTAGTTAGGTTAGGTTAGGTAGGTTAGGTTAGGTTGCATTTTTTCTTTTAGTTTTTATTATTTTAAGCTATAAGTAAATATTAAATATAAACTATTATCTTGTCGGGATTATCGCTTGTCGGGGTTTTGGCCTTCGGGATTTTGGCGCTCGGGCTTATGGCTTTCAGGATTATGGCAGTCGGGATTATGACCCAGACCCGATCATACCACTTAGCACAATGTCGTTTGTTCTCATCTCCAGTCACCTTTTTACATCACACCTTAACCGAACATCCTTATTTCTTATACGATATGTGAGTTTACATCAATCATACTTCTTAAATTGTCTCAACTGCTCTCACTTCTAACAGTGAGTTATCATGCCAAACAACTATCTCGCATCCATACAGAGGGTTGACAAAAGTAAATAGATACCACGATGATTGTCCTCGAGAACAAATGGCAAAGCTCATCACTGGAATGCCAGAACACGTGTCACCTTTATATAATGCAAAGGGGAAAGTAACACGATTCTAAATATATTGATTCAATATTCATTATTATTTATTGACTTTTATCATCAAATCAAAAACAATGGAAACCGAAGATGTCTATTTTATTTTTGTCAACCCACTGTACACCCGTATTAGCACCAATACACCTTTATGTGAATCTCTTGCTTTATCTACAGTAGGGTGGAGCGAAAAATACTTTTTTTCTAGTATGAAGTTCTAATAGTGATTAAAAGTTGCATTTAGTAGACGATATATACCTGCCAAATATGAGTTCATTTGTTTAATACTTTCAGCTGCCACCAGGGGCTAAAGTTAACACAATTTTGGGTAAAAAGGAAAAAAATGCTTCTATTTTAGGTTTATCAAACTATTATAAAATTTTCTTAGAATTATCTAATAGTTTGATTAAGATTCTTAAATGATAAGAATTCGTTTTGTAAAAATGCCTTTTTATATGCTTAATATCTTCAGCTGCCACAAGAGGGCTGAATTTAACTTAAAAATGACAATTAAGTATGATTCTGTATTTACTTGAAAAAGGGAACAGTAATAATTAGGATCTCTCTCCTCCTTTATACTGGCTTGAGACAGTTAAGAAACGTTATTTCGTGCCTTAGCAGAGTTACCACCCTTTCCCCAACCAACCTCCCTCTAGAAAGGGTTCTTGCTGAAGACTATTTAGTATTTGCTTTTGTGTCAAATTTTGGCTGTTTTTTCCTTGATTCTAATGTAGCACGAATCCAACCGTCTCTGTTTGTAGGTCCGCAGACTGATCCATCAGCGTCTGTAACGAGCTTGACGCATCTCTCTACGGCTTGTGTATGACATGGAAACTGAAATAATTCTGAATGAAGAGTAGTACCATGTTTGATGCATGATTCAATATCATCAAGAGAAACTCCTTTGGTTATCGGTGGTTCTGCTATCTGAAAATTTTGCCACATAATGAGATCTGTATAGTCTTTGGCATAAAAATTTATTTCTGGCACCTTAAAATACCTGATAACATCTGTTTCTTGAATGCATGCCCTTGCTTTTATGATACGCCTAAATCCCAACTGACGCACATGCTCCCTTTCATCAGCTATCATTGCAATGAGAATGTTTTCTTGATTTGCGTAATATGCATTTCGCTGAATGACTGAGTCATGTACTCTCCTAAGCTCTTCACGGAGATACCGGCTTCTTGCAATCATATGCCACATATGTTTAGCACCATATTGGCATAATGGTTTATGCTTTATCTGAAACCACATTGGTGCGTATACCCTAACAATGAAAGTAGCTAATTCTTGTAAATTGCCTGAAGGATTCTCTGTGCTTGCATATAACCGCAGAGTCCTGTTTGCTGTGGTGAGCCACCTTGAATGTGATATATTGTCTGGACTCTTATGACTAAGACTCTTTGAGAATGTTCCACTTGATATAGCCTTGTGAATTTCAAGAAGGTATTTCTGGTCAGTACTTATGTCATCTACATCAACTTCACACATGTCCTCTTGAATTTCAATGGGTTTGAAGTTAACTATGGGAAGCTTTTCACAGTCTGAAAGTGCTCGGCCAATTTCTCCTGAAAATGCTCTTGGTCCAGTAGTGGTACCATCCAAGTGATGAAAACAGATGGCGCAATGGAAGTTCATTAAGGTGTAAAAGGCATATCAGCCACTGCAATGGCTTATTAAAGGCTTCTTCCAGTAATCTATTGTGCCTCCAATACTACCAGTGTTAACCACTGTCGAATCACAGCCAACTGCAACGATGTTCCCTATATCAACATTCCTTTCTTCAAGCAATTCACTAGCGCTGTGCAAATGTATTTAGCTTTGCCACTGGAAGTGTCACATGTGCAAAGTACAGAGAGTGTGGTTCAGATATTATGCTGATATGCTCTTCGCGTTTGGTCTTTGGTGGTTAGAGCCATCACTCTCCTGGACTTGAATCATTGTTTTATCCTTTCTGCCATCAAAGTATAATCCCCGCATGGTTTTGGCTCTCCTATCTGTTGTAGTTCCTTTCTCTGTTTTTGTCTTTCACATCTTAGCTTACTTCTGTCTATAATATTCCCTTTGTCTTCGGGAGTAACAATTTTAAGATCTGCCAATACTGCAGAAGCAATAGCAGCCCAGCTCTGTCCGACATTTTAAATCTATCACAAGTAATTGCTAATGAAGCAGTGGCTCACGCATCTGTTGTTCTGATATTACATATTGAGTCGAGTTGTATCTTCCTCATTATCTTCAGATATCTCTTCTAGTTGTTGAAGTTCACTTGTCTCTGTTTCGATTTGTAAGTTGGACGTATTGGTTATAGCAGCACTAGTTGTTTGTGAGGATTCCAGACGTGCTTTTTCCATTTCCTTTCGATGTCTCTTGCTTGTAATCGTCTTGTGTGTGCTATGTCAATGCTTCCTATCACCATTATTCTGCGTGTTCGTTGGTCATTTAAAAAATCCTGCTCTTTTGGAGGACTTTCTTACTCTTTTTACATGAGCATCTCCTAAACTCCTTACATTTGCAGGTGCAGATGTCAAACAAAGTGCATTTTGAAGAGTTTTCAAATTCTTCAAGCTGATTTTTGTACTTAGGCTGATCCTTGCGTGACTTGTATGGCCTTTAATAAGGACTGTATTTATCATGGTACACTCGCATCATCTGTAAAACGCGTGTATGTGAAACTATTGGCAAAGAGGCCTTCTTCCAAATATTTTCTACCTTTTTGGAAACTGCCTCTGCTATTTCAGAAATGACGGCTCCTTGTTATTCATCTGCTCCTTCACTAAATGTTTTGTGAACAGGTAATCTTCATAATGCAATTATAAGTTGGTAGTTGCATATCACTCATCTCACAAGGTACTTCAAATATAGCACACTTCATATGTTCTCTCGTGAAATGTTTATATTTAGTATTTGATGCCATAATATTTTTAAGAAAAATCACAATCACAAAATATCCTGTAACATCAAAACATTATATAATTAATATATATAATATATTTTATAAGTATATATAATATTTATATATATAATATATTATATAAATAAACTAAAATTATATAATACATTATAACAAGCATTTTATAATAAAATCAATATTATCTCTATATAAATCACTTTAAAATAAAGTTTTATAATATTCCGATCATATTAAAAAACTCTCCGATCAACTGAGCGACTAGGCCTACTACCTAAGAAGACAAGTGTTAACACACTGTTCTAATGACTCGCAGAAAGAAATTCCTTCACACCAAAACCCTCCCCCACAACCCTCCCCCACAACCCTCCCCAAACCCTCCCCCACAACATTCAGTGTAGTCTCAATGACTCAGTTACTCTAAATTGTGTTAACTTCAGCTCTCTTGTGGCAGCTGAAGATATTAAGCATATGAAAAGGCATTTTTACAAAACGAATTCCTATCATTTAAGAATCTTAATCAAACTATTAGATTCTAAGATAAAATTTATAATAGTTTGACAAACCTAAAATAGAAGCATTTTTTCCTTTTACACAAAATTGTGTTAACTTTAGCCCCCTGGTGGCAGCTGAAAATTTTAAACAAATGAACTCATATTTTGGCAGGCATATTTCGTCCACTAATGCAACTTTTAATCACTATTAGAACTTCATACTAGAAAAAACGTATTTTTCGCTCCACCCTAAATTTCTACAGTCAAGAAGTTTCTTCCTACTAGAGTTTTTATTTCGCCCACGACTTGTTTGCCATGATTCACTCTACTTTCATCTACCAAAATACTTGTACGAGTGTTTCTTATGTAAATCAGTTGCCCTAAATATTTGAATTATTTCTAAACCTAAAATTTCTCCATTCACCACAATATTACTCGTTGATTCTCCTTCTTTCTCAACAAAAGTCTTCCTTTTATTTACATTCTCTTTCACATACGTCAAGTTTTCATCAGATACGACCGTCGTCATTTAGTTTCTTTCATGTAGATTCAGGTTTACTTGTCTCTAGCTTTCTTGCGTCCATCTTACGCATTACCATATACATTAAATAACCATGGCGACATTACATAGCCTTGTCGTACTCCAGCAATATTACTGAACCAGTCTCTCAATTCACCCTTAAATCTGACACAAGCACCACCTAGTACCTACCCACATAAAACTTCTCACTGAATTTAACAACTTACCACTTTCACCAACCATACACCCTAAGCATATGCCACGAGTTACAGTCGTTCAATTTATCATAAGACTTTTCCAAATCCATAAATGCCATATACACCTTTTTCTCAGTCATCTGTCATCAGCAAACATCTATTCAATACATCCTCCTGATTCCCTGAAGTCTCCTTACTTCAATCATTAGACGTATAATTGTTTTATTTTGTATACTTTCTCACCTATATTGAAAAGATTTGTTCTCCTATAAATTTATACTCATTTCTGTCTTATTTTTATTTAGTGATACAATTAGCTTTCTAGAATCACCTGGAACACACCCATTTTCCCTCTCAAGCACTGTTCTACTTTCATATTTTATTATTTTACAACATATTCCATTAATTCCTGTTGACTTTCCTTTCTTCAGCTTCCATGTTGCTGTTCAAGTTCCTCTAACTTCGTCTTCTACTCCTTGGTATAATCTCTTCTAAATATGACACCCAAACCAAATATATTCACCTACCTCGCCTATGACGCTCACTAAAATATTTCTAAAATATCTCGCGTATTTTCTCATCTTTCACTGACACACTGTCATTCTTATCTTTCTTCTTATAAATCTTTTCATCGTATTGACCTTTGCACTTTCTCACTTATTTCCAGAATAACTTTCTATTCTCCACATACTGCTTATTTACCTCCCTTCCCTCGTCTTCATCCACTCTCGTTTTACTTATTTTTGCCACTCTTTTAATATTTTTCTTGTTAAACTCGTCACATCTTTTTTCATTACTGCCAGTCGGAGTTTCTAATATTTTTTCCCCTCTCTTCTTCTCTTTCACCGCATTTTTTACCTCACTGTTCCTATGCAGTCGCCTTTCTCTTCACTCCATTTCGTATGCATCCACATACATCAGATCATAAGCATTCCTTAGAAACATTCCATTCACATGTTCAATATAGCCATTTGTTCATCAGCTATCTCTTCAAGTACTAGCTCCACTTTTCTGTCTCTGTTGCCACGCCACTCAAATTTCACCTTTAAATTTTATGTCTATCTTTTCTCTCTATAATCTATTGCCATTGTCATTCATTCCATGCTTCTCAGTCACCCCAGGCTCAGGACCAACTCTCAATTTCCCGTATTGATCACCTGTTGCATCGCTATACGCGAGGGGCCGGTAACCATAGGCACGCGTGCCAGAGTTGGCACGCGAGGTGGTTGTCCAAGGCACGCTAAGTGATTCCCCCAAAATTGCTATAGAGTTATAGGAAGATAAGAGAAAAACTTCGAATTCCATTTACGACGATTGCTGCAGTTATAAAGAAATTGAAAAGCTTTGGAACAATGAAAACTCTACCAAGGTGTGGACGACCTCGCAAGATTTCAGAACGTACAAGTGAACGAATTGAAAGAATGGCTGCTGCGAATCCACGAGTGACTGCAGGTCATATTTGCCAAATATTAAGGCTGTCTAAGATCAACGTCCATCCCTCTACTGTACGTCGTACATTGAAAAAGAATGATCTGCATGGAAGAATTGCACGAAAAAACCTCTGCTACGAAAAGGACAAAAAGAAGCTCGTTTAATGTAGGCCATGGATCATCAACATGATGGATTTGCATTCTGGAAGAAAGTTCTCTGGAGAGACGAGACCAAAATTGAATTATTCGGGAACAACGAGCAACGGTATGTTTGGCGAAAATTAAATACTATATTCGAGGGAAAAAAACATCCTTTCTATGGTTAAACATGGTGATGGTGGTTTTCTTCTTTGGGGGATACTTTAGTGCTTCTGGTCCAGGAAAGCTTGTTGTCATCAATGGAATCTTGAATTCGAAGGAATATCAGGAAATTTTAGAAGAAAATGTATTACCTTTAGGTCGGGAGTTTCGAATGGGTCGCAATTGGGTACTGCAACAATATAATGATCCAAAACATAAAAGTAAGAAATGGCTTCAACAAAAGAATTTCAAGCTTCTCGAGTGACCCAGTCAAAGCCCATATCTCAATTTAATCGAGAATTTATGGTTAGATTTGAAAAAAGTTGTCCGCAAGAGAAACCCTTCGAATCTGAATGAATTGCAACAATTTTCTTTAGAAGAATAGGTCAAAATTTCTACTGAGAAATGTAGAAATTTTGTAGAAAAATCCCTAAAACGAATCATTAAAGTCATTCAAGCAAAAGGTGGACACAAAGTATTAAATAATTTTGTAAGTAAATGTACGAAAATGTTTGTATTTTAACTTCTTACTTTCCTAAAATTATTTGATGTTTTACATTATATGTTGAAGTTGAACTAATTTTTTTTATTTGTTAGATTTTCCCAAACGAACGGTAAACTTTCCATAACTATCCTCTATAGCATAGTACAAAAGATAAGGACGAATATAACTGAAATATTTCTCTGTATACTCTTTCATTATGTTCATGCCACTCATATTTCAAAGCAAAACAACACCTCTCTCACCGTTTCTTCCTCCCTACTTTACACTCGCCTACTTTGTTAATGGACTAGATAAGTGTTTTGTGGAAATGCATAGTATTATCTGGGTAATCGGAGGCAATATATGATAAATCTTCGGTGCGGTGGCTTTGGCAGGCTACAACAACAATGCTGCAACAACGAAATGATGACTTCTTGTACATAATAAATAAATAAAAAAAATCTCTTAAAAAATGCATGGCGTAGAATAGATTAGTATTTTAGTATTCATGCTATCCTTTATTTTCTCCTGTCATCTAATGAGGAACTGGTACACGAGATAAGTGTATGCATGGTGTCAATGAACTCTAAAGCTATTCTTTTCATTATACAGGGTGTCCATAAATGTTACTCTGAAAAAGTATGCTCTCATGTTTTAATGACGAATCTTACATCCGTTTTCTTTTTACAGGTGATCTCGTACACGCATAGAGTTTCTGTGCTGGTGTGTTTCGTCTGCCGCATTCGCCGCTAGGAGCGCTGTAGTAGCTGTTCGGTTAAGATGGCGTCTGTGACAGAGAAGGCACAATGTGTTGTGTGGCTTGCAGAAACAAAATCTCCTGTCAGTGTTCAGCGAAAGTTCAGAACAAAGTATGGAAAGAATCCACCTGATGTGAAGTTAATTAAGTCGTGGATGAAAAAATTCTTGGAAACTGGAAACGTGGAAAAGGGAAAGAGAAGTGGTAGACTATCAGTTTCCGATGGGAAGGTGGAAAACATTCAAACTGTTTTCACACGGTCACCAAGGAAATCGGTGAGACAAGCTTCGTGCTAACTAAAGATACCGAAGTCTACGGTGCACAAGGTGTCACACAAACGTTTGAAGTTACACGCCTACAAGGTAAATGTTGGAAAATGTGTGGCGTGAGTGTGAATACCATTTAGACATTTTACGTGCCACTAGGGGTGCACATGTGGAAGCTTATTAAGTTCATTAACTATGTATCAAAACTTTGTATGTTTATCTACTTATGATTAAAACTGTGTTTGAATACGAGTGTTTATTTAAAAGTTATAGCATGCTTTAATCAGGGTAATCATTTATGGACACCCTGTATCTTTTCCTACTTTTCAACACTATTTTCTGTCAGCAATGGCTGGCGGAGGAGGGAGAGAGCCTTGCCTGTTCTATACTTTACTATTGCTACTATTTCTCTGTAAAAGCTTCACATGTCTATAAGAGTAAGCATGGTATACGTTTGCAGAGTTCTTTTCTTCATTGTTATTTCTAACTTTTCTACTTCCTTCATGGGCTAGCCTAGAGTGGATCTTAAGAGTTTTTGTAACTCTGTAACTCCATCCATAAATCGATTTCATATCTTTTATTGAATTGAATTGAATGACCTTTATTATTAAATAATAAAATAAATACAGTACTTTTACGATTTACCATGACATAAATAATTGTGAAGCTGGATTATTTATTTAATTTAATTTGGTCCTTAAGCTTTCCTTCCCATTCCACGTAACAATTCCCTTTCAGCTCCATTTCCCACAGACCAAATAAGTCAAAACGTCCTTTCCGATAAATCTTGGCCTCTTCGCCACACTATACCATACGAGATCGCAAAAATTCCAAGGGTAACGTTGACGGACGCGCTCCCCAATTCGGCTCTTTGGAGAATAACTTACCCAGAGAAGATGGTACCCCAGCCCATTCTCCAACCCTGTTACAAAACAGGAAGGCGGAGGACCCATCCCTAGGGTCCCGTACAATCATCTTTTACGACACGCGCGAGGAAGGCAGGGAATCAATTCTTAACCCCGTATCCTCAAGGTATACGTAAATAAACTTAAAATAAGTGTTAGGAATATATTATATATATATATATAATATATATATATATATATATATATATATATATATACATATATACAGTATATATATATATATATATATATATATATATATATATATATATATATATATATATAAGGCGCGTCGGTGTAGTGGTTAGCGTCGCTGACTACGAATCCATCGGTCACGGGTTCGAGACCGGTGACAGCTGGCGGCGCGCAGCAAAACCCAGCTGTTCATCCTTCCACACAATAAAGAAAGTGGTTGGTAGATAAATGGGTACCCTGGGTGGCCTAGTGGTTAAGATGCTGGGCTGCTCCTGGGGAGTGGTTCGGATTCCACGTTAAACTGTAGAGTGAAAAGCTTGACGTCGGTCAGAATGAACAATTCGGGTGGAAGCTGACCAAGGGTTACCAAAGATATATATATATATATATATATACATTTAACCGCAAACACGCAGTATAATTAACGTAAAGAACGACGCTTGTATAGGAGAATATTCCGCGCAAGATGAGAGAGAGAAAACGAAACAAATGAAAAAATGAGGTAACCACCCGGGAATCGAACCCGGGATCTTCCGATTGCCGGTCTTTACGTTAATTATACTGCGTGTTTGCAGTTAAATGTATATAATGTACGGCATGCGGGAGGTGCCCCCTTGGGGCATTGGTTTCTGCGCGTATGTAGAAGAATTACGGCATTTGAATGAGTGAGGCCCATGGTGGAATGGTTATCATATCTGACCGGCAATCGGAAGATCCCGGGTTCGATTCCCGGGTGGTTACCTCATTTTTTCATTTGTTTCGTTCTCTCTCTCTCTCATCTTGCGCGGAATATTCTCCTATACAAGCGTCGTTCTTTACGTTGAATATATATATATATATATATATATAAGTTATATATATATATATTATATATATACACCACACTGTGTGTGTGTGTATATAGCGTATTTTCTGCCAATATAATTAACAGTACCGACCGTTATAATAGATTCCATTAATTAAATTTAGTGGATAATATTTTATATACGAGAATAATAATCTACAGAAATGCAGACACCTTTCGCGGTATGAAATTATATATTACATTTGGCTCAAAAGAATTTAATCAGACTTAATATACATTTCAACAAAAGAGGGAAGCTCACGTAATGTTGCTAATGTCTTCTCAACTGGGCTTACAGCTGATATATATATATATATTATATATATATATATATATATATATATATATTATATATATATATATATATATATATATATATATACTGTATATATATGCAGCCTTGGCCAAAAGTATTAGCCGCCCTAATTAAATGAGTAATAGTGTTATTCCTGTGTCTTTTGAGGTCAGAAAAAAAAATAAACAAGAAGATAGTTATTCTGAAATATTTAATACCTAGTACACCCACCATTTGCCTTTATTATAGCTTGAATGCGTCTTGGCATCGAATCGACTAATTTTTGCAAGTTTCAATAGGCATTTTTTCCCATTCTTCAAGAAGCTTAGCATGAAGTTCAGGTTTAGGCGAAGACTTATGTCTCCGGACAACCTTGCCTAATACTGCCCACAGGTGTTCTATGGGATTAAGGTCTGGGCTTTTGGGGGGGGGGGCACTCCAAAAGTATGATTCGTTTCGCGTCAAGCCAATTTCGAGTTGCTGGACATGTGTGGCAAGGTGCATTATCTTGCTGGAATGTAATGTCACCTTTGCTTACTCCTGGGTAAAGCTTTTCCATAGATGGGTCCAGAACTTGCTCTAACATGGCAGTATACAACGAGGAATTCATCCTCCCTGGCACAAAAACAGTTTTCCAACTCCTCCAGAAGACATGCAGCCCCAAACCATTATGCTACCACCGCCAAATTTTACTGTAGGAACAATACATTCTGGCGTGCATGCTTCACCTACTCTTCGCCTTACAAACGTTGCACCAGGAGAGATGAAAATCTGAAAGAATCCAAGAGAAATCAAACTTTTTATGATTCCCTATAAAATCCAAAAGGCAGTATTTATCAATTTTGATGGTACAAGGAAATACAAGAAGTCTTTTTTTTCTATTTGTCTCTGCCAGTCATGGTTTCTTTCTGGCTTTTCGTGCCTTGAGATCAAATTCTCTATGCCTTCTTCTCACTGTTCTAGATGATACTTTTGTTTTTTTGTTTGGGATAGCTCTGCAGCTAGCTCAGATGATGTTTTTTGGCGATTTTGCAAAGATGAGCGTTTCAAGAATCGATCCTCCCTAGCAAACCCTCTTTCGCCCACCCCTTGGCTTAGATGCACGGCTCTTGGTGTCCTGAAGACGTTTTAAAGTTGTTCGAACAGTGCACCTTGAACATTTAAATTTTCTTGCAAATGAAGCTTGCGAAAATCCTTGAGAATGAAAAACCTCGATTTTAGCCCTTTCAGATTCGGTTAACTCTCTTTTCTTACCCATTGTTCGAAAGTTATGAATATATCTGAAAAAATCAACAACATTTTGATAAAGTTTTCAAAAAATTAACCATGGAAGCAGGTTTTTATACTTCAATTTTTTTAGAAAATAGGTGGAACTCACAAAAATTTAAATAAATTAAAATACCTCGACAAAAGTGCTCGATGAAGATGCAAATTAGTAATTATAATCACAAAACTCTAAACTAATTATTTCATTGGTCGAATATTATCTATAATCACCATAAGCGTGTTCATGGGGTGGCTAATACTTTTGGCCAAGGCTGTGTGTGTGTGTGTATATATATATATATATGTATGTATGTGTGTGTGTGTGTGTGTGGTGTGTGTGTGAGACACGGAAAATCGTGAAGCGTTCCACATTTTTTGAGAGAAAGGGCGACAAGCTTGACCTTCGTGAAATGAAGAATCATCGCACGGAACATTTGAAAGTTTGAAAGCCCTCGAGTCCTATTTGATGATTTTGAACAACAGTTCTGATATGCATATATATATATTAGACCGTTTCACGATTATATGGTAATTTTTCAAATTGAATTTTGATAAACGCACACACTTTTATTTTTTTATATAAAGGAAGAAAAACAAATAGACAAAATATCATTTTATTTGATGATAAAAAGACACCCCTCAGATGGCACTTCTTTCACATTAATGGATAATTAGAGCAAATATAAGACTGAACGAAAAATATGTTTAAAACAAAGCGACTTAAATTCTATTTAAGACATATACTGATTAAGAATATAGGGATTTCAGTGGCTGAGGGACCTCCTTTCTCTGATTTTCAATGATTTGAAAGGCCAGTTGTCTCTCTTCCTCACTCTTTGTGAGCTTCTCATTAAACTCTGTAGCCAGTTTGACTCCTCGTTCAGCACAGTCGTTGATTACTTTGACTGCCATGACCCGATTACGGTGCTCCTCAATGTCTTCAAGTTTCGTGGAAATTTCTATTTTCAAACACTTGAAGAAGTCTTGTTGAGTTGTGACAAAACTGGTAATCTTTAAGTCATTGGGGTTTTGCAACATTCGGGGGTCCACCTTTCTTGCCCTCACTTTTCGAGGAGGCGCGTGGTGAAGGTTGTGGAGCATTAGAACCTTATCATCTTCAGTCACGAGGTTTGAGAAAAAGCCAAATCCTACAAGATCCTCACTCAAGTACCAACCGTGGTTCTGAAGTTTTTTGAGGGCTGTAGCACCCACTTCCTTATCAACCTGGATCTTGTAGATATGTAGCATCTTGAGGAGGGCCAAATCATTTGCTGGAGCATCAATTCCAACTGGAGATGTATACCAAGCTTGAAGATAAACTGTCACTGAAAAGGCGTTTATTCGTATCAGAGCTTGTTTTTCATGAGGGGTGAGAAGGAATTGGTTCCTAAATGTAAATTTTTAAGGAATAGATGCCCTTTCCCATCCATCTAGCTCTGCTGTAAGCTCCTGGGTAGTGGAATCTGCTATCAGAGCCTTTATTTGTTTTAGGCATTGGACAACCAAGGAAGATAAGTGCAAGTTCTAAGTATTCCCTGTAGTCACCTCGAGTGTGGCCCTCTTGAAGTTTGGAGTTGATGAAAGAAATAAGCTTGTCTCTGTGCTTCAAGATCCAATGATCTAAAGATTTGAGGTGAGATCATTGGGTTCATAGGGCTTGTAATTCTGCTGATCAATGTTATCCCAACAATCTCTGAATCGATTGAATAAGGGAATTTGTGGACCCGAAGAAGAGAAAAACATGTCAAAAACTGCAGTGATAAGAAGCTCGTGGATATGGTGGCGGCATGCCAGAAAAAGGAGTGATCTCTGAAGGGCCTTTTGGATGATGGTACAAGCCCCAGCAGGATACCTGTATTGCTTGCAGTAGTATCAAAAACAAAGGCCTGCTACCCACTCATTTACTTGTGGCCATTGCTTCAAGACATCTAAAACTGTTCTCCCCATTTCTTCTCCCGTTCCAGAAATAAGCTTTGAAATAGACAGTAATTTTTCTAATTCGCCTGCACCAGTCACAACAATGGCATTACATCAATCTTACCCCCATGCATGGATGGAAGAAGCTTTCCATCAAAATGAATTATTAAAGGGGTATTTGGTTGGAAACTGGCTTTAATGTCTTCTCCCATCTGCATCCGTGTTGATCGCCGAGACTGTAGATAGAGGATGATGAAAGTGTGATCTCTTCAATTTCCACTCCAGCAGCTGAAAGGGCAGGTGCCACAATGTTCATAGCAGCTCTTGCAGATGTTCCAGTGCGGTCCAGAGCAGCCAAGAACTTTTTATCCCTAACAATTACACCTGGTTCAAGCTTCTCCTTTTTTGAAGATGATGATGAGAGTGCTCTGTAGAACAATTCATCACCAGATGATTCTTCACTTCTCCTGAACCGGAATTTTCACATTGGTTGAGATCCACAACCTTTGTCAATTGCCTCATTTCTTCCTTTGATTTCCTGCGAAGTTTTCCATTCTTTCCATGCTTATCTGTCGTGCTTTTGCCTTTCTTGAAAACTCCTTGTCTTCTGGACCCATAATCATTTTCCGATCGTTCCTTTGATCCTTAAGAAAATCTTTATCCTCCTGCAATTTTATTTCTGTTTCCACTTCTGAATGAGCTACATCGAAAAGCTTCTTCAAGCTGGTGACAAATTCTGCTTCATTCTTCTCTTGGGTAGGAGTTCGTCGAGTTCGGTCTTGACCAGCCCTTCATGCTTATTGTAAAGCCTTTTAAGCTTGAGACAATATAAGGCTTGGGATGTAATTAAGGAGGCTTTTTCCCACATAGCAATAACTTCGTTGGCTACAGTTGCGCAAGCTACAGAGACATTTTGCTTTCCCACTTAATGTGATAAAAAAGACGTTTAAGGACATCACTGTTAGTTGGAAGCTGCTTCTCAGAAAAACCCTCTTCAAGCACTTGTCCGACCAACCAGACTTCACACTTGTTCTGGTTTTTGCCATAATTCTGAGGGAAAAAGTTTTACCACCTGTTAGTCTTAATAATAATATAATATAATCATTAATCACTCACCTAAATTATATTATGACTTGATTACTGTAAGAAAGTTGTAAAGTAACATGAAGTAACCTTTCTAGAACAGTAAACTTGTGAAAATATCAGTAATTATAGATGAAAAAGCAAATAAAACATCATATAACCCATAAAGGGAAAAAATGGAAATTCTAGAATAGTTATCCTGAAGGAAGAATTTTCTAGAATTCTCTCTAAAGAATATAGGGGGGTTACTGGACCATTCCTGAAAATGACCTACTTATCTTCCAATTTTATTTATGAATTTTATATACCAAATTTAAGAGGACATCACAAAATAAATAAATATATTTGCCAGAAAAATGAAAATTTTCTCATGAGGGGTAAAATAGATATGCATTGAGGGGTGGGATAACAATAAGCTCTTGTCTTAATATTTTACATGAAGTCTTTATTCATGACATATTACTTTTCTAGTATGTGTGCGTTGAGCCATCATAAATTTCGATTTTTCGAAACGGCCTAATATATATATATATTTTTTTTTTATGCAAGAAGGAGGGGCCAAGGGCGAATGCCCACAAGAAAAAACTACACAGGAAAAAGGAAAAAGAGCCAAAATCAGGGTTCAGGGTTTTCCAGATGCCTGAACACTTTGCGTTAGAAAGATTGGAGGTCATAGACAGGGGCAAATATGGATTGAGGAATATTGTTCCAGAGTTCTCCAGTTGAGTAGATGAAAGACTGAAAATTCCGATTAACTCTTGCGTTAGAGAGTTGGACAGAAAAGTAATGAGAATATGTCGAAAGTCTGGTACTACGTGCTCTCCTTAAAGGAGGAGGTATGCAGTTAGAGAGTTCAGAAGAACAGTGTTCGTTATAATAGTGATAGTAAAGAGAGAGTGAGGCAACATTGCGGCGAAGAGAGAGGGTTTGAAGACAGTCAGTAAAAGGCGGGGAGTTGATGAGACGAAAAGCCTTTGATTCCACCCGGTCAAGCGGGGCTGTGTGGGTTGAGCCACCCTACACATGAGAAGCATACTCCATACAGGGGCGAACAAGAACCCTATTAGAGAGAGCAACTGAGTGGGGGTGAAGAAACTGCGGAGGAAGCGCAATACACCTAACCTCTTAGAAGCTGTTTTGGAAAGAGAGTATATGTGATCTTTCCAGGAAAGATCACGAGAAAAGGAAACGCCAAGAATATTAAGAGAAGAGGAAGGATTGAGCTGTGTATTGTTGACGGTAAGTGGACAGTCGTGTGGAAGATTGTGACGAGGAGACAGATGGAGGAACTGAGTTTTTGAGGCATTGAAAGCCACAAGGTTTTCTCTGCCCCCAATCAGATATAGCAGAAAGATCAGAGGTTAGGTGTTACATACCGGTCCAACGCGAATCATGGAGTGACTTGAGAGGGACGCTTTGTGAAGCGGGTAGATAAGTGAGGAGTGGAATCATCGGCATAGGAGTGGATAGGACAGGAAGTGCGACTTAATAGATCATTGACAAATAAAAGGAAAGGAGTGGGTGACAAGACAGAACCCTGAGGATCTCCACTGTTAAGAGTTTTAGGAGAAGAACAGTGGCCATCTACAACTGCAGCTATAGATCGGTCAGAAACGAAATTAGAGAAGAAGGCACAGATAGAAGGATAGAAACCGAAGGAGAGCAGTTTGGAAATTAAAGATTCATGCCAGTCTTTATCAAAAGCTTTTGATGTGTCTAGCACAATAGTAAACGTTTCACCGAAATCCAGAAATGAAGATGACCAAGAGTCAGAGAGATATGCAATAAGATCGCCAGTAGAGCGTCCCCTGCAGAAAAGAGACGGGAAAGAAGAACTAGTAAAGTTGTTGGAGAGGTTATTGGCTAGATGCCAGAAAGAGCGAGAAGAATTAGAGTTGGATAGGTTTTCACATTTTTGTCTGATGAAAGAATTTTGGCGAGTCGAAGAACAGATTTTGCACGATTCCGGGCGGAAATATAAACTAAGTGAGAATCAGGAGTTGGATGGGGACGGCATCTTCTGAATGCCTCCGCTTTGTTGTGGATAGCATTAGAACAAGCAAAGCTAAAGCAAGGATTTTTTTGCATTAGTACTTAGTATAATAGTAGGAATAAAATATGGAATGCACGGCTCCACTCCAGGGAGAATCACATCCGTGATGCACTCAGCACATTCGGAGGGGCCCTGGCCACGGAAGTAGTAATTATTCCATGGGAAATCAGAGAAGTATTGCCTAAGGGCCTCCCAATGAGCGACACCAAAGTGCCAAAGGCATCTCTTCTTTGGGGGATCCAAAGGTCGAATTGGAGCGATAGGGCAGGAAACAAGTATACGATTGTGGTCGGAGGAGTCCAACAGAGAAAAAGTACAATATATATATATATATATATATATATATATATGATGAATAAAACCACGAAGGAAAGGAAACATAGAATGGTGCTCAAGCGCTTTCGTCTAATGACATTCTCAGGAATACTGAAGTAAATAAAGAGTTCGAGACTATATATAGGTTACCAAAAAAAAAATATATATATATATATATAATAAATATAGAAATAAAAATTGTGGGAGGAGCATACAAATTTGTAAGGAAAACTACCAATTTTAGCACTTTGCCCTTCTTGTCTAAATCCGTTCTGAACGAATTCAACACAAAATCAAATGGATTATTTACAACCAATTTTATAGATAATGCCTGAATTATATATGTCACAAAAAATAAAAAAAATATAAAAATAAATTGAAAAATAAAATTTGTAAGAGGAGCATACAAATTTATAAGAGAAAACTACCAAAGTTTTAGCACTCTGCCCTTCTTGTCTAAATCCGTTCTGAACGAATTCAAAACAACAGGATCAAGTTGAAAAAGACCTTGGCTCATGTTAAAGTTATTTGTAAGTTGGATAATAGCAGACTCAGGAATATATCTATTAGCAATGTTGCTAGAGTGAAACAAAACTGAAGCATTATTCCAATCAATACAGTGGGATAACTCTGACAAATGGACAAATAGGGCACTGGACGACTGTCCCGTTCTAACTGAATATTGATGCTGTTTTACACGCGTGTGCAACTCCTTTCCCGCCTGACCAATGTAAAACGAATCAGGTTGTTTACAACCAATTTTATAGATAATGCCTGAATTATTTATTGGTAGGGCTATTTTTTACTGATATTTTTCACAATATTTTTATATGAAAATACTACATTAATATCCAAACGTTTAAGTACATTAGCAATGCCTAAAAAGCCCGGGAAAAATGGAAGTACTAAAATATTCTTTGACAAAGTGCGAGTGTTATTATTTACACGATAGAAGGTTCGTTTTGCCTTCTTAAGACAAGATTCCATAAACGCACGAACCTGGCAACCCTATGCGGCCTATTATTAGCTCGGTGGGCTCTATTACCTATAAACTCTCCAAATAGCTTGTCAAAGTCTTGTCCCCCATTCTCCGAACTATCTCTGATTCACATGTAAAAAATTCCATGATCTTACCGAAAAACTGAATGATGTACGCACTGAAACCAACGATAGATTGGTCAGTTTTGACGTTTGTTCATTATTTACAAAAGTGCCGATTGACGATATGATTGACTTTCTCTCCCGAGAATTACATAAGTACGACCTGCCACTACTTGCACACATCGTTTTGGAACTTATTAGGCTTTGCATGAAAGACTGTAAATTCACTTTCAATAGCGAGTACAGTATTATCAAAGGTTTGTGAGATGGCTATGGGCAACCCCTTGTCGCCCCTCCTCTCCAATATTTATATGGAGTTTTTCGAAATTACTTACATTCCGAGAATCCTGGGGGTTGGCATCCCACGGTTGCGGTACGTCGATGATATTTTGTGTATCTGGCCCATCAATCATGACCTGGATGACTTCCTCCTTCAGTTAAATGATCACGTCCCCTCCATTAAGTTTACTTTAGAAGTGGAACAAGACAACTCAATCCCGTTTTTGGATGTGCTTGTACATAGAGAAAGCCCAGGTTTTAAGTTTAGTATTTATCGGGAAAAAACAAACAATTTGTCCTACGTACACTTTTACTCTGGACATAACACCCCCATTAAGACCGTCTGTCCGGAATACATCGATGCCGAATTGGAAAAAATCAACAGTATTGGAAGTGATCTGTGTTACCCACCTGCGTTTATGGAATCTTGTCTTAACAAGGCAAAACGAACCTTCTATCGTGTGAATAATACACTCGCATTTTGTCGAAGAATATTTTAGTACTTCCATTTTTCCCGGGCTTCTTAGGCATTGCTAATGTACTTAAACTTTTGAATATTAAAGTAGTATTTTCATATGACAATATTGTGAAAAATATCGTAGTTAAAAATAACCCTACCAAGAATTCAGGCATTATCTATAAATTGGTTGTAAACAATATGATTCCTTTTACATTGGTCAGACGGGAAAGGATTTGCACACGCGTGTAAAACAGCATCAATATTCAGTTAGAACGGGACAGTCGTCCAGTGCCCTTTTTGTCCATTTGTCAGAGTTATCCCACTGTATTGATTGGAATAATGTCAGTTTTGTTTCACTCTAGCAACATTGTTAATAGAAATATTCTTGAGTCTGCTATTATTCAACTTACAAATAATTTTAACATGAGCCAGCGTCTTTTTCCACTTGATCCTGTTGTTTTGAATTCGTTCAGAACGGATTTAGACAAGAAGTGTAAAGTGCTAAAACTTTGGTAGTTTTCCCTTATAAATTTGTATGCTCCTCTTACAACTTTTATTTTTCAATTTATTTTTATTTTTTTATTTTTTGTGACCTATATATAATTCAGGCATTATCTATAAAATTGGTTGTAAACAATCCACTTGATCCTGTTGTTTTGAATTCGTTCAGAACGGATTTAGACAAGGGCAAAGTGCTAAAATTGGTAGTTTTCCTTACAAATTTGTATGCTCCTCCCACAATTTTTATTTCTATATTTATTATATATATTATATATTTTTTTACCATATATAGTCTCGAACTCTTTATTTACGTCAGTGTTCCTGAGGATGTCATTAGACGAAAGCGCTTGACCACCATTTTGTGTTTCCTTTCTTCCGTGGTCTTTTCATCATATATATATATATATATAATATACACACACACACACACAGAGCGAGAGAAATTTTTTCTTCTTTACCGTTTAATACCTTTAGTTTAAGTATATAAAAATATTGGTGCTCCTTTAGTATGCGGTCTACAAATTCTACCGCGCTTTACTTTTTTCAAAGTGCAGTCTACAGGTTTTTTTCGTTAAATTTGTGCCTGCTCACGCATTCTGCCGCTCTTTTTTTTTCGCTAAATGACTCACTCACATGACTTAGACCCTATTTGACCTTGAAATTCAAAATGATTGTTTAACATCAGTAGCTTGAGAAATTTGAAGCAATAAAGTTGTAAACAATTCAATTGCCGGTGCTACTATAGTATGCGGTCTACCTACGATTGGTTAGGTTTAATCAAGATATTTTCGTTAAAACTAACGAAAATATCATGACTAAACCTAACCAATCGTCAAGGGCGACTGACATTGGGATATAAACAAGCAATTAGTAAACAAGCTAAGAAGGTATACTTACATTTAAACTTTTTGTGTTTTTAACTTTTCAAAAAAAATTTTTCCTTACATTTAAACTTTTTATGTTTTTAACTTTTCAATACATTTTTTTCAAGTAAGATTGTCATTTCAACCTTCTTTAACTACACTTAAAAAACAAATTGGTGTAGACCGCATACTAAAGGAGCACCAAAATATTTTTCTAACGACGTGTTTCAAATTCAGAGCTGCCAACCACACTGATTTATCCCTAGATACACGAATTTTTTAAGAAAACAGGGTTACACGGTTTTTTTTTTCAGGAAATGGTAAAAGCTCGGGATTTTCAAAATTTCTGTTACATTTTCAAATATTATAATTAAAACACATTAAGAATCTAATAACTTATTTAGTATTTTCATTGATTCCCAAACTCCATTTCTCAGAAAAGTAACCACGAAATTTTCCACATTTTTCATACTGTTTCCTTTCTTTTCATTTCGTTTAGTTGTTTTTGTAACATATGTTATAATGTTTCAGACCAACAAAGACCCTAGGATCCACTCATGGCTGGTCTACCTAACCCTGTTTATAATTGTGTATTGCGCATGTCCTCCGTGGTGGTGGAGGGGACCTACAATTTTACGTGGTTCCGAACCACAAGAACCTTAATTTTACTACCTTAAACTATACCCAATCTCTCAACGTATGCATTTAATCGATTTTTAAACATATTTATAGACGTGCTACTAATTACTTCTACTGGCAAACCTACTTGTCAGCTTACATCCGTTATTTCTAGTTCTACTATATTGTGATATTTCGAAAAAGCTATCTCTATTTATGTTATCGAACCCATTCATAATTTTAAAAACCTGGATTAGATCACCCCTTAGCCTCCTAGTCTCGAGTGTAGTCAGTTTTAACTCCTTAAGCCTATCCTCGTCGCGACGGAATCATCTTAGGTGCTCGTTTTTTAACTCTTTCGATTTTGTCTATGTCCTTGCGCATATATGGATTCCAAAATTGGATCGAGTACCCCAAGTGGGGTCTAACTAATGATTTATAAAGAGGAACAATAATATCGCACGATTTGTACTCAAAATTCCTAGCTATAAAACCTAGCACTTTGTTCGCTTTATTGACCGCTGCTGTACTTTGTTTCGTTACTTTCAAATCACCAGTGCCTATAACTCCTAAATCTTTTCCTGCTCTACGCTTGCCAACTCCTTCCCTGACATACTATACACAAAATTACCGTTACGCGAACCTATATGTAAAATTTTGCACCTGTCAACGTTAAATCTCATTTGCCGTGTGACCAACCATTCAACGATTTTATTCAGATCTTCCTGGATTTTACCTCTCTTCGTCATTTATTGACCTACCACCCAACTTCGTGTCATCCGCAAACTTTGAAACTGCACAAATTAGGCCAACATCTAAATAGTTAATATATATATATATATATATATATATATATATATTATATATATATAAGAAAAAGCAAGGGGGCCCAATACAGAACCCTGAGGAACGCCGCTCGCTACGTTAGCCCAAAAGACTCCGCTGCATCAACGACCACCCTCTGTTTCCTACCTCGCAACTACTCGTCCATCCAATTTATTACTACACCCCTGATCTCATGAACCTTGGTTTTTTTCAACGAGTCTTTTGTGCGGTACGGTGTCAAACACTTTTTGAAAATCTAAATACACCTCATCTACCGCCCGATGACTATCGTGAACTTCAACCACACTTTGGAAAAATTCTAAAAGATTAGTTAAGCAAGATTTGTTTCGCCTGAAACCGTGCTGCGTATTTCTAATCAAGTTATACAATTCTAAGTGCTGTACTTGGTTTCGTTACTTTCAAATCACCAGTGCCTATAACTCCTAAATCTTTTTCCTGCTCTACGCTTGCCAACTCCTTCCCTGACATACTATACACAAAATTACCGTTACGCAAACCTATATGTAAAATTTTGCACCTGTCGACGTTAAATCTCATTTGCCGTGTGACCAACAATTCAACAATTTTATTCAGATCTTCCTGGATTTTACCTCTCTTCGTCATTTATTGACCTACCACCCAACTTCGTGTCATCCGCAAACTTTGAAACTGCACAAATTAGGCCAACATCTAAATAGTTAATGTATATATATATATAAGAAAAGGCAAGGGGCCCAATACAGAACCCTGAGGAACGCCGCTCGCTACGTTAGCCCAAAAAGACCCCGCTGCATCAACGACCACCCTCTGTTTCCTACCTCGCAACTACTCGTCTATCCAATTTATTACTACACCCCCTGATCTCATGAGCCTTGGTTTTTTTCAACGAGTCTTTTGTGCGGTACGGTGTCAAACACTTTTTGAAAATCTAAATACACCTCATCTACCGCCCGATGACTATCGTGAACTTCAACCACACTTTGGAAAAATTCTAAAAGATTAGTTAAGCAAGATTTGTTTCGCCTGAAACCGTGCTGCGTATTTCTAATCAAGTTATACAATTCTAAGTGTTCGACTATACGATCCCTAATTATCGATTCGAGTAGCTAACCTACAACAGACATTAAACTGATTGGCCTATAATTTCCCGCCGCACCTTTATTGCCTTTCTTAAAAATAGGCGTTACATTTACTAACTTGAAATTATCTGGTACGCACCCCTCAGAAATAGACGCATTAAAATTCTTTGTTAACAGCACAACAATGCCTTCTTTTAATTCTTTTAGTTGTATGGGATATATGAAATGACGTGTATATGACATTATGTATATGTATATGACATTATGACATGTATATGATATCATAATTTTCATTGATTGCCAAGTGCCTCTGTGATATTGTTGTGATAGGCACCGTCTTTCTGATTGGAATCCATGTTGGTTCTCAATAACTATTTCCCGTGTCTTCAGAAACGGGAAATAGTCATATACTGTATACGATAAAAGTAATGATATTACGAATCCTTCGTTCAAGTGATTATGATGGCGTTCAAGTTTAGCGCTGATGTTGTTTAAATTTTGTCTTCATTGTGGCAAATTATCAAGTGGCAAGTAATTCATTATTTTTTAAATATTTGGTGTAATTAAAATATTAACCATGGCCGAGTTCCCAAATAAGAGAAAACATTATGAACATCATTGCAAAAGCTGGGAAAATGAAAGTTAGTTTAAAGGATGTCTTACTGCCAGCAATAAAGGGAAGTATTACAGTTACTGTAAGTGTTGTGACTCTCATTTAACGCCATGTCGAAGTGAACTCTTGCGTCATAGCAAAACTAGCAAACATATAAAAAATGCATCAGTGTTGAAGTATCAACCCACGATAATGTCTCTCCCAAGCATGTCAGGTGAAGTAATTCATAATAAAAAGGTTTAAGAAGCTGATATAAAGCTTGCAGCATTTGTTGGTGAACACAATATTGCATTTAATGCCATGAAACATTTGTCCAAATTAATCAAATCGATGCGTCCTTATTCTAAGATTGATAAAGATTGAACATGTTATAGAACTAAAACAAATTGCATAGTTAAAAACGTTACAGAATCGTTTCAGAAAGCGCATCTTAATTAGGCTGACCATACGTACCGTTTTGAACGGGACAGTACCGTTTCTTTTATATTTCCTGGCCGTCCCGTCGTTTTAATAAAAATGTAAATTTTGTCCCGGTTTATGTACTTACTTTTTCATGAATACAGAATATTACATAACCCCCGTCCCTTTTTTGCCATCCCAATGTCCCGTTTTTGTCTCAAGGAAATATGGTCAGCCTAATCTTAATTCAATCTTACGAGACAATAAATCCTCTCTTAATGCGTACGAGTCTACGGACAAAGGCTGCATTAAGCATCTTTGTTTGATAACTAGATTAACTTTGAATAACATCACGGAAGATCACTTTTATGACTTAATTCCTGTAGAAAATGCGTCTGCAGATGCGTTGTATAAAATATTTAAAAGAGCATTTGCAAAGAGTGAAGTTACTTACAAAGAAAACATGATTGGATTCGCTACTGATAGCGCTAACGTAATGATGGGAATTAACATTCATTATCAACACTACTGAAAGCCGATATTCCAGATTTGTTTATAATGAAATGTATTTGCTGCTCGTTTCATTTGTGTGCTTTCTATGCCTGCCTAAAACTGCTCACAGCAGTTCAACTTGAAGATTTAGCCTGGGATGATTACAATTATTTTCAGTCACGTCCAAAAAGAATGGGTGAATTAAAAGAATATCAAACTTTTGGTGAGGTACAACCTCATAAGCTCTTTCACCCCAGTCAAACTCGCTGGTTGTCACTCCAAAGTGTTGCCAGTGGACTGCTTGAACAATTGCATGTTCCCTTGAAGCTTTATTTCACAGGTGCTGCTTTGAATGATCGTATTTTAGCTGCTGAAATATTCTTGCAAGGCTAGACGATCCATTTAATAAGTTTACTTGGAGTTTTTAGAGTTTGTATTACCTTGTTTCAATGACATGAACAAGAAAATGCAGTCTGAATCTCCTCAAATTCAAACGTTACATCGCGATTTAGCAGCACTTATTAAAGCCTTAATGAACTGCTATATTAAAGACGAGTATTTAATATAAGCAAAACATCTCTTGATAAAATTCAATATAAAGATCCAAAGTAATTTTTTTGCCTGAGAAACTTTATCTCGGGCCTAAAGTTGCAATTTCTCTTGAAAATAATAAACTTCCTTTTCTTAGTGTGAATGTCTTCAAACCGAGGTGTCTCAGTTTTTACGTAGAAGAAGTTGGACAAATATTTAGCAGAGCGGATATAATTTCCGAGATGAAACTTTGAAACTTTTAGAATGCCTTGACCCTAAAAATGTTGCAAGTAAGACCCACGCTAAACCATTAGCGAATAAATTTCCAAACTCAGTCAAAGAAAGTGAGCTAGTTGATCTCTATCGGGAATTGAGAGTAAGTACTTAAAAATGTGGGCGAAGAATTGGAGAAGTTAAAAATCAGTCGATTAATTCATTTTGGGGATCTGTCTCTGAATTGCGAACCGGAGAAGAGAAAACATTATTTTTGAAGTTATTTGCATTTGTTAAGGAGATCCTTGCTTTGCCTCACTGAGTGCGAATGTATCATAGAAGGAGTCTTTTCTGCTGTAAATACTCGTATAATGAAAACCAAACAACGTAATCGCTTAAACACAGAAGCAATTAAAGGACCACTTTTCACAAAAAAATTCTTAAAAAAGAATGAAAGTCCTTGTTACGAATTCAAAATTCTAAGTAATTTGATTGAAAAGATATCAAAAGATATGTATCATTCGTCTTTGAGATAAGAAGAGATGGTTGAACCTGGTGATGAAAATTTGTAGCCACACAGTGACTTGGGGTATCGTACCTTGTTGTCCCGAAATTATCATGCATGTAGGTAAGGTACAAGTCTGTATTATTTTAGCGTATATATTTATTTCGCTATTTATTTTATATTACGATAAATTAATTAAATGAAAGTGAACTTCACAATTTATAAAAATTAAGAACAAATATTTTATAACAAAAATAAAATAACATTTCTGGTTTGCGAAAATGGGGCTTATACCAATCGGCTATGTGTAGTAATCTAGTAATGAAGCGTGATGATGCATTTTCAATAAAATTTTGCATATAATAAGCGAAATTCGCCTTTTTATTTGTATAACTTGTTAAAACTTGTCTACACTGATTTTTTAGCTCATTGAGGGATAATATCTCGGTATTTTAGACAAGCCAAAGTTGGCAACACTTTAGTTTCATACCCGATTGTGACTTAGATGTGTTTCAAGTAAAGCCTATAAGTGAAGTAGTGGTCTTTTACAAACAAACGAATGTGTTGGGACAAGCGACACCGTCATTAAGGAGCTAATCTATAGTGTAGTTGTATTGTTCCCAGTGGGTGTGGTAAATGCTAGTTATCTTAGTACAGTGATGACCAACCAGCCAGTAGTTTCTATCCGGCCTTCCATGAATCAGGCAAAAATAAAAGAAATGTTACCTATCTTTTTCAAGTGCTGTTATCCAAGTTTTATTCAATAAAATAATTGAGTTGAACTCGAGTCTAAACTTTAGACAATAAGGTAAGGAAATTTAGTACAATGAATACAACAATGAACTCACCAATACTTATGAATAAATTTTTAAATTGTGATCTTCGCTTGAATATGATTGACTACTTTCAAAAAGCTTTCCTCAACAGTTTTCAGATATTGAAACACATCAAAAAAAAAAAATTTCAAATTACTTTTGATGTAAACTTTGAAGGTACCAAAATATCCTTACAGTTGGAACTTGATTAATTCCTTTTACCGCGGTATGAGCTTCACTTGGGCTGTGGTTAAACACCCTGCAAACTCAAGACCAACTCTCGTATGATATGAGCGTGCCATAGGTACTGTCGTAACGCCGAAATGGTACAACTTACCCACCTACGCTGATAGGCCCAACCCAACTCGGCTACGAATCAGGTGACTATCGTTACCAGTTCTGTAATCATATAATCCGAGTAAAGTTCTCATTATTATTTCACAGATCTAAACGATTAATAATCAAAATTAATGAAACGAATAGAACCCTTCAGGCCATTTCAGGGTACGAGCAGTACGCAGTAGCATTGCCTAGCAAACAGAGAGTCACTGTACTAACGAGGCCTACAACTGTAGTTCATCACCAATGAAAGTAACAATCCTCCTTGCAAGGGCAGATCTAGTGGCGGGGGGAAGAGAACGTCCGGACACCCCCTCTCACTTTCTTGCAAGTGCCCTTTTTTCAAGTGCAAGTGCCCTATTTGATTGGTGTGATGCCTCTGAAAACAAATTTTGTTTTTGTAAATAACTCGGTTATTTTATTTTATTCAAATTCTATTTTGAGTCCTTGTCTGTATACATTGTACTTCCAAATTTGTAGTTGCAGTGGTTTTCATAGGTGCCTTAGTACTAGTGCAGCCATATCACTATTTTGTCTTCATCTTATTCTGAATGCCCGACCCAGTGGGGCCGAACGATCCTCCTCTCCCCCGTTTGACCCCCTCTTCACAGGAAAGATCCACTTTTGTAACCACAGTTATAACATATGATGTGATATTATAATACAGGGTGGGCGGAAAGTAGCTCCCTATTTTGGATTGGTAAAAAAATACGTATATTATCCATTTATTTCAGAAGAAATAATATGAAAAGGTAGGCATACATGGTAGGTTTTCTCTAAAATTCAATGTGGGCTCCAACTCTTTCCACCAGCTTCTGGAGCCGCCCAGGAATGGCGTCCACTGACTTTAGCAGGAACTCCGGCGGGATGGAGGACATGACTTCCCGAATTCGGTCCTCCAGTTCTTCCAATGTCCTCGGTTTGGTGCGGTAGACTTCTCCTTTACCCACCCCAAAGAGAGAAGTCGCACGGTGTCAAGTCGGGGCTCCTGGCTGGCCATTGATGTGGACCACGACGACCCATCCTTCTTCAGCACAGTTCGCACTGAGTAGCGGGAGAATCCACTTTCCCGAGCTGCCTGGCGAGTTGACTTTCGTGGACTCCGTGCGAACATTTCCTGAACTGCCTGCACCGTCTCTGGGCCCTGGATGTTGAAGGGCGACCACATCTTCGAACATCTGCCACAGACCCGTGGTCATGAGCTTCGAGTGGCAGTTCTTGATTGTTTTCGGGTCCACTTGGGCACGTGGTCCGTGAATGGCCCGCCACCATCTTTGAACTCGAACGACAGATTGCCAAAATTCGTACCGTGCCGCCAACTGGGCACGCTCCTGCAGTGTTAAACGCTCAGCCATGTTACCCTTCAATCTGAAATGAAAAAAAAAAAATGAACGTTACAATTGTACCACTTTAGAGAATACAAAGAGAACACTTTAGAGAAAAAAAGATTACCGTTACAATTGTACCACTTTAGAGAACACACCATAACAATATAACTATACAATCACAATTTATACATAATTTATATGTAATTTAAATTAGGGAGCTACTTTCCGCCCACCCTGTATATAACATCATTTAGTAAATCAACACTTGCATTTTTTTGCATTTTCTTTTGAAACTTCACAAACTTCTCAAAACTACTCTAAACCCCCTCCACTCGTTGCACTCTCCCTCGTTGCATCAAAAGGTCCACCTTTCTACAATTTCGACCTCCCCTCTCCTTTTGGGAAGTCCTGGCTACGGGACTGGATAGTTCTTTTAATTGGCAAGACAGATAATAATTTGTAATAATAATTACAAATACGGTAATTTGTAATTTGTAATAATTTGTAATAATTTGTAACAGATAATAATTTGTAACTGTTTGAAAAATTTTCTATGATAAATAATTAATTGTTGTACCCAAATTATTTGTATCATATTTGAATGAGACTGGTTAATAATAAAACAATACAATTGATTTTCACTCGCTGTGCCTTTTTTATTTTAGGGGGTGCCCTTTTTTCTTTGGAACCCCTTTACTGAAATGCCTAGATCCGCCCTTGCCTTGTTATCTCGCTTCATAGAATATCCAAATCCATATTCGTTTTTGCGCAATTTTCGTTAGTTTGTATTGCACCTACCCTCAGTTATTATCAATCAAGGTACATGATTCTTTAGGATCAAGATGGACAGTTAGTTTTGTGTTTCTCCCCCAAGGCAGCATAAATTGACCTGTGATAATCACAGTCACAATCGTACTACCTCAGGCTTGCTCTACACAAACCAGACCAAAAACCATAAATATTTACAATCTCAAACTTTTCGTTTCAGGCCTGCATTTTTACTCATTCTTATTCTGTTTACTTTAAACATCATCAGAGTTCATTCGTTTTTCCCTTCATTGAATATCGCCATTACAAGATTCTAGTTTTGTAATTTACGTTGTTATTATTTAATATGAACTTAACTAATCTCGTTTACCATAATTATCAGTAATAATTTATATATATATATATATATATAATATATATATATATATATATATATATATTATATA